>JAJOZX010000402.1:610000-837500 GCA_023014485.1 Bathynomus jamesi
TCGTGCAGGCACATTACCTCGTGTACTCAAACACACATGAAAGTTTGAGGCAGTAAGAAGTAGAAGACAGAAGAGGATAGCGCTGAAACACAAACACATCTGAATCTACACCATACGGTTTTTTTTAAGGATATTTATTTATTTATATTTTTTTAAATTTATAAAGTAGAAGAAAGAGCGTGTCATCGAAGCAACATTTACTCGTCTCTTCGCATTTGCCTTCTCCCTGCCCCCCCTAAATCCAACGATGGATCAGAACTCTATATGCGAAAAATATCTATCAAATCTGTCCTTAAACATATTAACGATGCACTCACTGCTGACGATCTGCGGTGGAAGACTAATCCAAAATTTTTACGATATTATAAGAAAAGAAATTTGCGTTATCGTAAGTAGTATATAGACAAAAGGGGAGAGTGCAATTGCAATGCAACATTGCATGCAGCTGAGAGACTTATTCCTCCCCCCGTAAAAAAACAAATTATTTATATATATACACAGGGTGTTTCAGGAGGAAAGGTCAATACTTCTGGAGGTGATAGTATTGGTCATTGTGAGAAAAAAGTTCATATGAACATGTGTCTAATTCTGAATGGTTACGGAGATTGAGCTGTTTGAATCTGATGTGCGCGCAGCTCTTCCTTCCCCTTCCATCCTCTATAACCTTGAACCATGTAAGGTGTAATGTAAGCATGTAACATAAGCCAATCGACAGTTGACTGTTGCGAGTGACATTGTTTGGTGTTTGAAGCAGTAAGAATGCCACACACCTTCACACATGCCGAATATGCAGATATGGTGTATGTCTACGGTTTTTGCGATGGAAGTGCAACAGCTGCTGTTGCAGAATACCGTCGACGGTTTCCGAACCGCAGAATTCCGGATCGAAGAGTGTTTATCAGGGTTTTCAACACATTCCGTGAGATTGGTACACTTCCCAGCGCTCATGTTTCATGTGAAGGTCAACAAGATGTGGGTGAAGTGGAAAACATTCTTCAGTTGGCAGAGCGTAGTCCTACTACTAGCTCACGAAGAATTTCTACACGTCTCGGTGTACCACACACAAGAGTATGGCGAACATTACGTGAGGAAGGCTTGCATCCATATCATGTACAGCGTGTACAACACCTTCACCCAGGAGACGCTGC
The DNA here is from genome assembly GCA_023014485.1 of Bathynomus jamesi. NCBI lineage: Eukaryota > Metazoa > Arthropoda > Malacostraca > Isopoda > Cirolanidae > Bathynomus > Bathynomus jamesi. Next base: position 611,149 of record JAJOZX010000402.1, read on the forward strand.
CATGCGACTGGAATTTTGTCACTGGGTAAATCAACAGCACTCGTAACTCTCATCGGTGGTCAGACGAAAATCCAAATGCCACTGTGGAAACAAATTTTCAACATCGCTTCTCTGCCAATGTGTGGTGCGGTGTCATCGATGATCAGCTGATTGGCCCTGTTACTTTAGAGAATCGTCTTACAGGACAAAGTTACCTGAATTTCTGCAAAATGAATCGCCAGGACTATTGGAGGATGTTCCTTTGTCTACACGCAATGGTATGTACTTTCAGCATGACGGAGCTCCTCCACATTCTACCCGTCTGGTGATGCAATACCTAAATCAAACTTTCCCTGGTCGATGGATCGGCCGCGGTGGTCCCATTCAATGGCCACCAAGGTCTCCAGACTTCTCTCCGTTACATTATTGTTTGTGGGGGTGAATGAAAAGTCAAGTTTACTAAAAAAAGATGGATACACGAGACGAATTGCTAGCGCACGTTTTGGATGCTGCTGCCCGCATAAAGGAATGTCAAGGTCAACTCAGACGAACAACACGCGATCTTCGCACACGAGTTGCAAAGTGCATTGAGGTTGACGGTGGGATTTTCGAAAACGTATTGTAAACTGTAACAAATTTGTCATTTCTCTATCTGATACCATTCAAAATGCCAATGTTTTAAACATTAAATGTTAGAAACTAATTGGTTTCTCTTTCTTGATTACCATTAACAATGCTTTTGTATTTGTAGATTCAGACAGCTCTATCTCCGTAACCATTCAGAATTAGACACATGTTCATCTGAACTTTTTTTCTCACAATGACCGATACTATCACCTCCCGAAGTATTGACCTTTCCTCCTGAAACACCCTGTGTATATATATATATATATATATATATATATGTGTGAATGGTATATATGTGATCTCCAAGTGGGAGAGGGTAACCTAACCTGGCAGCTCAGGCCCACAAAAAATATTAAATTAAGTTTTAGTCAATCTGTTGTTAGTAGAAATATAATTGAATCGAGTGTGATCAACAATAATGCTGATTTTGTTCTTAATATTAGCCCTGGGCTTTATAAATTAGACTCGCACATTGTTAGAAAGGTAGTGTATTATTTTGACCACATTCTTGCCACTTAATTGTTTGCTTTAATTAAATAAATATTATTTTAATAATTGTTAACATTTTTATGTGTACATTTTAATTGTATTATTTCTTTTATATAGTCTTTATGTACTCGATAGTTTAGTAGACTTTTGAACAGGTTATCCATTGGGAAAAGATTGTTTTTAGATGAGACGATTGCACCATGTCTTTCGTTTCCTTAGATTCTTGCCACTTAATTGCCTGTTTTAATTAAATACTATTTCTAATAACTGTTATCATTTCTTTTGTGTACATGCTAATTGTCTAATTTCCTTTATATAGTTTTTTTTATGTATTCAATAATTTAGTAGCTTTTAAAGTAAGTTATCTATTGGAGAAAAATATTTAGATTGTTTTATTGTTGTTTTTTTAAATTGAGTTGCCTATTGGGGAATTTTTTCGCTTGTGTATTTAACTCATTTACAGTACTTGGTAAATTCTGTCTATTTCTTTCTTGTCCCTGAAGATGTGAATATATCACGAAAGCGCTCGGATTTCGTGTTTCCTTTTCCTTTTCCCTGTGGTTCTTTGCTTATTAAAAAGATCACGTGTTCTGTGATTTTATTGCATATATATGGGTGTGTATGGAAAAAATAAAACGAAACTCGTACACACGTAAAGGAGAATTAACACAGTTATATCCAAAAAAAATACACATGAACCCTTAGAATACCTCACAAACCCACAAACCCCTCACAAACACATAGTCCTATCTCAAAAAATAACAAAACACACGCACATAACTTAATCGTACACACCTAAAGGAGAATTAACGCAGTTCTATTATAAAAAAATAGATACGAACGAGCATTCCTTAGAATACCTCACAAGCCCCTTCATACATAGTCCCATCTCAAAAATAACAAAATACATTCGAGCATGCCATACCTCACAACCACAGACAGTATTACATCACCACCCATTATACCAGTAAGGCCTCAAAAAACGACACAGATAACACTGCCCAACAAAAAAAAATTGTTTTGCTGCTGATTTAATTCTAAGACCTGTTTCTGGATAATATTGATGTGCTGATTTCAAAAATCGCCTTAGATTTTGTCCATCACATCAGGTTTTTGTGCAATGCAATATGCTTATTTTGGGTGATCCATGAAGGGCGCTTATCAAAATTGATGATTTTTGAGACCTGTTAACAGCTGTTTTGCTGTAAAAATTTTATCTGTGGAATACGCAAATCTGTGCATTAAATCTAAAGGTCGTGTACAACATATTAAAATCTTGGGTATCTGTGATTTCCCCAGGTGTGAGCGTGACGTCATGATCTGAGAGAGATTTCCCATTGGCGGAGTGAGAGCAGCCGGTTCCGCTAGTGACGTTACTTGTAAACTTTCAGCAGTTGAGTTGCAACATGAGCATTAAAGTTCACTATCTCAACAGTCATCTGGATAAATTTCCAGAAAATCTTGGTGATGTTAGTGAAGAGCAAGGTGAAAGGTTCCTCATCATATCAAAGTGATGGAAGAACGATACCAAGGAAGATGGGATACCCATATGATGGCTGACTACTGCTGGAGCCTGCAAAGAGATTGTCTTGACATCTCTCATTCTAGGAAGTCCTATAAGAGAAAATTTATCAGCACTGAAAAGTAAGAAAACAAGAAAAAGACAATGTTAAGAAAACTGGTCCCGTGCTTGCTTTAATATGGATTCATTTTTTGCTTATTTAAACACTTTTAATCACTTTATGTGTCAATATTACCATTATATATTAAAGTTCACTCCCTGCACAATTGCTTACTTTTCCATGCTGATTCTGAGTATGTAAAAACTTATTTTTTGAAAAGAAAAAAAATTGGGCATAACCCTGCCAAAATGCGATATCTCCAAAATATCACTATTTGATTGCTCGAAAACCTGACGTGATAGGCAAAAACTAAGGTGATTTTTTAAAACAGCACACCAAAGTTACCTATAAACAGGTGTTAGAATTAAATCAGCAAAATTGGTGTTTGGCAGTGTAATAGACAAAGCTATTTATCAACTCGGACGGAATGCCATCACGAGGCCAGGATTGTGATGTATTGGAATCCTATCTGTTCTTTCAAACAAAAACTGAAACACGGTAAACAAAATTTAAAGCAAAAACAAAATTTTTGTCTCTATCTAGAAATATATCTTTAAATCTTATTAGAAAAAATATTAATATAATTTTATAATAAAACCAGATTTTAGTTTTAGGGCTAACTTATTCATTGTTTATAAAAAATATCCTTTATTGGGGGAGCCTGTGTTTTACTGTATAAAAAGTCGGCAGACCATAAAACAGAAATAAATACACAGATATATATATATATATATATATATATATATATATATTATATATATATATATATATATGACATATATATATATATATATATATATATATATATATATATATATATATATACCGTATATATATATAAGACAAATAAATACAGGGAAAATATATAAATACATTCTTTAATTTCTTTAGTAGGTTGCAAGAGAATATTAACTGTCTAGTCTTTTATCCGGCATATATGGTAATCTTCTTAACAGCTGGCAAGAAAGTTGCCAGCGAGGCCTTTAAACTCAAAATATGTTAATAAATTTATGTAAAGCATTTTAGTGTAAAACTTTACAAGGCACCCGCATTGCCGTGAAACATGCTACAGTAACAAAACATATATCAATCGATAGAGCAGAAAAAATCGTGCAAGCATCTATGTATCATTTTGAAAATATTAGAAAATAACAAAGTTATGACACTATGAAGATGATACTAGGCCCATCATAGCTTACACCATTTGGATCTTTACCGTTTCATGTACTGTTTTCGATTTTGTTGAAAATAAGATATTTAATGTAGGTTAACTGAATGCCCGGTTAGGTCAACTGTACGACCTTGACGATTGGTTAGGTTAAGTTGTGATATTTTCTTAAAACTAACCGAAATATCATGACTTACCCAAACCATTCGTCAAGGGCATTCAGTTGACCTAACATGGCATTCAGTTAACCTGCATTAAATATCTTATTTTCAACAAAATCGGAAACAGTACATGAAACGAAAAAGATCCAAATGGTGTAAGCTATGATAGGCCTAGTAACATCCTCATAGTGTCATAACTTTTTTATTTTCTAATATTTACAAAATGATACATAGCTGCTTGCACCATTTTTTCTGCTCTATCGATTGATATATGTTTCGTTACTGTAGTATTCGCTCAATAGTAACTTATGTTCAACACAAAATTTAAATAGCTCCTTATCTTTAGAGCGAAATTTATCAAAAAACATAGTAACTGACATGTCACAACAATCCATCTTTCCGCCTCAACAACAAAACACAAACTGACCAGATCTGATCTAATGGAGTAATTGAACGGTGTGTCAACTAAGGGGTTGCCAAATTTCGCTAGATATACTAATAATTGCTAGAAATATTGGCAGATGTCGCTAGATATATCTCAAACTGTCACTAATTGTCGCTAAAAATGGCATTGCTTCAAAGTATCATAACTTTGTTATTTTCTAATATTTTCAAAGTAATACATAGCTGCTTGCACCATTTTTAGTGCTCTATCGATTGATATATGTTTCGTTACTGTAGCATGTTTCGTGGCAATGTGGGTCTTGTAAAGTTTTACCCATTTTTAGATACAGGGGTGGCTATAATTTACCCATTTACTGTAGGATTAGTTTATATTACATCCTTTAAGCAAATCTGGCAACCTTCTCAGCAGCTGGTGTGAAAATTGCCAGTGTTGCCCTTTAAGACAAAAAGTATTTTTCTAAGCTTTATAAAGACACGGAAATTTATTTATGAAAATGAAATGAAAATGAAAAGGTTTATTGGTAGACTATAATCCATATGACAAATATTATTAATGCAATGAGAGTTTATATACTAAGGATAGAAATATATACAATTGATTAAAAATAATACTGTAATGTCGAAGTTAAGTGGAGCTACAGACAGACGTTTTTGTACCAAGAAGTCCATAGCTTAGAGGATAAATGGCAGGACTCATGGATAGCTTGGATGATCAGGTTGGTTGATTTTTTAATTCTTTGCATTAGACTATGTTGAGCACGTCTTGTTACCTCCGGGAAGCTCGGGACATTGCGGGTGGCAAACATTTAAAGAGCTGAGCATCTTGGGGGTAATTTATGTAAGACTCTAAACGACCTGTTGTACAGCAAATTTAGAGGTCTGCCAGAACCTTTTTTATAATTCATCCAGAGTTGCTCTCCGTATATATTACTGCAGAAAGTACGAAAGAGAGTGTCTTTAGCTTCACTTGTACATAATCGAAAGTTCCTTATGGTCATATTCGCTTTAGCACACAGGCTTCGAGATTGTTTTCTTATATCCAAGTCATCACTCAAGGAGCTGGTAATAGTTTGACCCAAATACTTAAACTCTTGTACTTCCTCAATTACTTCACCATTCATTTTAAATCTTATATCAGCTGGCTGATTACAGCTTTTAGGATGAAATTGCATAACCTTAGTTTTTGTAGCATTAAAAGAATATTATGTTTCTGCGAATACACTTCGCAGACTTTTAGTAGCCGATCCAGACCTTTAACAGAGGGATTTATTAACACTATATCATCGGCATAAACTAAGTTATTTATCCTTGTGTTATCTATACAACATCCCACTGTTGCCTCATTAAGTGAAGCAATTAATCCGTCGATATACACATTAAACAGCATAGGGGAGAGCAAGGAGCCTTGTCTCACCCCGCAAGAGGAGCCAAAACACTCGGATAGTTCATTGCCCACCTAACAGTGAAAGATTGGTGGGAATAGCAAAATTTCAATAAATTTAATATGTACATGGGAACCTTCCTATCTTCTAGTTTTGCAAATAAAATATTGTGGTTCTCCCTATCATATGCCTTACTTATATCTAGGAAACAGCTATAAATAGTTGAATTGCTGTCAATGTATTTAGATATTGTTTCTTTAAGTACATAGATACACAGGTCAGTTGAGTGGGACCTTTAAAAGCCAAACTGATTAGATGTCAATAGGAAATCATTTAATCGGAGTAACAAGAGTTTTTCTAGTAGTTTCGAGAAGCAGGAAGCGAGAGCAATAGGCCTGTAAGTATTGCTGGACAGAATGTCTCCGTACTTATTTTTGACCAGGGGCAAGATATATACCCTCATGAACTCTGCAAAGATATAGCTATGAGCCAGCATGGCTGATAGGAGCAATGATATATGCAGACATACTACGTCATTTGCATATTTTAAGTGCTCATTCGATAAGTCATCTACCCCTGACGCAGAACCAGTCTTTAACTCTTTAATTAACCTCTTTACTTCATAAAATGATATCAAAGTATTTTCCCTTGTCCCTCCCACAATCGTTTCGCTGCAATCTATCTTAAGATTATCCCTACTCACACTGTTAAGAATGTTAGAATAGTGGTTTTTCCACAGCTTTGCAATTTCATCCTCCCCCGACACCCCATCGACTGTCGGAAGGAGGATATTTTTGACACCCGTTTGATTCTTAACAAATTTCCAAAATTTGTTATTATTGTTATTTATGCGAGCTTCACAGGCTTTTGATGCTCTAATACTCTTCTTTCTGTTTACATCACCTTATGGCCGCCTTATACTGACCCCTACTTCTACACATATTCAAGTATACTGGTCCTAATCTGGGTCTACCATGAAAGCACCACAAATCATAGGCGTCTTTCGATTCCCTCTTCAGGGGGGCAATAAAATCATTCCATCCAGGAATAATCTTAGTATGATAGTTGTAAGATTTAATGATGGGGCTTCCTGCTTCTCTCAACAGGGATATTATCTTACTATAATACCTATGTATGAGTTTACAGTGAGAATCATTTGAGCAAGGATTATTACAGGCAAGGTGCAAAATTTCTAAATTATTAAAGAAGTGACTTGTTCTCTCTTTGTATTCTATTCTCTGCTGCATCGTAACATTGGACCAATCGACGCGATTATTCTTACCTACTGATTATTCTTACCTATTTATATGCTAATGAATTTATGAAAAGCTTTTTTGATATATGGGTCGCTATAATTTACCTATTAACTGTAGGTGTAGTTTATATTACATCCTTTAAGTTGCCAGACGCATCAATACGTAGATCGTACCTAATAATTTTATTTATTATGTATAGTTATTCCGCCAGCTGGTATGTTCTGGGGTGTATACATATATATATATATATATATATATATATAGAGAGAGAGAGAGAGAGAGAGAGAGAGAGAGAGAGAGAGAGAGAGTAAGGAATAATAGGACGAGAAGGTGGTACATGTTTACTAGTCAGACGTTTAAAGGCCTCGCTGGCAATTTTCTCGCCAGCTGTTGAGAAGATTGCCAGATATGCTCGGTAAAAGATTGGACATTTAATATTCCCTTGCAACCTACTAAATGAATTAAAGAATGTATCTATATATTTTCCTGTATTTATTTGTCTTATATATATATATATATATATATATATATATATATATATATATATATATATAGCCGTATATTTATTTCTGTTTTATGGTCTGGCGACTTTTTATACAGTAAAACACAGGCTCCCCCGAAAAAAGGATATTTTTATAAAAAATTAATGTTAGCTCTAAAACTAAAATCTGGTTTTAAAATTATATTAATATTTTTTATAATAAGATTTAAAGATATACAGGGTGTACATAAAGTCAGGATCTATTTTTGTGAAGCACTTGGAAATTATATGGAATTCAATCATAAAATGATAAAGTGGTAACATTTATTAAATAATTAAGAGTAGGATTCGACGTGACGCCCATCAGTATCCCTGCACAGCTCAAATCGTTCCGCAGCATTTCTAAACACATTCTGGAGCATTTGCGGGGTTATGTTATCTGCAGCAGTTCGTATACGTGTACGTAAGTTTTCAAGACTCGTAATCTTCGTCTGATAGACGTGCGATTTGATAAAGCCCTATGCAAAAAAATCTAAAGGGGTTAAATCTGGTGATCTCGCTGGCCAAGGTCTGTTGCTTCCGCGTCCGATCCAGCGATTTGGAAAACGTTCATTTAGATAATCCTGAACAATTTTGGCATAGTGACAAGGCGCACCATCATGTTGATAGACGACGGGGATAGGATTGTTAGTACCGTATATATATATATATATATATATATATATATATATATATATATAAATCGACGAATCAAAGTATTTCCATGAGCATATAATTGTTGGTAACATCCCAGTTCGTCAACTCTCATTTGGTATGGTCTGTAATAAATATCATTTTTTATCACCTATTTCTTTGAGTTATTCTCCTTTATAGTCAATTAGTGTTTCGATTGCAGAATTGACATAAAATATACAGAGTAGAGATAATACACACAATGAGAGTAGACATAATGGAATGTAGACGAAATGAGAATAGACGAAATGGGAATTGTATCCATTTCAAGAGTAGACATAATGGGAGTAGACATAATGGGAAGTAGACCAATTGGCAGTAGACCAAATGGGAGTAGACGAACTAGGATGTTTCCCTTATTTAATGTAATATGATGTCTTTAGATTTGTGTTCGAATCTCGGAATGTAAAACCCCACACTTTATTATATTTTTATTGGCTTCGATGCATTGTTTTGAAAGTTGAAAGTCATTTCTAACTATACCACCTAAATCTTTCTCATCCGTTGTTGAAATAAGGTTTTACTTGCCATACAATAATTAAACTTGCCATTCCGAGAGCAGATGTTTATTACTTTGCATTTGTCGACATTAAATTTCATCTACCATTTATCCGACCAATCAACGCCTTTATTGAGATCACTTTGCAACACCTCTCTATCGAGGATACACTTTATTGCCGAGTTTCGTATCGTCCGCAAATTTTGAAATTTTTCTAATCACATTAATATCGAAATCATTTACGTAAGCAAGACTGGTCCCAACACAGACCCTTGAGGACACCCGCTAGTTACCCACGCCCACTCTGACGTCGTTCCATTTATTACAACTCTATTTTCTGTCTTTTAACTAGTTTTCAATCCATTTTAATACGTTACCACTAATACCATGCACTTGAATGTTTTTGAGTAATTGTTTATGCAGGACCGTGTCGAACGCCTTCAAAAAGTCCAATACACAACATTCACCGCTCTATGTTGATCGTATATACAGTGTGCGGGATAAGTCGGTTTACCGAGAATAATGGAATCACCTTGTGAAGAATAATATTTATTACAGAAACTGTTCAAAGTGTCTTCCATCATGTTCAATACACACGTTGCATCTTTGAACCACTGAACAACAAATAGGGCAGCACAGTTATTTGTTATTATTCAATGTCTCGAACTCTTGGCTTATGAAAGCCATCGTGTGATCGAAGTCCCGATGTTTCTGGCCGTTGACTCTATCTTTGATTATACCCCACACTGAATAATCACTGTGGTGTGATTATTCAATCACATTGAATAATAACAAAGAACTGTGCTCCGCTATTTGTTGTTCAGTGGTTCAGAGATGCAACGTATGTATTGAACATGATGGAGGACACTTTGAATAATTTCTTTAGTAAATGATAAATATTATTCTTCATAAGGTGATTCCATTATTCTCGGTAAACCGAGCCGCACCCTGTATTTATAATGCCGTGAAAGAATTCCAATAAATCGTTTAGACACGAACGTTGTTTCCGAAAACGTGCTGCCTGTTTCTAATCAGGTTTCAACTTTCAAGATGAATAACTACTGTATTTTATCACATATTATTGATTCTAAACGTTTACCCACAATCGAAGTTAAGCTAATCGGCCTGTAGTTACCCTTGAGTTTTTTATCCTCCTTTTTGAAAACACTGGTCTACAGCCAAAATGCTTCGGAAATAAAAATAGTCAATCTTTACTAATTTTGGGTCACTGAATACGAAAATGATGCCTAAAATTGCCAATTGGCTCTATTTATAAATATATCAGGCAACCCTGCACCCTACTAACTGGACTGCATCTGTCGTGTAATATGTAGACGCCTGTGACACATCGACGCATTGACTCTACTGCGCATGCGCGTAGTTATATTTTTTATTTTAATAAATTAATGTAAATATGTACACACACACATATATATATATATATATACAATAAAATCTAATTTTAAATTTATCTATTACATTATGTATTCGTAAATTATTTATTAAAAAATAGATTGGATCATTTTAACATATTGCTTCCCATAATGTTTTTGATGTTAATATAAATGGAATACTAACCTAACTTAACCTTACCTAATTTAAAATTATGAAAATGCAATGTAATTACATTAATTTATTAAAATAAAAATATAACTACGCGCATGCGCAGTAGAGTCAAGGCGTCGATGTGTCACAGGCGTCTACATATTACGCCACAGCATCAGTTCATTCGCAGAAGTCATACAGTGCACCCTTGTCAAACTCTTTTTAGTGTTTGCTTAGAAACAATTTTTTTTCAGCCTAATTTGAACAAAGATGCCTCGTAATTGCGTGAACAGTGTAGATAACTTCTGTTATGTTTGTGGAGAATTGACTTTTGCATCACAAAAGCGTGCTATAACTGCCGTGATTAGGAAAACCTATCACCTTTATTTTGGCTGTAAGATTGGAGATCAGGACAAGAGCTGGGCCCCACACATATGCTGCAATACTTGTGCAACAAACCTTCGCCAGTGGTTGAATCGAAAAGGAAATCTATGCCTTTTGCAGGGCCAATTGTGTGGAGGGAACCAACAGATCATGTCAGCAATTGTTACTTCTGCATGGTGCCTCCAGTCAAGAAAGGTATTTGCAAGAAGAAAAAGTGGATTTTACAATATCCGAATATACCCTCTGCTATACGCCCGGTACCTCACGGCGAAGGACTACCCGTTCCTGAGCCCCCACACTCATTCTCCCTGAAGTCAGAGGACGAGGAGAATGAAGGAACCTGCGAAACTTGTGAGCCTTCAACTTCAAAAGACCCTGAATTTGTTTATAACTTGACATCTTCTAAACCGCACATGATAACTCAGAATGAATTAAACGACCTTATCAGAGATTTAGAACTGCCAAAGAGTAAGGCAGAGCTGTTGGGCTAGATTGCAACAGTGGAATCTCCTCGCTGAAAATGTTAGTGTGTGTAAGTTTCGTGACCGTCAAAAAGATTTTGTCCCATTCTTCATCATGGAAGGTGACCTTGTAGCTTGCAACGACATCGATGGTCTGATGACAGCTCTCAACATTATTCACAATCCTGATGAGTGGAGACTGTTCATTGATTCATCGAAATTGAGTCTAAAAGCTGTTTTGTTGCATGTTGGCAACGTATTGTCATCAATTCCAGTTGGTCATGCAGTCCACATGAAGGAAACATATGACAACATGCAGCAACTTTTGAACTGCATAAATATGACAAACATCAGTGACAGGTTTGTGGTGACTTGAAAGTTGTTGCTATCGTGCTTGGACTGCAGCCGGGCTACACTAAGTATTGCTGTTTTCTGTGTGAATGGGAGAGTCGGGCTAGGACTTTTCATTCCATCAAGAAGGATTGGCCAATCACATTATCTTAACTTATAAGACCATCGTAACATGATATACTGGGCTGGGCATTTACTCTAACTCTGTGAGACCAGCCTAACATGATACACTGGGCTATAACAATATTATCTCTTTATATGGTCGAATTCGACTGGACTGATGTACGTAACTTATTATAGGACTGATGTACGTAACTTGAATAAGTAATTATTATATTTCACTCAATTATGTTCTTGACGGATATGAGTCATCATTCTAAAAATAGCCTCGAGAATTCTGTCTGGAGAACATCCAGTTGAATTATAATGTATTAATCCTATCTCGAGTGTATTTGTGCCCTCCCGCGTATTTGCACAGGGTAATACTAAGCTTGTGCAAAAACAAGCAAACGAAGAAAAAGTATGGATGCAAAAAATATGAAACCTGGAATCTATTAAAGTAGAATTAAAATAAGAGGGATAATAAGGTGAAACATCGTACATGTGTAGCTGAAGACTGAAATAATTATAAATATTAAACAAATAAAGATAAAATTAATAAAGAGAATAAATATGTATATATAAAACATAATAATAACAATAAATAATAATAATTTAAGAAGACATAAAGTATAAAGATAAAATTAAAAAAAATTGAAATATATATATATATACTGGCCTGATTCGTTTTAGCTGTTCATTGATTCATCGAAGTTGATCATTGATTCATCGAAGTTGAGTCTAAAAGCTGTTTTGTTGCATGTCGGCAACGTATTGCCATCAATTCCAGTTGGTCATGCAGTCCACATGAAGGAAACATATGACAACATGAAGCAACTTTTGAACTGCATAAACTATGACAAACGTCAGTGGCAGGTTTGTGGTGACTTGAAAGTTGTTGCTATCGTGCTTGGACTGCAGCCGGGCTACACTAAGTATTGCTGTTTTCTGTGTGAATGGGATAGTCGGGCTAGGACTTCTCATTACATCAAGAAGGATTGGCCACTCCGACACTCACTGGAACCTGGAACAAAAAATGTTCAGTATCCTCCACTTGTAGAATCGAGCAAGATTTTGTTACCACCCTTACACATCAAACTGGGCGTCATGAAAAATTTTGTTAAGGCTATGGATAAAACGGGGGCAGCTTTTAAGTACTTCGGTGGTAAATTCCCAAACCTCAGTGAAGCAAAAATCAAGGAGGGTGTATTTGTTGGTCCACAGATCCGCGAGCTTTTTAGAGATGAGGAGTTCGACCGTATCCTAGGTGGTGAGAAGAAGAAAAGCGTGGAATGCTTTCCGGTTAGTAGCAACCAATTTTCTCGGAAATACCAAATCTGACAATTACAGGGAGCTGGTGGAAAACCTGCTGTTGTCCTATCAAAAAATGGGCTGCAATATGTCTTTAAAGATACATTTCCTCCATTCGCACCTGGAATTTTTTCCGGCCAACTGCGGAGCAGTCAGTGATGAACATGGTGAACGTTTCCACCGGGATATCTCAGCAATGGAGAAACGCTACCAGGGGAAATGGAGTCCATCATTGTTAGCAGACTACTGCTAGAGAATAACAAGAGATGCTCCAGAAGTTGAATACAAGAGACAAGCAAAGAAGCGACGGGTTGAATCAATATAAGTGACTGCATTATACAGGTATGTTACTAATATATGGTATACATATAAGCAAAATGTGTAACTTAAATTTTCTTGGAAACTGTAGCCAATCGACTGTTTTTATGGTCATATTCGTTTTCAGCATCCCAAAATCCATAATAGGAAACAAATTTTATCTCCGAAGCACAAACTTTTTCAAATTTGTAGACCAGTGAAATCAGAGTAACACTTGTCAATTTAAAGTCAGACGGGAGAATTCCCTCCTCTAATATTCTATTAAAAAGTTTAACGAGAGAAGACTATTAATTTGTTTTTCAATTCCTTCACATGCTTAGGATAAAACAAATCGGGATCTGGTGTCTTACCAATCTTTAATTTATTTATGTAGTGAAAAATCCTTCATATACGGTTATATCAGTTAACATCAATTCTTAATTTAAGTTAAACATAGATCGTGCTTCTGGTATGTTCGATACGTCTTCTTCTGTAAACGCTTGAACAAAGTAGTAATTTAATACCGTCGCTAGTTGGTTCTGATCCCTTATTTAATTTCCACTGGCACCTAATATTTGTCCAATGGTCTCACTAACTGGATTTTTATTATTAGCATATTCATAAAACCTTTTTATGTTCCTCTTTGCGTGATTTTGCAAAAACTAACTCCTATTGACGCTTCGTTTTTTTAAATTCGCTTTTAACACGACTTCTTAGGAGAACATGCAACCCATGTCACTGCTAATAATTCTGCCAATATTAATGTTCTCGTTCTATTTTTTCAGATTTGAAGAGAAGAGACGATAACAACTAATAATTATCAATCAAAATGCCTTGGACAAAGGAGGAAAAAAATTTTTACGTCACTACTTATTTGGAGACGAAATCATTCAAAATTGTGCAAGCGAAATTTCGCAGGAAGTTCAACTTCAACAATTATCCCCAGAAAAGCCAAATTTATCGTTAGGCACACAATTTCAAGCCACAGGATCAGTAAACAATCTCAACAAGAAAGCAGAAACACCCAGATCTGGCAGGAAGGTGACTGCAAGATCTCCTGACAATGTGAATGCGGTGAGAAGATTCTGTCGGAAGGAGTCCGAAAAAGTCAATCCGAAGACGTTGCCAAGATCTGGGTCTTTCACGTGCGTCAGTGCAAAGAATCTTGATCAAGGATCTTCAGCTGTACCCATACAGGATCCAGATCAAGCATAAACTCACACCAGCTGACATGGCAAAACGTGTTGTGATGTGCCGGTGGTTCGAGAACAAGATCGAAGAGGATCCTGACTTTCTTGATGATGTTTGGTTCAGCGACGAAGCACACTTCTTGCTCAGTGGGTATGTCAATAGCAAGAACAATGTGTTCTGGGGCACACAAGCCCCAGACGAGGTGCTTCAGAGGCCCTTGCACTCTGTGCAGGGTGTCAGGGTGATTGACAACTTCGCTCGTCGGCTTCAAGTGTGTCTGCACCGCGACGGCGGTCATTTGGAACATGTGCTCTAATAAATGTATCCTTTGATCTAGAGACCTCAAATCTTCAGTCTTTAATTGTTATCATATCAGCTTCCAGGAAATGTAATCTTTTTTGGAGTTTATTTTCTGAGTAATAAATTATTATCATGTCAATGGGTTCCATCTATTTTGAGACACCCGGTACTTTTCACAGACGCTATTTTGATCTCAAATAAATCGTTTTATTTCATAATTTAATCATGGCGGCTTATTATTAAAGCCTACTTTCTTATTCTTTTGTTGTAAGCATTGGGAATCTACAGTTGGAATTACATTTTTTAAACCATCGTACATTCTAATTACTCATCCGTGTTCAAAATGACATTCCAATTAGTTGACGAAGTTAGCCTCTATACCTATCGAAATCGGTGTATCTAAAATCGGGAACTTCTAAGCAAATATTTTTCGCGTTACCTAAATATTTATTCAAAATCATATTGATTTATGGTTGGAAGTACTTAGTTCTTCTCCGACTTCAACATCTTGAAAAAGATTTTCAACTATATTGTTTCTGCGTATTGGCTACTTTACGCATTGGTAAAAAAAAAACTGTACTGAAAGATTTATTAATCGAGTCCCTTTCGCATCGCCTCGTAGAGTTTCAAAATAAACGTTAGGATAATTGAAATTGCCTATTAAGACCGATTCTTTTTGCCTAGTAAGATCATTTAATCAATGAAACATTTTCACGTAATGCTGTAAATTCTGAAAAGGTGGTTTATATATTACAGCTATGTTAATTTTTAAATTACCTACAGAAATTTCCGCTGCAATTGCGTCAATATCACTGTCTGCGTTACGTTATTAGGTTTTAGGTTTTCAAGTACAGTTGCCCGCGTATGTAATGTTCCTCACCTCACAGGCGACTTCGGACATGTGGCAACGCCGCAGCGATAGTCAAGGTACCCCAACTGGTGGAAAGTGGGGTGGAGGGGGGACAACCGAGTCCAACAACATATAACATTGACATACAGGTAAGGCGCCGTTCAAAAATTACGTAACGCTATTTTTGCTAGAACCTGACAGCCCCACCCCCTGTAACGTTCCGTAACGTATGGGGTGTGGGGGTGGGAGAAGTGTTACAAAACATCTTAGGAGGTGCCTGGTCTAGGGTTACAGAACGTTCCTGGGGGATCTGGGGTGTCAAGTTTTAGCAAAAATAGCGTTACGTTATTTTTGAACGGCCCCTAATTATAATGTAATGTGGGAGTTCAACGCTGTTCACGATGATATTAATCGTTTATCTTTATGAACACAATGTTTACTGGTCTTTTACAGTAATAAGGTTCCATTATGATTACCGCAAGTCTACATGAACAGATACCACAATACAACTTTTTATATACTAGCGAATTTGAACCAGAAATAGACATTACACAACTATCCTCCACACTCCCTCATTCCCCTTCCCCACAGACTAGTTTTGCGTATATTAAATCATTATGTAACAATACTAATAAAGCTGTTTGTAGAGTCCGTGTGCAGCTTTAAACCTTTACTAACTTACGAATCTACACGATTATATATATATATGTATTGACAGTGAGCGAAAAAAGATTGAGACAGTGTGAGAGAGAGCGAGGTAGAGGGACAGAGAGGGTTAGTGCGAATGGCTTATCGATTGTTATGAAAGAACTTGTTAACAGTTTCGATCTGAATAACAGTAACTGAATATCAAGATCACATAAGAATAATCCATGGTTATACCAGCATAAACATATTTTTATATATTATAAATTCATACAATATTATTACTAATGTTTGTGAAATGATGTTGATGGGCCAAACCCTGGTGTTGCTGTCGCCGTCCAGAAGAGACTACATATGAGCGTGTCAGTGAAAACCGTAAGGTGACGGTTGCATGAAGCAGGATATCACCACCGATTTATGGCTGATGCCTATTATATTAATAGTTTTTCCAGGTTGTATTTGTATTATCAGTCTGGGGTAATAATGATTTAATCACGATGGCCAGATAAACCCATTAATGTTTTCCAGATTTCCTGTTGCATTATCAACGTGGAGATATTATTAGATCTTAACAAGGAATATATATATATCCGGGTGGTCCGAAAAAAATGACGCATTTTTTAAAAATTAATATCTCAGTAACCCCCTTCCTTATCATGACAATTTTTATATGCAAGATACTTTCAAACTTCTTTTTTTGAATGCAAGAAACGGAATTCTGATATCTTTTATAGTTTTCTCGCAATTAACAAAAGTAACAACATGGGTCAAAAAAACAAAAATCGCAATATAATATCCGTTTTTTATACGATATCATTTTTATACGATATCATGCGATATTTTTGCAAGTTATTACAAAACTCTACAGGAATGAACAAGTCAAATTGTGGATATTTTTATTTTTTAACAATTCGTCAGTACCCTTAATGATGTTGTCAGAGGAAGATCGTATTCTCATTAAAAATTGTTACTGTGAAAAAGGATGGAAGACTGGAAGGTTATTGCAAGAGTTTCCCGGCAAAAAGTGGAAAAGGCGTGCAGTGGAAAGACTCTTAAAGAAGATTCGCGAATCGGGAAGTACTGCCAGAAAACCAGGAAGCGGTAGACCTAAAACAGCTTCAGTTCCAGAAAATGTGGATTACATCAACGATAAAATCTGCTCTCAAGAAGATAAACCAGGAAGTCATTTGTCACAAAGAACAATTGCTAAACATTTGAATATTGGAAAGACTTCTGTACACCGAATAATTAAAGCACAAAAACTAAAAGCCTTCAAAAGAATAGTATCTTCTAGAAAAAGTGATACTGTTAAGGATAAAAGAAAAACAAGGTGCAGAAAGTTACTTGATAATTTCTCTGTCGTTGATATTAAAAAGATAGTCTTCACGGATGAAAAAGATTTCACTCTAGAAATTCCGCGAAACCGTCAAAATGATGTTGTCTACGGGCGTGGTAAAAAGTGTGACATTTCAATAAACAGATTGTATCATGAAACGTCAAGATTCTCCAAAAAGGTTATGATATCTGCAGGGGTCTCTTGGAATGGCAAGACAGATGTTCATTTTATTGAAACTGAAAAGACAAAGGTGAATTCTGCAAATTACATTGAACTTTTAAGAACAAAATTGTTGCCGGATTGTCGTCGCCTGTATCAAGAAAATGATTTCATATTTCAACAAGATGGAGCACCGTCGCATACAAGCTACGCCACACAGTCGTTTCTGATTAGCAATACACCAAAATTAATAACGAAAAATGAGTGGCCACCACAAAGCCCAGATTGTAATCCTATGGACTACTCAATTTGGGAGTTACTAAAAGAGAAGGTTTACCGAGGTCGACGAGAAAAATTCACCGAATCAGAATTAAAAAGTAAAATACTTGAATCTTGGCAAGAAATTGGCATTAATGAAGTAAGAAGTATTATTTTTGTGTGGAAGAAAAGACTTAGATTAGTGTGTCAACAGAGTGGTGGTCCAATCGATCATTTACTGTAAATTAATTAGTTAAATTTCTGATTAAATTTTTCCTTTCTCATGATATTCGTTTTTTTGACCCATGTTGTTACTTTTGTTAATTGCGAGAAAACTATAAAAGATATCAGAATTCCGTTTCCTGCATTCAAAAAAAGAAGTTTGAAAGTATCTTGCATATAAAAATTGTCATGATAAGGAAGGGGGTTACTGAGATATTAATTTTTAAAAAATGCGTCATTTTTTTCGGACCACCCGATATATATATATATATATATATTAGTGATGTAGGTCGCATCCGCATCCGCATCTGCAGAACATCCGCACATTTCCTCGCATCCGCATCCGCGTCCGCATCCGCACTTTGGACTGCGGATGTCGTGCGGATGTGGACCGTTGAGATAAAACGTCATTAATAAGCGGAAATTATCAAATTCTACTATATTAATAGAACTAGTTCATTGTGCGCAAAAGTGATGCAAGCGACAAGACGAGAGGCTGTTCTTGTATGAAGTTACTCTCTTGCAACCTACTTAGATCCACGTTACAAAGCTAAGTTATTTTCACCTAGTACATTAGAACGAGTTAAATCATCACTTGGCAAAGCAGTTGAAGAGCTTCAATCTCTTGAATCTGTCGCTTCGCCACCCACCAAAAGAATAAAAGTTTCAGTGACAGAACCAACACCTTCAACAAACAAATCTATCACAGAATCTGTCTCTCAGTTTCTTGAGTCAAGCAGCAATGACGAGACCTACGCGATGTCAAAAGATGTAGTGAAAATGATCGAGAGCTATCACCAAGAAAAACGCCTGGCTGCATGTGACAATCCTATTAGTTGGTGGAAAAATACGCAGAATATCTATCCATACTTGAGTAAACTTGCAAGGAAACATTTAGCCTGTCCTCCAACAAACGTACCAAGCGAGAGATTATTTAGCAGTGCTGGATTAATATATGATGAAAAGAAAAAACAGACTGGCAGCAGAAAAGGCAGAAAAATTATTGTTCCTTAATTAAGCATAACCTTCCTATAATTAAGTTTGAACATTAAACGATGAACATCTTAGTTTACTTTATTTTAATTACTCATTTATAAATATGCCTAATAAAACTTTAAACTTAATATAAATAGTTATCAAGCTAATTAAAGATCTATTTCTATAAGGGTGGAGGTTGAGGAAAGAGGTCGGTGGGTGCATTTGAGTTGGGTTCACGTCCCGCATCCTGGTAACACAATTATGGTTTCTAATTGTGGCTGAAACTCAACAAAATATAACGAATTTATTTGCAGACGAATTCACTAATTGATTTCTATATTAGTTAGATGCTTTATATTATTTTATATGTTCAGAGAAAAGTACAGCAATTATTGTACAATTAATCAATTATACTACATTATAGCTACAGCTCTCTCTATATAATAACTTATTATATACGTTAAACACAACAAATCTCGAATATATCCTAAAAAATAACGAAAATGTAGACATCCGCATCCGCATCCGCATCCGCGGATGTTGAAATCAAACATCCTCATCCGCATCCGCGGATGCGAAAAAAATGACATCCGCTACATCACTAATATATATATATATATATATATAATAAAACACTAATTCTTTATTGCAACAAATATGCAATGGTTAAGAATGTTTTACTAAATGGTTTATCATACAAAATGCTCACAATTTGCTATAGATTAACATAAATGGCACAGCCATAGCCGGTTCATAGTTAGTATTTGGTCTATCCCCCATTATTGTCTATTGCATCTTGTAATCTGTGTGGCATAGATGCAACATGGTTATGTATGATGTGTGGGTTCCTTCGGAACATCTCCCACTCAGTCATTATGTGATCCAGCAGCTGGCTGCTGGTCCACTTTTGCCCAGGCTCCCACGAGTTCACCACATTCCCTCACACGTTCCCAATGGGGTGGAGGTCACACCCCTTACTAGGCCAGTCTATAGTTCTAGATTTCGCTGCTCCTCGAACCACCTTCTAACAATCCTGGCGGTGTGGATGGGAGAGTTGCCCTGCAAATGGATTCTAAATATTAAAAATAGAATTATATCTCATCCATACGCTTCATCAGTAACCCACTATTCGAGATAGGTTTTAACCCCTATGTATTAGGGGTTTCTTTCTGCTAAATGTAATTGTGCGCCGTTATACAAATAATACAGTCTGCAGTTATCCAGAATAAAATCCTAAAGTGTTGTCATAGTACTGAAAGAGTTAAAGAACAATTTTATGACCATTATTCGTCCCATGTAAATGTGGAAACCGGACATACAAATGCAATGCGTGTGATACATAAATCTTACTCTAGTAATATTCTAATATTCTATAACACACAAATACAACATACCTGCATAAAGATAATCTGCTCAGGATAGGGCTCGACAAACGCGCATACAGAATTCAGCATCACCTCCTCCATGATCTCTATATATTGATCTGCCGTAAACCTCCCGTGGATCTCAGTCAGCTCTCCTAGTCCTTGCAGGTGTATCCATCCCCGCACATTCGCCGTCACGTGCCCACTCCGTGCAACTTCGTAAATATTTTGGCGGGCATATCTCGTGTGGTCCTGTCGCCAACACCGAAGACGGCCGTGAGTTGTAGATGCAAACGTCTTCTCGTCAGAGAAGATAACTGTTCCTGTATGCGAGATCATCATTTATATGCTGGCAAGCAAACGAGAGCCTGGTCTGACGATGTCTTTCCAAGATCCTCTCTTTTTTGGCAGGAGTACGGTGGTGATATCCTGCCTCATGCAACCGTCTCCTTACGATGTTCACTGACACGCCCATATGTAGTGTCTCCCGGATGGCGACTGCGTTGTTGATAGGATCGTTCTGCACTTCGTTGATTATTCTCCAGTCTTCTTCTGGGGTGGTCTTTTATGGTGCCCCACACTTAAGACGCTCTAGCAGATTCCCAGTCTCCTGCCACCTCTGCACCCAGCGTCGAACAGTAGGCTTCAAATTCCCAGTTCCATGGCTATGTCAGCTACAGAGATGCCTGCTTCCCGCATACCAATTATTCGGCCTCACTGTGCAATTTTATCTTGAGCTGGATTCATTTTCAGAGTCGGTGCTCGTCATACGGTGTAGAAATATGGTATGAACATAGATTATGCCAGTAACCATGTCAATACCTCGGTTTGGCCCATGAACATCATTTCACAAACATTAGTATAATATTGTATGACTTTATAAGTATATATACTGTAAATCAGGTTAATTTTGCGGCAGCAAATTTTCGCTCTTTCATATCCTTGGACGAGTTTGCGGCATCATAATTTCGCGGTCAATAGTTGCTAGTTATAATCTTACAGATTAAAATGACGTCATGAATGATGACATTTATTCTGGACTGTGATTGGTCGAGGTTGAGGTCGTATATCGAGGCAAGTTTAACCGCTTGGTATGCGCATAAAATTTCAGCAGCACTCAACATAAATGAATCGCTCGTAAAGACAGATTTGAAGCTCTCCACACTGAAACCTCTTCATGCTAAATGGATTGTCTCTGCATGGGATAACCTACACAAAATGAGAGAGACCATTCGGAAGGGTTGGGAAATTAGCGGCATTCATGACATTCTTGTTACACATGGATTTAAGCAGATTATGGTCCTTTTTAAGGAACTCTTCTGACCCATTTCCCTCTACATAAACATTGTTCGTTCTAACAAAAAAAACAAGGACACTATTTGTAGCGGCTGCATTCAGTTTATTAACTTCGTCTCGAATGTCTTTAATTTTTCCCAAGATAAATCCATTCTGAACGAACTCAAAGCAAATTTTTTTTTTGGGGGGGAAAGATTGCGCTTTTTTAATCCTTCGTCCATGTGTCTGACTAATGAATACCCTATAAGAACGGTCTAATTTTCCATTTTTATTGTTTCCAACGCACTAAACGGATTTTCCACTGTTAACCTAAATTCCGCTTTTTGTTTCGGTTACGCACCGATGCGAACTTGGACAAAGCCATCACTCGTCTCATTTCTACCCGCCATATTCGCAGCGTTGTTTCGCACATTTGTGTGTCCACTTCCGAATGGAACAGACGGGAAAGGATTTGCACACACGTGTAAAACAGCATCAATATTCCGTTAGAACGGGACAGTCGTCCATTGCCCTTTTCGTCCATTTGTCAGAGTTATCCCACTGTATTGAATGGAATAATGCTTCAATTTTGTTTCACTCAAGCAACATTGTTAATAGAAATATTCTTGAGTCTGCCATTATTCAACTTACAAATAATTTTAACATTAGCCAGGGCCTTTTTTCGATTGATCCTGTTGTTTTGAGTTCGTTCAGAATGGATTTAGACAAGAGGGACAAAGCGCTAAAACTCTGGTAGTTTTTCTTTATAAATTTGTATGCTCATCCTACAATTTTTATTTTTCTATTTTATTTATTTATTTTTTTTATTTTTTTTTTTTCATAATATTGAATTTCAACTGAAGAATTGAAATTGAATATTATTTTTTTGTGACCTATATATATTCTCGAACTTGTTATTTATTTCAGTGTTCCTGAGGATGTTATTAGACGAAAGCGCTTGAGGACCATTCTGTGTTTCCTTTTTCCTTCGTGGTTATTTTCATTATATATATATATAGGTCTCGTTATACGAATGAATTCACTTCACGCGCTATAAAATCGATATTATGTGCTCTGCCCCCAACCTCCGCGCGAACGAAAAAGCTTGGACGTTTGCAAACGCTTGTCTGCCCCCTTTCTTATGTGAGTACAGCACAATATTAAATAGGATTAAATATTATTTTATAAGTTATTTATTATGTCGAACTGATTCTATGAGTATTATGATGCGCGTTTATTACCATTTGACTTTATTTTTTTTTATTAAATTGACTTATTATAATGTTTTCTGGATGGCTACATGCCGCTCAGGAACGTAACGCGCATTTATAACATAGGGCCGATGGAAAATAAGAATTCATTTTACGCGGAATCGTATCGTGATACGCGCTGTTTTCCAGGAACGTAACCCGCCCGTAAAATGAGATCTGTATACACACATACTAAACTTAAAACCTGGGCTTTCCCTATGTATACGCACACCCACCTGCGTTTTTGGAATCTTGTCTTAACAAGGCAAAACAAACTTTCTATCATGTGAATAATAACCCTCGCACTTTGTCGAAGAATATTTTAGTACTTCCATTTTTACCAGGCTTTTTAGGCATTCCTAATGTACTTAAACTTTTGAATATTAATGTAGTATTTTCATATGGCAATATTGTGAAAAATATCAGTAAAAATTAGCCCTACCAAAAATTCAGGCATTATCTATAAAATTGGTTGAAAACAATGTGATTCCTTTTACATTGGACAGACGGAAAGGATTTGCACACACACACACACACACACACATATATATATATATATATATATGTGTGTGTGTGTGTGTGTGTGTGTGTGTGTGTGTATGTGTGTGTGTGTGTGTGAGTGTGCATGGAATTTAATCCAGATGCGAATTGAACTTCCTTCCGGTGGTAATGCGAGACCAAGTGTACAGCAGTTTTCCTCTTTCTCAAGAATAAAACTCTTTCGTTCATGACAGAAAACTTTTCTCTGAATTTATCTGTCTATCTTTGTATCATTCTTTCAACATATATATTTATCCATGCAATCGTATTCGGTGGTAAAAATTATCCTATCATCTGATTTAAATTTAAAAGAAACAAAACTAAGAATTGTTTTACCATTTAGTGTACTGACAGCGAGGGATAAATGCATAATTACGCTGTTCATTACCTCGGTTACATTAAAATACTTTTTTCCTGCAGGATATTCAACATGCCGAATAATGAAGTGAACAAAGTGATCTCGCAGTTGTCCCACCTCCTCATCTACGCCAACTCAGCCATTAACCCTCTCATTTACAATTTCATGAGTGGTGAGTGTACTTGCGTCATTAAACTCAGCTACTTTCCTCACTGGCTCCTTATTTCAATCATCTGACAGGTAAAACAGTTTCAGTGCATGCAACTGTATGGTTCATAATGTTCAAATAGGAAATTTTATTCATTTTGAAGATTTTAAACAGAATAGTTAAATCAAATCTGACCATTTAGTAACCTAATCTTCATCTTTATAAAAACTGAATAGTGTTTCTTTCCATCTTATTTAAATTTAGTTTATAAGTGTATTAGGAAGGCCGCAGAAGGTGCCTGGAAATGATTCAGATGAGTGTAGGTCGTTACAAGTCTTTTGAAGGTTTATTTTAATCGTATAATTTTTTAAAGAAGCGAGTAAATGTGTCTTCAAGTCCAAGGGAAAATGTCGCTGAATCTTCATCAGTCTCTCTAAATTTGGCTGCGATTTTGCTTGGTTTGTAATGGTGCTGCAACGTTCGAGCATCGCTATAAAACAAGCAAAATCTGTAAATACTTCTAAATCTGTTGCAAGACTAACATCATATTTCAAAATCGATGTATTCTAACTAAAAAAAAAATCGCCGAAGCTCTTATTTCAGGAGCAAAGCCATTGATAAATATTGAACCAAAAAAAATGCTCACAAAATTACACTTTTTTTAAAACTTACTTATGTATACATTAATGTACAGTATAAGCAAATTTGCACAGCATAATGCATTATTGCCCTTGCCCACCCACCAGACGCGTTCTATTGGAATTAGTTACGCACCACACAATCGACCAATAATATTGTGTATATACTATATATAAATATATATACACAGTACTGCTGTCGCTGTATTTCTTAACCACTGATGATGGAATATTCAACCAAATATTCTGCAGGTCTTTCCACAGTTTTTCAGTATTAGATGGCTTCAGT
Source organism: Bathynomus jamesi (assembly GCA_023014485.1). NCBI lineage: Eukaryota > Metazoa > Arthropoda > Malacostraca > Isopoda > Cirolanidae > Bathynomus > Bathynomus jamesi. The sequence goes on from JAJOZX010000402.1 coordinate 636,199, forward strand.
TTATCCTTCTGAGCGTCTACATAATCCTATATAGACCTTAATTAAATTCATGTCGAAGCTTTGTGGTCATTCTATATATTTTAGTTCTCCTGCGTCCTCCTTCCGCTTCAGATAGGTTTTTACAATCCGTGTCGTATGTTTGTGGTCGTTATTTTGTTGGAAGATGAACCCTTGTCCAATCAAACGCTTTCCATCTAGCACAACATGCAATTGAAGAATTCGCTTGCACTACTTACTTCTCTTTAGTTAAGTACATCAATTTTCACAAGGAAGCCAACTCCAGATAAATTAATACCCCCGCCTATAAATACTTATAAATCCCCACCATGTTACGGTTGGTTATAAGCACATATATATCACATTGTCCAGGGCCGGCCCTAGCAAATGCGAGGCCCAATTCGAGATTTTTAAAGTGGGGCCCTAAGGTTAAAGTTACCTACCCACAGTGGGTGCATGCTTACTGAAAGGAAAGAACAATGATTCAACAACAAATATCATTTATTCTGGATGTGATCACAAGGAAACCTTTCTGGCTTTCATAGTGGCAAATTCGGCAATGAGGTCTGTAAAGTTACAGTTTCTCGCAATGTCGTTTTCAATGGAGAGGATCGCCAGATTACTGAGTCGATCCTGCAGCATCGTCGACCGTAAATACGTTTTTATTAATTTCAACTTTGAGAAACTTCTTTCTCCAGATGCAACAGTAACTGGAATAGTCAGTAGTATTCGCAATGCAGTCGTGAAATTCGGGAAATCCACAGAACGATTGTTCAAAGTGATGAAGCCCAATATCTTCAGTGGATCACTTTGTATATCTTCTGGAAGAATTGGTTTCAAGGCTTCCATTTCCTCAGCAAACATGAATCCATCAATGTCGCGGTCTTCTCCATCAGTCAGTTCAAGTTCGAGATCTTTGCTGTGCTTACGTAGGTCTGTCTTGGACATCTTTGTGAACATGTACATGAAGCCAAACTTTGAGTGATGTTCTCTCAGTTGTTCGAATTGTCGTTCCAGGGAGGATATGGCAGTATCTTCAATTGGCTGGTATTGACCTTCATAGGAAAACATCTTCTTTCGTCTGACCTGTGTTGTCTTGAATTCTGGCTCGATTTCAAGCTGCTCTGCAATCTCTTTGGCATCTGTTACAACACTTTGAAATCCACTCTCCCTATATTCTTTCATCCACTTACATGTTCTTTCCAAACTCTCGATGGCACTTGCCAGATGCTTTGAATCACTCTGAAGATCTTTACTCACGTAGTTGACTTGAAAGAAGAGGTCATACCAGAATATGACAGCAACAATGAATTTAAAATTCTTCATCTCTTTGCAAAGTGATTCTGCTTCGCTTCTTCCTTGAGGATCTTTTGCTTTTTCAGCAATTTCGACAAGTGCATCATAGATCTCGACAGCTTGATATCGTACAGCTTTGACGCTTTGCACACGTCATTCCCATCTTGTCTCGCTCAAGGGCTTCACTGAGAACTCTTTCACATACTTGCAGAAGACTGATCATCGATGGGTTGAGGCTGAGAAGAAGACATATAGGCGTTGAATAACCCCGAAAAATGAGATGGCTTGAACACATGTTTTTGCCATGTCCCCAAGTAGCAAATTGTAGTTGTGGCATGCGCATGGAGTGAAGAATGCTCTTGAATTCATTCCCAGAAGTCGCGCTTGAACGCCTGATGAGTGTCCCTTCATGTTCGCACCATTATCGTATCCTTGTCAACGAATATCACTCATTTTCAGTCCAAGTTCGTGAAGTTCTCACATCAATACCTCTAGTAGGTTTTCTCCTGTGGTCTCCTTCACCTCAATGAACTTGATGAAGTGTTCAAAAATTCCACTTTCAATACCTGATGATCCATCAGAGACATATCGCAAAGTAAGGGACATCTGCTCCTTGTGACTAATGTCGGGTGTGCAGTCAAGGATCACAGAGAAATACTTTGCCAGTTTAATTCTGTGTACAATGGTTGCTCGAACTTTGTTGCCCATGAGGGAGATGAGTTCATTCTGGATTCGTTTTCCCAGGTAATGATCATGAATTTCGTTATTGACTATTCTTCTAAGATGGTCTTGCATGACGGGATCAAATCTTGAGATAAGCTCAACCAGCCCAAGGAAGTTGCCATTATTCAGTCTGAAGATTGTATCTACTGATCCTCGGAATGCCATGTTGTGTTCAGCGAGGTACTGTACAATGGCGAGGAGGCGCTCAAACACATTTTTCCACCTAAGCTTCTCCGTATTGATTCGTTCCTGACTGAGTTGATCCACAGTGCAACTTTTGATCAAACGTTGTTCGAGTTCCATCCATTGGAGAGTCGCCTTCAGATGGCCCTGTGATCATTCGTGCTCAGACAGTCTGGAACTAGTATTCACCCAGTCACAGAATCCTCCACACCCCAAGACATTGTTGGAGTTTCCAAATAACTTGTAACAAAAAAAATATCCGATTCTTAGAGATTGAATAAATCAGCCATTTCCGTATACCAACTTCTCCATTTCCCAGCAGTCTCTTGTAATGACTTTTTGAAAACTTGCAGCCATTGTCATCTCTGGGAAAGTTATAGTCTTCCTCACACTGTGGTGGGCCTTTACTCACTAGTAAATCTCTGACTTCTGTGCTGACAGTTTCCGGCCATTGACCTGGATCTTTGAGTGCATCCAGAGGCTGATTTTGCAGAATTGAAGTCTGATCCATGGGTTCTTCTTCCCTCTGGATATCACTTTCATCTATCAGAGCTGGTGATGACGCATGTGACGGCGCAGGTACATCTAGTTCACTTTCATCTATCAAAGCTGATGATGATGCATGTGACGGCGCAGGCACATCTTGTTCAGTTTCAGCCTGTGGATCGCGTTTCTCTAGAAATTTTTCAAATGACCCATACATACGCTCAAGTTCTGATTTCCGTTTCGCTTTACGCTGTCTCTTCTGGTGACCGCTGAGATATTTTCGAGCAGTATCTCGCAATCTCTTTGGAGGCATCACTGTCAGTCGATATCTGAAATATAACAAAATATATAATTAATACGGAATACTATTGTATAGGAATACTACTCTATATGAAGAGTTATGACAAGCCATATTTAATTTACCACTCAAACCAAGATATTTTTTTATATTGTACTCATATATTTTCGGGGCCCAAAGCAGCCGCTTTGCTTGCTTTGCCCAAAGGCCGGCAGTGACCTTGTCACCGTTATACATATTGTCTTCTTTTAGACCCCAAAATTAAAAGGTTTGACTCATTTGTCCACAGAACCTTCGCCCAATCAGTCGACGTCCACTGGTCATGATCTTATGTATATTTCCTGTCTCAGGTTTTTTGGTAAACTCTTCCGAGCAACCCTGCCTTCTGCAATCGACATCGTATTGTTACGGCTGAAACGTTAATGCCTGTGAGAAATTAAAGTCCTGTTGCTGTTGGATGCGGGGTTTCTCCCGGGGTGATGCACCCGGTGACCCCGGTCGGTGGTCGATGGGTGACCCGTTCGTGGGTGGGTGGCAAAGTAATTTTCGATTAGGCACAAACATTTTTCACAATCGTAATGTTACACAAATAATATTGCTACCCACACTAAGTTCACAAACTGGCTAATGCACGAAGATGGTTTGGTAGCATGGACAATTTTACGCACACAGGATGTTACAATGAATGGTAGCCTGAATATATCTTGTGTTTTTCTTTGTATTCACTCACTCCTCAGCTACGTAAGGATGTTTTACGTATCAAGTTTACCACTTTCATTTATCGTCGTATAAGCTGACAATTATTTATCGATGAGCGTGTCTCTTTCACGAATTTTGGAAGATAAATAAAACTTCAGTTGATGAAATGAAGCACTGAAATGTTTCATATTTCAATCTTAAGTTCACAGGTTAAAATAAACTTACGTTATATAATTAATCGAAAAGGGAACAGGTCTATGGCGTAGGTTAAGATAAATTTATTCTATTAACAAAATGATAATAGATTGTGTTAATTAAATTCCATGATTATACTTTAGCCAAGGATATTCACAAGAGCGCGATTGGAGGAAAATATAGGCGCGACCTGAAAAAGAAATAAACCGCCAGGGATTGAAAAGCCTCGGGTGACTTGACGTCACCCATAATAAGGAATGCATATTGGTTTATTCAAGTGACGTAATTAATACTGACTGCTGCGCATGCATAATTTAGCCCAGATTTCAGATGTGAACCTGTTGAGAGTCACGTAGGCTGAAGTAGGCTATCTAATTCATAACACATGATGGCCTATTATTTTATTCATTACGGTTTATATAAATATGTTACTATATTTTCAACTAATTTTTATTGTTCATATTTTTTAAACCCAACACTGCAAAATACGATTCGATTGTCTTCTCTTTCTAAGGCATGTAACGATTCTGGAGAATTGCGACGCGGTCGCTGCAGTGTGCGGGGCTCTCATTCTGTCAATGTAAAATCACATGCGACTTGAGTCGTCACAACCCAAGTTGTCATTCGTGAGGACGATCCCGTGTGCGGCCGGCCTAATAGTTTCTCTATAGTGAAATTTGTTTAACTGCATTGAGTGCCCGGCTCACTTGGCAGCGTGTTTCTGACTAGGCCTAATGTATGGGAAACCGAAACACGAAATAGCTTTAATATGATTTTATTCAATTTAACTTTTGAAACAAAGTGGTTAAAAGTGGGGCGAATTAAGATAAAATAGGACATTGAAAGAGAGAAAGATCCAGTTGGCCTGAGTATAATTAACGGAATTTACATTAAAAAGCACTACAAAACACAATTCGTCTTGCGATCACAATTTTCAGCGAAAATCTATTTGAAAATGAAGAGTAGGTTTGCCAACTAATTCTTAAAACTAACTACTCTCTGGGCATACCAACTGGGATTTTAAAATTAATTTCTTTTTCTCTCGGCACTTAATATGAAACAGATTTCTAATTAATAATCACGTCAAACTGCATTAATTCCATTTATTACAGGGGTATAGGGGTTAGGGGGGTGTCAGTTGAATATAAAGTATAAATAAATAAAAAATAAAATAAAATACCTATAAATGTGACGTCATACTATGAACTTTAGCGAGCATCATTTTAAAAGAAAAGTAAATTTGAAAATATATAAGGTTTAGAGACCAACCGATATAATGCAGCACGTTGAATGCAGCGCGCTGACCCAATGCTACTATGACTATAGAGTATAGTGGTCACCGGTAGCACTGTCTTAGGCATAACACTAATATTAATAATAAGAAAAATACATGCCATTAAATGAGATCGAGCGCTTCTGTGTACCCGTTACCACCAGACGCGATTTCGTCCACATGCATATAGACATGACCTTTTATATCTGCGGAAGAGTGATCGAATTATACGCTATTTTCATGATAGAAAGTTGTTATATGTGTGTGTTTGTGTGTGTTAGTACGGCAAAGAAGACAATAGGATTTATTGCTGACGGATTTAATGACCTTTTGTCGTTTGTGTTATTTACAATTTTTTCATATGTGAAAATAGCAAATATATTGTTCTTAAAAAAACAAATACAACTGTTTCAATTGCTTTCCTGAATAGGAGGTTAATTCTCTTTTTAAAACCTGGTGTACCTGTTCGAGGATGCTCTGGTGTGGACCTTTTAGAAAAAAACATCCTTTAAAAAAAAAAGAATGAAAACCCAGCAAACATATTTCGTTCTTACAAAAAAAAAAAACACTGTTTTATTTCAATTCCTTCCATCACTCAAGTTAATCCTCTTTTTAAATCCGAATGCTACCTGACAGTGCCTCATCGGATGATGTTGGACATGGTTAATGACCTCTTAGAAATAGGTAAGCCTTTTAATAAGACGAAATATACTGTACACAAACTAGACTTCTTTGACGCTCATTTTATAGCGCCCGCTACACTGTTTTATGGTCAAACCCATATGCTCAGTTCTGAATATATATATATATATATATATATATATGAAAATTATTTCACGAAAACAACACGTGAAAAATATTTATGATGAATAAAACCACGAAGGAAAGGAAACACAGAGTGGTGCTCAAGCGCTTTCGTCTAATGACATCCTCAGGAACACTGAAGTAAATAAAGAGTTCAAGACTATACAGAGTGGGCCAAAAATCTGGATCCATAGGAAAATATTTATTTTAATACATAAATTACAACAAATGGTAAATACTTAAAATGAATATCAACTTTAACTCGTAAATGCGTATCGTGATACTGTACAGTAGTTCGTACTCCAGTATAAATACTCAAATACTTTTTTTATTTCAGCCCAGAAATGGCTTCGAATCTAACAACAGAAGACCGGGTAGAACTTGTGCTCATGTACGCAAGACAGGGCGCTACACACAGAGAAGTTGCTACCGAATTCAATAGAAATCATCCTGATAAGCATCCAGTAACACATGCGACTGTTGGCAAGTTGTTTAAACGTTTCAAAGAAACAGGAAGTGTAAGGGTGTCAGGAAATGATTTCCCCCCCTGTACAGAAGAAACTGAAAGGAATAGAAAAAAACAGACAAAACCACGCGAAAGAGCGTTTAATTTTGAATAAAAAACACTTGTTTTAATATCGGGTGTTGCCCCCATTTGCAGCTCTGACGGCCATTAATCGACGGGGGTATGATCCCAGAAGTGTCTCAAAGAGATCGGTATCATGACTCATTTCTTCAAGGACTTCGTTGATCTTTGCAGTCATAATTTCTGTTGAATACCGATTCTGAATGGGTTGTTCCAGCATTAAGGACTCCACCCGATCCTTCATGATGGATCCGACATGTTCACAGACATTAAGATCGGGAGAATTGCCAGGCCATTCATTATTTCCGAAAAAATCAATGTTATTGTCCTTAAGCAGTTGTTGAGTCGCAAGTGCTTTCATACAGGGGGCTTTGTCGTGAAGAAAGGTTGCCTGTTCAACATCCAAAACACACTCGGGGTCTTTCAAAAACGGAATTACATGTTGGGCTAAAATTACATTTCGAAAATAAGGCCCATCCCAACTGGTTCCTCTTGGTTTGATAACCCAGATGAGCTTCCGAATAGAGAACATAATGAAAACACCCACACATGCTGGATTTTTTACTATTTCTCGATACTTCTGGTCGTCTGGGACTTCATCAGGAGTTGTTGCCCAAACCCGATCATTCTGAAAATTTGGTTTTCTGGAGAAATAAACGAAGAATTCATCGCTGACAACCAAGTGAAGGAAATCGTCTTCCGTCCATTCCTCAAGATAATCACAAAACCATAGCCGATCTTCAATATTAAGATCACTCTTCCGTGGCTTAGCTATTTCATGCCAAGCACTCAAGCCTTGGCGAACTCGAAATTGATGCCAAGTTGCCGATTGACTATCTTACCACGACGGATAAGTATCTCTTTCGCTACCTCAGAGCAGCTCTTCTTTCGGCGCCGTGATGCAGCAAGCACAATGTCTTTCGATTCTTGAGATAATTTCTCCGGTCTTCCTCCTCGAAATTCTGTTTCACAATCTTCAGGATTCTTATTCCAATTCCTTTTGACAAAGTCTTCTGATCTTTTTAATCTCTCAGCCACCCAGTGTCGAGTTATGAAAGTTGCACCAGCTTCCTTTGCTTCACGAAATGTGACAGCTCGAATGCGGTCAAGAACTCGCTTTTTCTCTGAATCGTTCAAAATAGATGATGCCATGGTTTCTGTGGGGAAAAAAATGGTAAGAATTAAAATCACAGGAATAGAATATAATGGTTTTTATTCAGATTTTAATGCTCTTTCAAGTGGTCTCGCCGGTTTTTATCTATCTCTTCTAGTTTTTGCTCTACAGGGGGGGGCAATCATTTCCTGACACCCGTACATGATCGACGGCGTTCTGGTCGTCCAAAAACTGCAACTGATGAAAATACCTCTGCAACGGTATGTGAAAATTTAACGAGTAGTCCAGTAAAGTCAACAAGAAGATTATCAAATGAAACACGCATCTCGAGAACTTCAATTCGAAGAATTATTAAAAATCATAAATTCCATCCCTAAGTGTCTCGATGTCAGAGGCCGCCAATTTGAGCATTTGTTATAATTTGTTGTTTATACTGGAGTACGAACTACTGTACAGTATCACGGATACGCATTTACGAGTTAAAGTTGATATTCATTTTAAGTATTTACCATTTGTTGTAATTTATGTATTAAAATAAATATTTTCCTATGGATCCAGACTTTTGGCCCACCCTGTATATAGGTTACAAAAAAAAAATATATATATATATTAAATGTAGAAATAATAATTGTGGGAGGAGCATACAAATTTGTAAGGAAAACTACCAATTTTAGCACTTTGCCCGAATTCAACACAAGATCAAATGGATTGTTTACAACCAATTTTATAGATAATGCCTGAATGATATATAGGTCACAAAAAAAAAAAATAAATAAAAAAAAATAAATTGAAAAATAAAAATTGTAAGAGGAGCAAACAAATTTATAAGGGAAAATTACCAAAGGTTTAGCACTCTGCCCTTCTTGTGTAAATCCATTCTGAACGAATTCAAAACAACGGGATCGAGTTGAAAAAGACCTTTGCTCATGTTAAAGTTATTTGTAAGTTGAATAATAGCAGACTCAAGAATATTTCTATTAACAATGTTGCTTGAGTGAAACAAAACTGAAGCATTATTCCAATCAATACAATGGGATAACTCTGACTAATGGACAAAAAGGGCACTGGACGACTGTCCCGTTCTAACGGAATATTGATACTGTTTTACACGCGTGTGCAAATCCTTTCCCGTCTGACCAATGTAAAAGGAATCACATTGTTTACAACCAATTTTATAGATAATGCTGAATTATTGGTAGGGCTATTTTTTACTACGATATTTTTCACAATATTGTTATATGAAAATACTACATTAATATCCAAAAGTTTAAGTACATTAGCAATGCCTAAAAAGCCTGGGAAGAATGGAAGTACTAAAATATTCTTTGACAAAGTGCGAGTGTTATTATTCACACGATTGAAGGTTCGTTTTGCCTTGTTTAGACAAGATTCCATAAACGCAGGTGGGTAGCACAGATCACTTCCAATACCGTTGATTTTTTCCAATTCGGCATCGATGTATTCCGGACTGGCGATCCTAAGAGCGCGGAGAAACATTGAAGAAAATATGGCCTTCTTAATGGGGGTGTCATGTCCAGAGTAAAAGTGTACGTAGGACAAATTGTTTGTTTTTTCCGATAGATACTAAACTTAAAACCTGGGCTTTCCCCATGGATACGCACATCCAAACGCGGGATTGAGTTGTCTTGTTCCACTTCTAAAGTAAACTTAATGGAGGGGACTTGATCATTTGTGTCCGTGTTTTCTTCTACATTAATGAAGGGGCATGCAATTCGTATCCGACGAAAGTTTCTTACTAATTGTCTAGAGGAGCAGGTCCTTCCCAAGTCCCTCCTTCCGATTCGCCTCAGACAAATTGACGACCATCCGTTCAACAACTTCAGCAGATTAATTTTAAAGAAACATATTGAAGTCACCAGACAAAATGCGTGGTCCGCCTTCAAAAATTTACGCATTGCCAAACGTAATTTTGTTACCGTTATTCCCCAACAGTGGATCCAACCTTTGTTTGATGAAATTTACAACGAGTTGCGTCGGAGAACTTCTTTACTTCGTAACATTTTGGATCGCAAAATTAAATGTCTCATTCGAAATAGTCAGTGGAGTAAAAAAGCAAGCTCAAAATGTGTTTTGAACCTTTCTTCGAAAAATATTAGTGACGATGCAAAAACTGCCCTTGGATTTGGTATGTCCTTTTTTATTGTTAAAAAACCTTCTGCTTTACAAATTTGTTATAGTCTTGCTTGTTTTGAAAAGCAGTGTAATCTTCCTCAGTCTTTGGTTAACATAGTTAAAGGCCTTGTCTATAGTGCTGCGAATAGTACTTACGAAGATAACTTTCCTAAACGTTTTCGCAATAGCCTCTCACAATTAAAAAAGATGGTGAGCTCCATATTACTAAAGCAGACAAGGCTAACACCACAGTTATTACGGACAAAGTGGACTACATTAGAAAGATGAACGAGCTGCTCCAGGACCCCGCCACATACAGAAAACTTAGGAAGAACCCGCAGGATGACGTCATCAAATCATTCAATAGTGGCTTGAAACGCATTCTCAAAGATCATAAGGACTTAATTCCGCTTTTCATGTCCACGTCACCTTCTCTTCCCTACCTTTACGGTCATATTAAAACCCACAAACCTGGCAACCCTGTGGGCCCTATTATTAGCTCGGTGGGCTCTATTACCGATAAACTCTCCAAATGGCTTGTTAAAGTCTTGTCCCCCATTCTTGGAACTATCTCTGATTCACATGTAAAAAATTCCATGGATCTTACTGAAAAATTGAATAATGTACGCACTGAAACCAACGATAGATTGATCAGTTTTGACGTTTGTTCATTGTTTACAAAAGTGCCGATTGACGATATACCTGACTTTCTCTCCCGAGAATTACATAAGTACGACCTGCCACTACCTGCACACATCGTTTTGGAACTTATTAAGTTTTGCATCAAAGACTGTAAATTCACTTTCAATAGCGAGTATTATCAACAGGTTTTTGGGATGGCTATGGGCAATAAGGTAGGTTGATTTTGGAACTGTGATCTTGGACTAGTCTAAATAGAAAGGTATTAATGTATAAAAAAAGTTGCACCAACTCATATTTGTGAAAATGATTGTATTTTTTGAGGATTGTTAATTATTTTTAAGTTGTAAAATTGCCAAATTTTACGCGTAAAATCGCGCGCGCGGCATTCGCGCAATGTAAACAAACAAAATATTGGACCTTATTTCATCAAAATAATCAATTAAAATTCGGCTTTTTTAACAAAACGATGCTTGAAACTTATTGTAAATGCATTACAGATGTTTATTAGTGTATTATTTTGTATTTTTTAATGATATTTACCTATAAAATGTGTATTAAATTAAGTTATTTTATGATGCGTTCATTTAATTGTGTTTATTTTCAGATATTTCATAAAAATGGGTAAAAAACGGAAGTCTGCAGTGTTAACTCGAAGTGATAGTGCCAAAAAATTCAGTGGCCAGCCTTCCCCTTTGGATAAAACAGAGCCTCCTACCCTCCGCCAGGAGCACCGACAATTCAGCGCAGGACAATTCAGCGCCGACAATTCAGCGCCGACAATTCAGCGCAAAGACAATTCAGCGCAAGACAATTCAGCGCCGACAATTCAGCGCAAGTCAGTACAGTTAAAAGTTTAGTTAAAAATAATAAAAATAAATCGCAATAAATAAAAAAGAGAAAAATTTGTATATTTATATATATGCTAAATTGGGTCTGTATCGAAGGAGTGACATTTCATTTCAAAGGAGTGACATAACAAAGGAGTGACATAAATACCGTAACGAAGGAGTGACATAACGAAGGAGTGACAAATCGGAGATAAAATTCAAAGGAGTATAATTATTAAAATTTTATTTAAAAAAACAAAATTTGTTAGAATTGTTAAAATTAAGATTTTATTTAAAAAACTAGAAACCTAACCTAACCTAACCTAACCTAACAGTTGCAAGCCTCTCTTCCCTCTGGATTTGTTCTTTCTTCTTCTTTGTTGGTATTTTCGCGCTGAATTGTCTTGCGCTGAATTGTCTTGCGCTGAATTGTCTTGCGCTGAATTGTCGGCGCTGAATTGTCCTGCGCTGAATTGTCGGGTCACGCCTCCGCCAAGTTATTCAGTACAGTTATTTCCTCCAAAACAGCCACCCGGACTTGAAAGACTATGATATTGCTAAAATGATAGCAAAGGATGTGATTGAGATCTGGCAGGCAGTGAATCCGCGGCTGCCCCTGTATGAGGAATATTATGTAGTGAAATTGGTGGATAAAGTGTGCTTCAAGAAAGCAAAAGAGATAAACAGGAAATCTCTTTCTACAGTCCAGGAGCAGAATCTGGAGGAAAAGCTGGATAAACTTTTTGACATTTCTGCTTGCACCTGTAAGCTACCTGTTCGTCCTTGTGATGACAATGCTGTGAAGTGCAAGAAAGAAAATTGTCAAACACAGCACATAATCTGCACTTGTCCTCCCAGTAAGAAGGTAATGCTATTATTTTTTTAACTTTTAACTGGCCTAACTTAGTGCGATTAGGTGCCTTTTAAATGGAAGGAAATTCAAAGCTTGTAATTGAAAAATATCCGCATTTTCCTCCTGTAATCTTCCTTCCCCCCCCCTGGTAATAGAAATTAATAATCAATTTTTTTTCAGGATTTTATCTCTTATTTTAGATCCGCTATTTAATATACTTTAATATTTCAGGTTCCAGTAGAGGAGAGGGAATACTTGAGAGATCAGAGGGCCAAAATAGGACCCAAAGGCTCTTTCCAGCTGGGATCTGTGGATAAAGCTGCTGTGAAGAGAGACCAGAGGGCTGCAGCTGAAGCAGAAAGATTACAGAGCCAGATTCAACAGCAGCAGGAAGTGGATTTGGCCACTTTTGCCTCCACACCTTCACGAGATATTTCTTTTGAATCAAGCTCAGGAGAATCAGGAGAGGTAATATATTTTTTTCTTATATCTTATCCCATTTTTACCCAAATTTATCCCTACTTTTTGTCCCTATTTCCCACCTTTTTTCCCCCCATTTTCGCTTTAGTAATTTATTCTTTTTTTCGCCCATTTTCGCTGACTTTTTACCTGAATTTTTACCCATTTTTCCCCCCTATTTTCCAACTTTTTCCCCCCATTTTCGTTTAAGTAATTTATTCTTATTTCCGCCCATTTTCGTCGATTTTTACCCATATTTTTCCCTACTTTTTTCCCTATTTTCCCCCATTTTTGCTTTAGTAATTTATTTTTTATTTTCATTTCAGCCATCTGGTGGTGAAGCTGAGGAGCTCAAGCCAAGGAGGCACCCAAGTGGAGGTTACAGCTTTTTGAAAACCCCCAGATATGCCATGGAACTGATCAGGGGTGATGTTTCTTCCAATCTTGGGGCAAGTCTTGCTAATGCCTTCCTCCTGGACTTACAAGCTATGGACCTGCTTAAGCCTGGCCTTGATGTGAAACAGATAAAATGGACAGGGAAAAAGCTAGAATGAAAGTGAAAAGTGATGAAAACACAATGAGGGTCTGGAAAAGTTAGTCTGTATTGGGGTTGATGGGAAAGTTGACAAGGACACTTTGCTGTACAGAGAAATTAAGGATGAAAATGGGGAGACTAAGCTGAAGAAAGGAAAGGGATAAGAGCACCATTTGACTTTCACAAAGGAGCCGGGAACTGAAAGTGGAACATATCTTACTCACAGAGTCATCCCAATTAAAGGTGCGACTGGAGTTCTTCTTGGTGAAGAAGTTGCTAGTGTCTTGGAGGAGTTTAACAGTGTTCATACCCTGAAAGCTGTCCTCCTTCACAACACAAATACAAACACTGGCTGGGAGGGAGGCCTTGTAACAGCTCTGGAAAATAAAATTGAGCGGAAATTGCACACCATTGGCTGTTCACTCCATCAGAATGAGCTTCCTTTCAGAGCTGTTTTCAAGCATCTTGATGGCAGTACCAAAAGTCCCACTGCTTTCACTGGTCCGCTGGGAAAACTCTGTGAAATTGACTACCAAGATCTGCCACAAGTGGAATTCACCAAACTCAGTGGCCACCTGGATGACATGGAATTTGCTGAGGAGACACTGAATGATCTCAGTAGCGACCAGAGGCTTCTTTTGGAGTATGTGCTTGGAATTTCCAGGGGCAAAGTCAACCCAAGATTTGCTGCATGGAAAATTGGACCATTAAACCATGCAAGATGGTTGACTTTGGCAATTAGATTGATGTGTCTGTGGACCAGAGGTGCTTACCCTCCAGAACTACAGGATAAGCTTTACCAGGCCATCAAGTTCATTGTGGAAGTGTATGCAGTCAGTTGGTTTGAGATCAAAAGGGACAGCAAGTTCCACAATCAGCAGCTGTACATCTTCAACATGATCCAGAGGATCAAGCAACAGTCTGAAGAAATCCAGGGTGTTGCTTTCAAGAACCTGAAGTACAATGTTTTTGCCTTGCTACCCGAGAATGTGCTGTACTCCATGATGAAGTCTGATGACTTGGAAGTGAGAGAAGCTGCTCTCAAGAAAATTCTGTCCATCAGGTAAGCATTTATTAATTTAAAAAATGTGAAGAAAAAAAATTTGATTATGGGGATTTATTTAATAAAAAAAAGGCCCGAGTTCTATAAATCCCCATAATCGAATTTTTTTTCACATTTTCTTATCCCAATTCCCCCCCTCCCCTCTGATAATGGAAATAATCTTACCTTCTTTCTGAAAAAAAATTCGATTATGGGGATTTATAGAACTCGAGTTTTTTTGGTTTTTTAATTTAAGTTAAATTAAATCAGCAATTCTGAGACTAATAGGGATTAAATCTTGAACTGGAATAAAAAATAAATTAATTATTATTCTTTCAGAAGTGGAAGCCAGCCAAGAAGAGGCTGAAGAAGATCACAGCCATCAACATTGAAGCTACCCACTGGTCAGATCTAATCAACCTTTCTCAAAGTGGCATCTGTGAACCTGCTCTCACAGAAGACTTTTCTGACCAGGAGCTTCAAGAAGCATTGCTGAATGGCACCAATCTGGAGCTGCCTGATCTGCCTTCACATTCTCAGAGTGTTGAAAGGGCCGTGAAGCTGACATCTGAAGCTTCCCATACTGTTTATGGACTCGAATCAAGGCACAAACACATTCTGGCCAAAGCCCTAAGCCGCCAGATGAGGCCTTCCTTTGCTTCTAAGGGCTCTTACAGTGAAAATTATGATGATCTTGGGATCTAAATGTCTATTTGACTCTGTACATGTTTTTTTTTTACTTTTTTTCAATAAAATTGTAACTTTTTTCAGGATTTTTTTATGAAAATAGCATGATTTTTTCGGCCGAAAACTGCGAAAATGCGGTATTTTTCGGTACGATTTTTTGACGATTTTTGAAACGGTTTCCTCAAAAAACAGTTAAAGCTAGGGATCTGAAATTTTTTGTCAGTTATTATCATATTAAGCCCTGACTATCTCGACTAGTTCAAAGTCGATATCTAAAAAAATGCGGAAAATCAACCTACCTTAATGGGCAACCCCTTGTCGCCCCTCCTCTCCAATATTTATATGCAGTTTTTCGAAATTACTTACATTCCGAGAATACTGGGGGTTGGCATCCCATGGTTGCGGTACGTCGACGATATTTTGTGTATCTGGCCCATGAATCGTGACCTGGATGACTTCCTCCTTCAGTTAAATGATCAAGTCCCCTCCATTAAGTTTATTTTAGAAGTGGAACAAGACAACTCAATCCGTTTTTGGATGTGCGTGTACATAGGGAAAGCCCAGGTTTTAAGTTTAGTATCTATCGGAAAAAACAAACAATTTGTCCTACGTACACTTTTACTCTGGACATGACACCCCCATTAAGAAGGCCATATTTTCTTCAATGTTTCTCCGTGCTCTTAGGATCGCCAGTCCGGAATACATCGATGCCGAATTGGAAAAAATCAACGGTATTGGAAGTGATCTGTGCTACCCACCTGCGTTTATGGAATCTTGCCTTAACAAGGCAAAACGAACATTCTATCGTGTGAATAATAATACTCGCACTTTGTCAAAGAATATTTAAGTACTTCAATTTTTACCGGGCTTTTTAGGCATTGCTAAAGTACTTAAACTTTTGGATATTAATGTAATATTTTCATATAACAATATTGTGAAAAATATCATAGTAAAAAATAGCCCTACCAATAATTCAGGTATTATTATAAAATTGGTTGTAAACAATGTGATTCCTTTTACATTGGTCAGACGGGAAAGGATTTGCACACGCGTGTAAAACAGCATCAATATTCCGTTAGAACGGGACAGTCGTCCAGTGCCCTTTATGTCCATTTGTCAGAGTTATCCCATTGTATTGATTGGAATAATGCTTCAGTTTTGTTTCACTCAAGCAACATTGTTAATAGAAATATTCTTGAGTCTGCTATTATTCAACTTACAAATAACTTTAACATGAGCAAAGGTCTTTTTCAATTCGATCCCGTTGTTTTGAATTCATTCAGAATGGATTTACACAAGAAGGGCAGAGTGATAAACCTTTGGTAATTTTCCCTTATAAATTTGTATGCTCCTCTTACAATTTTAATTTTTTTATTTATTTTTATTTTTTATTTTTTTATTTTTTTGTGACCTACACTATATATCATTCAGGCATTATCTATAAAATTGGTTGTAAACAATCTATTTGATCTTGTTGAATTCGGGCAAAGTGCTAAAATTGGTAGTTTTCCTTACAAATTTGTGTGCTCCTCCCACAATTTGTATTTCTATATTTACTATATATATATATATTTTTTTTTTTTGTAACCTATATACAGTCTTGAACTCTATTTACTTCAGTGTTCCTGAGGATGTCATAGACGAAAGCGCTTGAGCACCACTCTGTTTCCTTTCCTTCGTGGTTTTATTCATCATATATATATATATATATATATATATGCTGCAAACCCACAAGGAAAAAGAAAAATGATTCCAAGGCCTTTCGTGTATTCAGAGATACACCTCGTCACATTCCCTGACGAGGTGTAGCTCTGAATACACGAAAGACCTTGGAATCGTTTTTCTTTTTCCTTGTGGGTTTGCAGCATTCATTCATTTCACGTGTTTAATTGTGAAATCATATATATATATATATATATACCTTTCAACCTTTCAAATGTTCCGCGCGATGATTCCTCATTTCACGAAGGTCAAGCTTGTCGCCCCTCCTCTCGAGTTGGTCTGATGAAGTAGTGAGTTGGTTTCTTGTACTCTCCACCTCACATAGACAGGTACCCCCGGCTCATCGGGGATTGTTCTGAGCCAGGCGTCTAATCTTCTTTTGAAGATGTTCACTGCAACACCACTCATGCTTCTTAGGTCTTTGGGCAGCCGATTAAACAGTTTTGGTCCTCTCACAACAAAACTATTTTCTTTCAGGGTTAAGGATGTTCCCTGTCTAGCCTTTAAATTGGGAACACGACACAGTCTTCCTTTTCTACTTTCCACTGTTATTTGGGGGAGTTACAGGGTTCAGGGTAAGATTAAGGACTAGTTTCTCCATTACTTTCCGAGTGTAAATAATGGTGTATCTCTCTTTTCTCCTTTCCAGTGAATATAGGTTTAATTCGCGTAACCTTTCCCAGTAGTTTAGTTCTTTGCACCCCTTGATCTTGGCTGTGAAGCTTCTCTGAATCCCTTCTAGTTGTCTAATGTCTTCTTTTTTATATAGGCAGGTTACGACTGAGCAGTATTCCAATTTGGGTAGGATCAGTGTTTTCAGTAGAGGAATTATTATATTCCTAGCCTTTCGTTTAAAGGTTCTCAGTATCTGCCCAGTTACTCTCTTTGCTCTGTTTACTGCTATCTTATTTTGTGTTTCAAATTTCGCATCTTCAGTCATTACAATTCCTGTCTTTTGTTTTAGAATTTCTCTGAATTTCCTGTCCATCTGGGGTATAATATTCCGTGGATTTTAGGTCTTCTCTTTTTCCGTAGCGTAACAGCTGAAATTTCAGTGTTAAACTTCATATTGTTGTCTTCCGTCCACTTGTAGATTCTGTTCATTTCTGTTTGTAGAGATCCTATATCTTTTGGGTTTCTTATTTTTCTACTGATCTTTGTGTTATCGGCAAAGGATGTTACTGTGCTGTCTCTGGTAACGTCCTCATCTATGTCAGTTAGCATGATTATGAAAAGTAGTGGAGCTAATACTGTTCCTTGTGGTGCTGAGCTGAGGATCTCTGATTCTGATGAAGATGCTCTTTGTACTGTAACGACTTGCCGCCGCTCACTGAAAAATTATTATATATCCATTTCCCTACTTTTCCTGTTATTCCCATATATTTCAGTTTATGTACTATGATTCCATGGTCACACTTGTCGAACGCTTTGGCAAAGTCTGTGTATATTACACCATAGTTTTCATTACTTTCAAGTGTATCAATAATGTTGTTGTAGTGTTCCATTAGTTGTGATACGCATGATCTGAATCCATGTTGGTTATCATTTAATTTTTTCTGAGTTTCCAAAAAGTCAGATATTTTCTCTAACTATTTTTTCAAATATTTTAGTGAGATGAGATGTAAGCGACACTAGCCTATAGTTTTTGGCCTCGGCTCGATCTCCTCCTTTATATATTAGGACTATGCTCGCTCTCTTCAGGATGCCCAGTATTTCTCTCGTGTCTAGTGATCATCACCATGTCCAATATAGGCGATCAACGATTTCATTCATGCATTTTTAATCAGTGTGGCATTCCATTTGTCCGGTCTTGCCGCTGAGTGTGCTTTTAGTTTCCCTGTAATTTGTGTAATATCACCTGCCGTAAAGTCGAAGTCCCTTATACTTTCCTCTTGTAGTTCTTCTTCAAAGAATGCGTTTCTATCGCATATCAGTTTGTCAGTTTTTGGGATACTGAAAGATGATTGGTACTGAGCTCTTAGTATTTCAGACACTTCTGTTAGATCATCAGATAAAGCACTGTTCTCGTTTTTCAAAGGTCCGAAAGTCGCATGGTTTTTTGACTTCTTTTTGCAAAATTATAGAAGTACTTTGAGTTAACCTTTATCGCTTCTATAGCGTCGTCTTCTTTTTTTTCGGTATGCTTCTCAATTAGTTCCTGTATGACGTCATCGATACTCTGCAGTTTATCATTTCATATTTTTCTGATGTTGTTGTCTTTGCAGTTGCTTAATTTTGCAGTCACTCATTTTCTCTTTCGGAACAATGACCTATTTTGTCTCTCGAACCTGCTTCTCTTTCGTCTTTGTTGCATTTTTGGGACATGTCTTTCCACAATTTCCGGCGTCTTCTCCTCTAAGGTAATTCGCATCTCTTCCGTTGTCTTGGCCTTGAAGATGGTTTCCCAGTCTATTACTTCCATGCTGGATGCAACACCTTCCCAGTTTATAGCTTTGAAGTGAAAATAAAAAAAATCGAATTTGCTTCTTTCTGTTGTTCGTGTTCTTTCCTTTCCTGTTGCTTTTATATTGGGTGGTATTTCAATAATGTTGTGATCCATTATTATAGTTGGGGATATTTCTAAGTTATCAATTAGGTTGCTGTTGTTTGTGAATACCAAATCTAGGCAGTTGTTTTTTCTTGTTTTCTGTTATTTCTTGTGTTAACATAAATTTATCAGCGAGGACTAATAGCATTTTTACCTGCTCCTGGTCTTCCTGTGTGCCCCCCTTGCCATGGTGTATACATATATTTTTTCCTATCCTTTTATATTTCATGAATGGAAAATTAAAATCACCAAAGAGAAAAATATTTGGGGTTGGAGAATGTAGATCTTTTACCCAGTTTCTGACCTCTGTAATTGAATCTGAGAATTTTGAAGTTGGGGTGTTCGGGGGTCTGTACATTACAATTAGTACCATATTTAATTTTTCAGCTTTTGCTGCTACACATTCTACGTAGCTGTTTGAGGTACTTATAGTCATTTCTGCCGTATGTCTTTTGCGTGTGTAAATAGCACATCCTCCATTACGTCTCACTGTTCTGTCGCCTCGGAGTATGCTATTGTTGTCAATTTGTATTTTCTTTTTGTCAACACAGAACTCACAGTTTTCGCAGTTCGCCTGGCAGTCCTTTAGATGGGTTTCCGCGAGGCATGCAAAGTCTATTCCGGTTTCTTACATGAATCCTTTCGGGTATAAAACTTTGTCCGGGGAATGGTTTGATTTAAGGCCCTGAATGTTGGCTTGGATTATTTTTTTTTTCTCTACCGTTTTTACATACATTTGGTTCCGATTCGTCTTCCAATGATGGTGCCGGTTTCGTTGCCTTGTGATCCTCCGAGAATTTGCCTCTCTTTATCTTTGTCGTACCTGTTGTCCCGATAGTGCATGAAGTGTCTTTGTGCGTGCCTTCTGTCCGGCTCTCGGATTCCTATATTTGTCAGCTGACTGTGTACTTGCTGGATGGTATTTAGCAGCTAAATTGTGTTGGCTACGTCTAAAAAATTGGTAGCTCTCTTTGATGCTCGTTTCTCCCGTTCACCTGTTGCGTTCCTTTGAGGGTGGTGATAACGGCATTTTTGTCCGTATTTGCACCCCTCATATCTTGCATAGGTGTTGCAGCCAGTAATGTGATGGAACTTGCACTTTTTTTCAAATTTGCAATATCCTCTTGTGTAATGTGCATAGATGCATTGCCCATCCCGATATCTGCAGTTCCCTTTTGCGTAGTATTTACAGACAGTATTTTCTACACTTCTATTGCTTGTCATCTGATTATTTTCTGTTTTTAATTTTGGTATTATCATTGTTTTTATTATTTTCATTATTCTTATAATTTTTTTTACTATTATCCTTATTTTACTTATCTCTTCTTTCTTTTATGTCTTCACTCCGTGTTATAGTTTTATTTGTTTGTCTCTCATCCACCTGTTGCAGCATTGGGACATTTCAAGACTCTTCTTTCCCCATTATTCCCTCCTTTTCTGTGACACTCGTATTCGCTTTCTCCATTTCTTTAAAAATCGCAAAAGAGTTTACAGGCTGTGTACAATGTACATGCGTCACACAGAAATTTTACCCCCGCGATCTGTTTAGCGTTCGAGACGAAGGATATTTTCCTATCATCCCAATTCATGCAGATATACTGTAGTCGTGCAGTTTTTGACAGAAATCACACCTAACTGCTGCATTTTCAGTTATTTCTAAATTACACAAATTGCAGATTAAGTGAGAATTTGAAACCATGGTCATGCTTTTCATTAATTATCGTAAAAAGAAATACACACAAATTTTTTTTCTTTCTTTCTCTTTTCTTTCATTTCGATGGTCACGAGGATTTTCTGACCTTTGCGTTTTATGACCTTTTTCCTGCCTTGTTTCAAACTTTTCTCGAATGCCAGCCATATGTTTAAATATATACGTTAAACTGGTGATAATTTATGGAAACTGTATTGCACTTTCTTAAATTTAATGAATTTCACTTTATAATTTATCTGCACGGATTCACTGACACTTTATACACTTTCGGGTGTAAACAAAATAAACCACCAAGAAGTTTATTACCTTTTTATTTGGATGTTAATACAGAGAGAGAAACAGCGTGTCCATTCCCCACGAGATGCAAGCAAACTATATCAATATATATATATTATACGTTCGTTCGTGTGCAACACTCCTATCTGGACATGATACATAGACTGCGCCCAGTGTGTGGATGAGCATACTAATAGCTGTGCTTGGTTTATATTTCCTGTCTGGACATGATGTACAGGATATTTATTGCCTATACATGAAAAAATAGCGCGTGATTTCGTCACTCTTTTGCAGACATCGCCGTCGGGAACACCTAATCAGCTGCTGAAGATTTTACTTCTAAGTTTTACCATAATTACCTGTGTGTGTGTGTGTGTGTGTGTGTGTGTGTGTGTGTGTGTGTGTGTGTGCTTATAGAACTCCCAAAAATTTAATGTTTTAACAACGATGGCTGCTTCCGATATTGCGTGCAAAAGTTTTGTAAAGTAGTACTCTGTGAAATCTGAAGATGTAGAGAATACTCAACATCCGTCCTTTCACGCCTCTTTTGAAGTTTTTAAATCAACATTAACCCTTAACTGGTAATGCGGGGTGCTGCTGAACCCCGCTCATCATTGAAACTAAATGTTTGTAGTCTTCCCAACAACGTATGTGGTTGAAACTTCATGTACCTTCAGTGTCCCTTCAGCCTTCACAGAGGTCGAATGCGCAAGTGTGCTCTCTGGGCTGTGTGCATTCAGACAGTATGTGTGGAGTGTGGCGCCACCCCGCATTACCTAATGTGTGATAGTCCTTGTGTTTGAGCATTTTGTGTTTTATGACATTTGTGCATTTCATTCCTTTGTGGACGAATCTTACTTGTTGCTGAAAAAAACCCATGTGCTAAATTGTGGTGGATTATAATGAAATTTAATATTTATTTTGTGTTTTACAGGTGTTTTGCAGGGTAAAAAAAACTCAAAATAAGTTACAGTATGGCTAGTAATGTCGAAGACAAAGACATTGACGTTGATGAGCCAGAAGTGTCTGATGTAGACACTGATGAAGAAGACAATATTGAAGTAATGACTATGTATGATAGTAGTGAAGGTGAAGAATATATGCCACAACCAAACGAGGATGATGATACTGACAGTGGAGAGGAGACCGTGAGACGCCGCTGCCCCAAACACAGCCACACACCTGCTGCCGCTGTTGCTACACCTGCTACTGCTGTTGCTACACCTGCGACCAAGAGGCGGCACCACCATGAAGGAGTGCTCTACCGCTTTCAAAGGACATCAATCCAAGGCAAGAATGGGCACCGCTGGAGCACTAAGCCATCTACAAGAGCACATTCCAGGACTCCCTAGCACAACATCATCCCACCCATGAAACCCGGCCCCACTCATAGAGCTGCAGCTGCTATGAATCCCCTTGCATGTCTGGAACTGTTCCTGACCGAATTTATCACTGCCAACATTCTCGACTGTACCAATGACACCATCAGGTTTTTGGCTCAAAAGTATCAAAAACAGCCGGCAACAGTGGACCGTGCGACAGAACCTGAGATGAGGGCTCTCTTGGGAGTCCTTATATTCTCCGGAATGAATCATGATAACCACAAAACAGCCGTTGACATGTGGAGTCCACAATTTGGTCCTGCAATATACAGGGCTGAAATGAGTGAGAGGCGTTTTTGCTTTCTCCTCAGGTGCCTCCGTTTTGATGATAAAAACACTAGGGAAGAGAGGCCACTATTTGTACATAGCTACATGTGTTATATGATGTATATCAGTATTTGAGAATAAATAATTCGCATATACAGGGTTCATATACGCACTAAATGTGGCCTGTGGAACTTGCGCCATAAAATCACAACCAAAACTAAGCAACATTTTACTCGCCTCTTCTACAGCTGTGTGTGCATTAACGGGCCTGCCAGTCCTTCCATGTCTTCCTCCACTATCCTACAGTCAGTGGTTGCCCAGGGATCTCCAGGAAACTAATTTTTTTTATTATAATTTTTTTGAGTTTGTTGGTCTTTTTTACGGAGAAATAAGCAAATATTTTTTCTGTTCATTTATTTGAAATACATATTATACTTATACTGTCATTATTTTGTGATTAAAAGTTAGTTAATACATGCAATAATTCATTTATAACACCGTTTTTTCATTAAATTCATAAACTGATTTTTGGCTAATATTTTTCTTTTGGGGTGTGGTAGCACCCCGCATTACCTAACGCGTTCCTCTGGTTGAGGATTACCTATTAAGGGTTAATATCGCACAAGGATGACGAATCAGATGCTCAAGTGCTTCATTGCTATTCTAATGAGAGTATCACAGGGATTCGTAATGCTAAAAATGTCTTGGAGTATGTAACGAATTTAAGTTGTATTAAAAAATATAGCCAAAGTGGGGTGAAGGACACGACACTCAATGACGAAAAACAGACTTTGGATTATGAAACTCGTTGACGAATGGTACGACAAATCTTATTACGTCATGTTACACCTCACCGATTACACCCCCGCAACAAAAAACGTGAACCTAGTGGTTACACTGTTCAACAAAGTTTTTCTCCTTTTGATAAATGTAGGTGATTCTTATGCTCTTTTTCACGCTGATTACGAAAATGAAAACGGATTTTTTTCTACCGCCCACAGGTTTTGAGGGATTTGCAATTTAAAACCCTTTGGATCGAGATAGCATTCCTCAGTTTGCATTATAATACGAGATTTATTGTTAGCCATTTATTGCGTATAAAATCTTTATATTATGCATATTATTATTTAAGTATATTGCATATATAAAATATAATATATATACATATGTATAAAATGTTTATTACTTTTATTTACTCAATGCATGACATTCCTTAAAATGCTCAAGCGAGCAAAGGCCTAGCTTTTCGGGACAACCAATGTCAATAATGGTGGATTTCAATATAACGACAAAGGCTACTACAGAGAAACAAAGCCAAAAACACATATAACTCATCAAATGTAATATAACGCCATTTCAAATAAATTTTTCTCTCACACTTTGGAATTTTATAAAAATATAACTGATGTAATGAGGGGCGTCATCGTCTCTTGGGCATTTGTGGGTGGAGTTAATTTGACTATGGTGACAAATTGATTGGTGATTGGTAGATAAATAGAACGAGTCAGTTGAGTCTGCAGCCGCTGCTTCTCATCGAATTAGACAGGCATAATATACCTGTCAGGACATGCACATTCTTGTTTGTCATGTGTTAGTGCTAATCTCTCAGTCAGTCTCGTGCATTGCTACCCACCAGTTGACTGATTAAGTGCATTTAGTTATTCATTTTGTTTTGGTATGTTTGGTTAAAAAATAGTATTTTTGTGATATAAAAGTGAGAATGTCTCGTAAGTATGCAAACATCCCTGACAGTTTTTGTTTTGTGTGTGGTGAATTTATAACAAAATCTCAAGAGCAGGGTTTTACGCCTTTAATTAGGAAGGCGTATAAACTTTATTTCGAAGGCGTATAAACTTTATTTCGGTTACAAAGTAGATCAAGACAAAATCTGGGCTCCTCATGTATGTTGTGTTTCTTGTGCAAGATCCTGAGAAAGTGGTTAAAAGGTACTCATACTTCAATGCTTTTTTAAGTGGACATTCCTCAAAATCTAAACATGCGATTCAATATCCTAATTTACTGTCAGCCATGCGACCTCTTTCACATTGTGACAATTTGCCAGTACCAAAACCACCAAAGACATAGACGTTAGATGATGATGAACCTGATGATGAATCTCGTAATGAACTTTGGACAGACGAGATGACATGGATATACAATTTCAAACACCTTCATCGGATGAACCTCATTTAATTTCTCAGTCAGAATTAAATGATCTTGTCAAAGAGTTGAATCTATCTAAAAATCAGGCTGAGCTCTTAGGTTCTAGATTAAAAAGTTGGAATCTCTTACAAAAGACTGTAAAAATTTCATCATTTCGTAAGCGTCAGATACACTTCACATCGTTTTTCTCTGTGGAAAGTGATTTTGTGTATTGTAATGATGTGAACGCTCTCATGGAGGCACTTGGTCGAGAGCACAATCCTAAGGAATGGAGGCTTTTTATCGATTCATCAAAGTTGAGTTTGAAAGCTGTACGATTGCACAACGGTAATGTCTATCCTTCGGTTCCGATTGCACATGAAGTCCATATGAAGGGATCATATCACAATATGCAGTTACTTTTGAAACATATTGACTATGATAAACACTCCTGACATATCTGTGGTGATTTGAAAGTGATTGCACTTTTCCTTGGCTTACAGTTAGGATACACAAAGTTCTCTTGTTTCCTCTGCGAGTGGGACAGCCGAGCTAACGTAGTCATTATACACAGAAAGAGTGGCCACTTCGACAAAATTTGGTTCCAGGACAAGAAAAATGTTGCCCATCAACCCCTAGTAGATGTAGCAAAAGTTTTCTTACCACTTATGCATGTCAAACTTGGTTTGATGAAAAATTTTGTAAAAACCACGAATAAAGACGGACCTGGATTTCTATATCTAAAACAGAAGTTCTTTAGAATCAGCGAAGCGAATATCAAAGAGGGCATTTTTGTGGGCTCACAGATCAGAGAAGTGATGAAAGACACTGCATTTGATGAGTCTTTGAATGAGGTTGAAAGAACAGCATGGAAAGCTAACAGCACCCAGGTTTCATGGGAAGAAGTACAGGTGGGAGTGCAGGAAATGCATTTTCAAAGAAATGTTACAACCCATGGCTTGGTTAGCACGAAGCATTTGCTGCACCAGGGAAACATAATTTCCTCGGCAGCGTCAAATCAGAAAATTATGTTTCCCTGGTGGAGCAAATGCTTAGTGCTTACCAAGCCATGGAGTGTAACATGCCTTTGAAAATGCATTTCCTACATTCCCACCTGGACTTCTTCCCATGAAACCTGGGCGCTATCAGCTATAAGCATCGTGAAAGATTTCATCAGGATATATCAACTATGGAAAGGCGATACCAAGGTAGATATAGCCCCAGTATGCTGGCCGACTACTGTTGGACACTTATAAGAGAAGCCCCTCGTACTAGTTATAAGCGAAAATCAGCTGCAAAAACATTTTAGGTAAGGTACTCTTCTTTTTTGTACGATTAAATATGCCAAAAAAGTAAGAAAATCTGTCAGTTTTCACTTGCATTTCCTTCGAAATTAGTGGGGCATAGAAAAATTGTTTTTAAATTCGTAATCAGCGCAAAAAAGTACATTGGAAACATAAATTCATTTAGAAGGAGGAAAAAAAAGTTATATTTTGTTGTTCACTGTTATGGATAATTTAAAATAGTTTTTACGATTACAACGTTTACCACGATGAGGTGTCTACTGAGGTTTTACCTTC
This sequence comes from Bathynomus jamesi, assembly GCA_023014485.1. NCBI lineage: Eukaryota > Metazoa > Arthropoda > Malacostraca > Isopoda > Cirolanidae > Bathynomus > Bathynomus jamesi. The sequence goes on from JAJOZX010000402.1 coordinate 662,659, forward strand.
TTTAGAGAACTTAGTGACAAGTACCTTTTGTTCCCCAGAGTGGAACGGTATGGGCATGCCTATTTCTCGAATAGAGCCAGTCAGTGTTGATTGATTTACTATCGAATCGCTTAACGTGTTAAGCAATTCTATATATTCCCCCGCCCCCCCCGAAACTACATTTTCATGTTGTTTCATATCCTTACAAGTTTCGTCCAGCGCGCCCGAGTTGCCAAGCTACCGACAGGGGACGCTTCGATCCTAAGACGTATGGCTTACCACCAGGTCAGCGTCACGAACTGAAGTAAGCAGCTCGCCTCACGCCTTCATGTGAGCTTGGATCGTTGTGACGTGATATCCAGAAACCTCCTCGCACCATCATGAAGAAACACCTGCACCAACAGTAACAAAGAAAGATGGGGCTACTGCTAAGCAGTATCCACAGTATCATTAACGCTCAATTCGCTGTGACTTTTTTCAGATCAGTGAGAGTGTTTAAACGTAGCAGTGTTGCGATTAATTATGTGTTAGAGACAAATTATGAACGTACAGATTCCCCTAAACATAACGTTATTTATCTGAATGTTGACGAAATGTCGAAAATCTTTGTGTTGTTTGAGAAGTGGTCGGATGAGAATTATAAAGTACCGGCTACTGCGAGTGCAACAAGTGTAACGCTCAAGGCCAACTCCTCATTTGTACGTATTATTTGTACGTTTACTGAGTCGCAATTCGTGTCAGGCATGAGTTGAAACACGATTAATGTAGCAATCTAATTGAAAAACCTTGGTTAAAACAATGTTAATAAGGGACTTGTAAGTACTCGTTGCCGATTCATCTTCGATTGACTGTTTGAAATAACTGCCTTCCTCAACCTGAAACCTTTACTAAATGCTCGAGTTGATGACATGCGTTATTCTGACACCGTTCTCGACCATGCGCATACATTTTTAACTGACGATTTTATGAAGTGTACTGTAGATAGAGATGAACAAGGTGAGAATGGATTGGAACTTAGAGAATATTTAGGAGCCACTTGCCCCGAGAGTACCATTTGCTTTGGGACGCTGGTCTAAAGAGTTAAAAACCATCCCTCGCCTTCACCGTTCATCCGCAGGAACTCTTTATTTATATATGTTGTAACTGTCGCTGCAATTTAGAGGATTTCATTATACATCGCTATGAGGTCTGAACAGTTTTCAGTTGAAAAACTGGTGAAAAGAGAATTAAACGCTCACTTAGAAAGTGTTGTGTATACATTGACATTTCATGATAATATTGTAACATCCGACCGTATACTCGAGCAGGCTTTTGAATCTACTGCATATGTTCAAAGATTAAGACTTATGAAAATGTTACGTCCAATTGTAAAGTAGAAACAAAAATAACCCTAACGATCTTAACCTCTTTTGGACCACTGGGTCGAATTTGTACCGTTTCCCATACACGCACTCATAACAACCCTTCAAAAACTTCGGTCGTTAAGAGGTTAAGGCTCTGTATATCGAATATAGAAACCCTCATACATTAAACGGAGCATTATTTCTAAAACGATTTTTTTGTATTATGCAAAGCAATGAGAATGTAACTATTTCTAACTGGGTATGTTCGTGAAATAATTGACATGCCTCCCTCTGGCTTTTTCCGGAAACATGTAGCAATACCAGTTCTACCTTCTCTTGATTGGCATATTGAGCCATCAGGGTATTTTCTTTCCTGAAATATGTAAAACTGACATTAAAAATGTGTTTGTTTCACTTTAAAAATGTAATGTCTATTTTTCCCTATGAGTCCAGACTTCTGGGACACCCTGAGAATATGATGGGAAGGAGATTTATCTATTTTTCTATTTTCTTAAATATTGCTGTTTTGTGTGTGTGTGTGTGTGTGTGTGTGTGTGTGTGTGTGTGTGTGTGTGTTAAACATTATTAGTATCACTGTCATGCCCAAGACAGTGTTGCCGGTGATCAATATACTCTACATTCATAGTAGCATTGGATCAACATGCTGCATTACATCAAGTGGTCTCTAAATCTTATATACTTTCAGTTTTTCAATCTTTTAAAATGGTGGTCGCTAAAGTTCATAGTATGACGTCATATATATATATTTTTTATTTATACCTTATATTCAACTGTCACTCTCCCACTCCCTTGGCACTGGCATCCCTACCCCCGTTCCTCCACTCGTAAATGCACCCATAGTACTCTGTCGTACTGGAGCCATTGCGTCTGAACAGATCAGTTAATTTCAACTGTAAAAGAGTTCAAGGCACCATTATTTCGATACATGATATAGAAGACTAGGAATGCTTGTAAAACACATTACACAACCCTATTACATTGGAAACATTCCATAAACACAACGATTTACTGTAGTTAAGCAAAGAGAGAAAAAGCCGATAGCCTAAAGTCGATTTGGTACTTACGTATTAACTGGGGGCCACCACATATTGATGATTGATTAGGTTAAGTTTTATTTTTATATTTTATAAGTTTTATATTTTAAAAAATATTGCTATTTAAAAAATATGATGTATTAGAAATTTTCAACAAACGAAAATATTACAACTTAACCTAACCAATCATGAATATGTGGTGGCCCCCCGTTAATACGTAAGTACCGTCGATTTTCAATGAAAAGAACAAAGGCTGTCATACTTGAGTGATGCAGTTGTAAGAATGCCTTCAGATACTTAACCGATAACCTTGTAGGTTACTGTTTATATTGCCTATGCGTAACGTGGACAAAATTATGCTATTTGGGAATATTTATTGCCAACTTCTAGATTTAACCTGGAATATGGAGCATTTTATGATAAATTTTAGTAGCGCTTCCAAACTTTTAACCCTTTCATGCCAGTGTCGTAAATGCGACCACACAATTTACGAGATTTTATTCAGGCATGAAAAGGTCAAACAGGAGTGTGTGTGTGTGTGTGTGTGTGTGTGTGTGTGTGTGTGTGGTGTGTGTATATATACAGGGTGGGCCGAAAGTCTGGATCCAAAGGAAAATATTTATTTTAATACATAAATTACAACAAATGGTAAATACTTAAAATGAATATCAACTTTAACTCGTAAATGCGTATCCGTGATACTGTACAGTAGTTCGTACTCCAGTATAAATACTCAAATACTTTTTTTATTTCAGCCCAGAAATGGCTTCGAATCTAACAACAGAAGACCGGGTAGAACTTGTGCTCATGTACGCAAGACAGGGCGCCACACACAGAGAAGTTGCTACCGAATTCAATAGAAATCATCCTGATAAGCATCCAGTAACACATGCGACTGTTGGCAAGTTGTTTAAACGTTTCAAAGAAACAGGAAGTGTACATGATCGACGGCGTTCTGGTCGTCCAAAAACTGCAACTGATGAAAATACCTCTGCAATGGTATGTGAAACTTTAACGAATAGTCCAGTAAAGTCAGCAAGAAGATTATCAAATGAAACACACATCTCGAGAACGTCAATTCGAAGAATTATTAAAAATCATAAATTCCATCCCTAAGTGTCTCGATGTCAGAGGCCGCCAATTTGAGCATTTGTTATAATTTGTTGTTTATACTGGAGTACGAACCACTGTACAGTATCACGGATACGCATTTACGAGTTAAAGTTGATATTCATTTTAAGTATTTACCATTTGTTGTAATTTATGTATTAAAATAAATATTTTCCTATGGATCCAGACTTTCGGCCCACCCTGTATAGTCAGTGACGAAAGTTTTGTCCTCTCGAATATTATAAACTATAAACTCCATTTCTTTACTCTTTTTATATTGTGCTCAGTTCCCATAGCAACTGAAAACCATTCGCAAAAGAGATATCTGTTTTTCACTTTTTTCCTTTTCTTTTGCGATAAGATGGTGAGTGAAAAGGAAAATGAAAAATTAAAAGAAAAAAAAGAAAAACAAAATAATTTTTTCGCAAATGGTTTTCAGTTGCCATGGGAACTGGGCACATTCAAAAAGCAGAAAAGAAATACGGCCTATACTATATTTCATAACATTCGGAGGGACAAAACTTTTGTCACCGACTATATATATATATATATATATATGAAAATTATTTCACGAAAGTAACACGTGAAAAATATTTATGATGAAAAGAACCACGAAGAAAAGGAAACAGAAAGACGAAAGCGCTTGAGCACCGTTCTGTGTTTCCTTTCCTTCGTGGTTCTTTTCAATATATATATATATATATATATATATATGAGGTTCGTTGAAACAATATCCGGACTGATGCAATTATAGACAGAATATGGTACTTACCAGGGTTGGGTCGATTAACTTCCAAAATTAACTAGTTAAGTTAATTTGAGATTCTTACCAATTAAGTTGTTAATGCAAATTTTAAAAATTAACTGGTTAAGTTAATTTTAAAAGTTTATCAGTTAACTTTTTCTTTCTTGGAAGTAGTCTGTAGACTCATCATTATATATATATGAAAATTATTTCACGAAAGTAACACGTGAAAAATATTTATGATGAATAAAACCACGAAGGAAAGGAAACACAGAATGGTGCTCAAGCGCTTTCGTCTAATAACATCCTGAGGATGTCATTAGACGAAAGCGCTTGAGCACCATTCTGTGTTTCCTTTCCTTCGTGGTTTTATTCATCATATATATATATATATATATAATTAATCAAGGTAATGATAAACCTGTAATTATGTGGGATCACCTTGTATGTGTGGTTGTCAATGTCTGATAATTGGCATATTATACAGGGCAAGACATAAGGGTAATTTTTTCTATAATCTTTTATTATTTTTCTGTTTCTTATAAATAAATTAAACTTGTTTATGGTCTCAACTCAACTTTTCTCAACAAGTCTCAACTTTTAGGCATATAATAGTTTTCCACTGTAAAAATTAAGGCAAAATTAATTTAATAACAAATTGTTTTCTAGACTGTATGTTTTATATTGTACACTATTGACAATGAATATAATCCAGATTCCTTACCAACAATAGTCACATTAGACACATAAAATATATACTTCACTTACAAATTAAACATACTTGTTAACTTTACAGAAGATGAGGTTCTCAAACCTTTCATCTCTTAGCCCATTACATTACACTCAAAAAGATAAAAACAGCATTTTTATGGGAAAATTAATTGAAAATTAATTGAAGTTAATCAATTAATTTGGAGATATTTCAATTAAGTTAAGTTAAACGTTTTTATAAATTTAACTAGTTAAATTAATTAACTTAATCGGTTAATCGGCAAAAAAGTTAATAAACTTAACTGACCCAACCCTGGTACTTATAGGGTTTGGGGCTTAATCTCACTCAAATTAGGCTCCTTCTGAAGCCACACACTTTGCCCAACGATCATGCCACTGTTGAAAACATTTTTCGAAAGCACTTTCCGGAATGACCAAAAGCTGCTCCGTCGAATTTTTTTTAATGGTCTCATCATCATGAAATCAGTGTCCTTTCAGGGTTTGTTTGAGCTTCGGAAACCAAAAAAAAAGTCGCATGAAGCCAAATCCGGCGAATATGGAGGCTGCTGTACTGGGGGAGGGGAGGGCTAGCGTTTTTGGTTAAAAATTGCTGGACAAATTGCAACGAGTGAGATGGCGCGTTATCGTGATGAAGCAGCCAGTCTCCGGACCCTCACTTTTGCGGCCGTTTCCTCCAAACTGCTTCACGTAGACGTCTCAAAAGTTCAGTGTAAAAGTCCTTGTTCATTGTTTGTCCCTGTGGAGCATATTCATGGTACACAACACCTTCACAGTAAGAAATCGTAAGAAATCGCCACGAAACAAAACACGTTTAACTTTATTGACTCACCACAGTGGACTGACGTTACACAATGAAGTGGAACCCTATCAGACAACTTGTCTCAACATACAGAGACATGTTTAGCACAGTCACAACTCCAAGCGTGACCTTGTTCTAAAAATAAACACCCTGTCCGGATACTTTTTTAACAAACTTCGTATGTGTGTGTGTGTGTGTGTGTGTGTGTGTGTGTGTGTGTGTGTGTGTGTGTAGGACGAGATTGTAGACACCAATCGACCAGGAAAGTACTCCGGCGGTGGTCCTCAGGCAAGACACAGGGAGTGCTGGAACTCCCGTTTCTCCTGTTACTCTCCTCCTTAGCTGATCTTTTTCCGTGTCTCATCTACCCTTACAGTCCAGCATGCTTTTAAACACGCACTTCTCCCTGTATTCCTCACTACACATACATACCTCTTACACATTACTCAATCTTTTCAAAATTTAAAAAAAAAAACAGTGGCACCGTCTTTAAGAGCTTCAGTGTCTCCTGGGGAGGGAGGGGACCATAAATGTTCCCACTTTTGGCTCCCTAGCTGCCAGTACAGGGAACGCAAACCCGGCAGAGGGGCTGGTTCTGGTACCACCCATTCGAGATGTCCTGGACCTCTATCTGATTCACTTTTCATAAACTTCTGCAACATTCGTGGCCCTTCCTCAAATTTCCAGTTTGTCAAACACTACGTCTCCTCTAAACTTCACCTTCTCCTCACTGAAACTCAGGTGTCTGGGACGACTGACAGCAACCCCTTTTCTGTACCCTCCTACTTTCTCTATACTCATTTTCATTCCAAAGGTGAATGTACTCAACGATCTAACTTGCTCTTGTATTCCCGAACTTAAGTCCTCCGAATTCTATACCCTCTGGCTACGGCTTACATGCCAATCTCAAACTAAACACATCTGTGCTGTCTACTTTTTTTCTAATTCTACTGACTATCCAAAACGCTTTGACAACCTCACTTCCAAAGTGGAATACATTCTACCCCACTCTCCTTTCGCTGAAATCTCTAGTTTAGGAGAATTCACTGGCATTTCACTGACATCCCTTGTGAACTAGCTTACAACTTCTCTTTCCTGAATGGCCAAGGGCAAATTGTACAGCACCCTGTTCGTATCCTCAATCGATTGACTTGTGTATTGTTGAAGGTAATGGGATAGTCGTGTGGAAGATTGTAACGAGTAGACAGATGGAGGAACTGAGTTTTTCAGGCATTGAAAGCCACAAGGTTTTCTCTAACCCAATCAGAGGTCAAGTGTACCATAGCTAGGCTACTCCGACCACAATCTTGTATCTGTTTCTTGTCCTATCGCTCCAATTCAGACTTTGGATCCCACCAAGAGGAGGCACGTTTGGCACTTTAGCGCCGCCGATGCCTTTAGGCCAGGGCCGGCTCAAGGTACCGGCAACTCGGGCAGTTGCCCGGGGCGCCACGTGCTAAGGGGCGCCACGTCATGTGTTTGGGATCTTCCAAATACAAAGGGAAACATAGAAAAATAAATAAATAAAATAAAATTAAATAAAAGAGTCAAATGTGAAAATTTCCTGATGTGGAGTCAAATTTTCAAGGATTATGACATTATATTAGCCAATAGCATTAGTACCAGACTACCAGTAAAGCTAAGGTCAGCTTGGCCCGACATGGGATGACGTCACATGGGTTGATGTGGCCGCGTAGGTGAGCGTTGAGCACAAATTACATACGCCTGGCAGCGCTGCCATCCTTTAATATCTCATCAGTCTTGCCACTTTGTGGAACTTTTACATTTTTTTGTGGATTTACCTCAGACAAAAGTGGCAACACTGTCTCTCATATTTTCATACATGGTTCCATTTTGAGAATGTTTAGTTGTACTTTGAGTGAATATCGTTAATTGTAATAAACTCTTTATTCCTACATTTGTAGTTTTTCCTCATTGTGAACAAATTTTAAAATTATACTTGTAAGGGCGCCGAAGTTCAGCTTGCCCGGGGCGCCAGCAATCCTAGGGCTGGCCCTGCTTTAGGCAGTACTTTGACTTCTCGTGGAATTAATACTGCTTCCGTGGCCGGGACTCTCCGGGTGCGCTAAACGCAACACGGAGTTGATTCTCTCAGACATAGAGACGTTCACTCCACTCACTTCCTGTCTCTGTACAGGGGTCTTGTCCACCCCTGTATGGAGTACTTCTCTCTCTCTCTCTCTCTCTCTCTCTCTCTCTCTCTCTCTCTCTCTCTCTCTTTACTATCGCTATTATAACACAAGCTGTTCTTCTGAATTCTCTAACTACATGCATCATCTTTTAAAGAGAGCTTTCAGTACCAGACTTTCTACACAATCTCTTCCCTTTTCTGTCCAATTCTCTAACGCAAAGGTTAATTGGTATTTTAAATCTTTCATCACTCAACCGGTCAATTCTAGAACAATCTTACTCAATCCATCTTTCCACTTGTCTATGACCTCCAATCTTTCACAAACAAAGTGGGAAGGCATCTCGGAAACTTTGGATCTTGATTCCGGCTCTTTTCCTTTCCTGCACAAAAATTAATTATTTTGTTAGAAAATTTCAGATTACACTCGTGTATATTATCAAGACGAGATAAACTATATTAGTTATTATTTTTTATCCGTTGCAACGTCAAACGTCATATGATAGGAGGGACCTTCACGTGAACCTGTATTCAGAACCAAGGATGGCTACAGAATTTTTTGCTGCACTAAAGATGGAAATTTATTTCCGAAACGTCTGTTTTAAACAAGACTGATAAATATCTGCGTTTTTGTATTTATATTGAAATTACGATTTCGTAAGAACAAGCCTCTGAGCAAAATTTTATATGATATATATATACACATCACATAGCATATATATATATATATATAATATATATCCCCTTCTGTCTCGTATCGAACCAATGACTCAGAAACAATTTCTTTTCTTTGGGCTTTGTGATCTTCAGTCAGTTCGCGAGGAACAAACCGTGAACACACTTTTGAGTATCCCAGTTGCTAAATTATCATATTCACACTTCCTTCACTAACTCCTAGCTCCAGTGATAGCTGCTTGTATGTGACGCGCCGATTTGATCGAATGATGCTGTTAGCACGTTGCACAGTGTGAGATGTCACAGCCGATGCCGGGCGACCGCTGCGTGGCTCATCATCGAGGCTGGCTCTCCCTCTCTCCGATGATCTCACACGTTTTAGTGCAGTAGCTTAGACCCTGATTTTTGAAGTAAGTGGACATTCTGGACAAAAGCACCAAACTTGGCTCAAATGTTGTTCAGGACCTTAGCTACCAATTTTTCCCCGGAACCAAGACGCACAACCCTATCTTGGCTGCCATTTTGGAAATCCAAGATGGCTGCCAGCTAGAAATCAACAAACTATTGTGAGGAGTAATTGTAAATAAATAGTCCCTAAACCTACATATTTCGATGCCAGGATTGCTATAAAATAATCAGAATTACCCTTAAATGTTTATTTAATGTAAAATATTTAATAATATAACTATATAATATGTGCTTTTCTGTTTTGCAGGTGATTTGTGAACATGGATTGGAGCAAATGCATGGTTTGTCAAGAGAGCAAAGGTGAGACTCTTAAATGTCCACTCAATGCTGTGAGTGGTAAAAAAACTGAAGCATATGCAACATTTATGGAGAATGTCAACGCATTCAAGAATCTTGGAAGACTACCAGTTCCTCTTCTTTTCAATGAAGAGGTGACTGTTGAAGATCTGGTTCAGAATAAAGCTGTGTGGCACAAGTCATGCCATGTTAAATTTAGTAAAGAAAAGCTTGAAAGGGCTACAAAAAAGAGAGAAAGGGCGGATGAAGGTGAAACCAGTTCATCTACGGGGAAGCGGGTTCAGCGGCATCCTATGGACAAAGCAACTTGTGTGTTTTGTCAACAAACACATGGGCATCTTCACGAATTCAGTACATTTGGCGCTGACGTCAATTTACGAATGATGGCTACAGAACTCAGTGACACAGAACTAATGTCTAGAATAGGAGGTGGTGATCTCATGGCCATTGAAGCCAAGTATCATCTGCAATGCTTGACATTTTATCGGAACCGTTACCGCTCACTTTTGAGACAAAAACAGAGCAAGGAAGAAGGCTATGAAGAAAACTTGATGAAAGCAAAGGCAATAGTTGAGGTCGTTAATCATGTAGAAAATTGCGTGGAAGAAGGAATCTTTCAAATGAAGTTTTCTGTGCTATTTGATCTGTATCAAAAAAGACTTCGGGACTTAGGTATTAATAAGGAAATGAACAGAGGACGATTCAGAGAGAAGATTCTGGAGTATTTCCCATATGCCCAGGAAGTGAGTGATGGCAAGAACAAAATCTTAGTTTTTCAGCAGGGAATTCAGGAAATGCTCAGAGAGACAAATAGACAGAATTTTGAAGGAGATACTATGATTCTTGCAAAAGCTGCTAGAATCATACGCAAGGAAATCGTCAACTTTACTGGATTCAAGTTTGCAGGTGCCTTTCCATCTGGTTGTCAACAGGAATCGGTACCTACAACCTTGAAAACCCTTATATCTATGATCACAAATGGTGCTGACGTGAAGGACCAAACACCAGAAGACTACCCTGCAACTCTCACTGTCTCGCAACTTATCCTTTTTAATTTTAGGAACAAGCATACATCATCATCTAAGGTTCGCCATTCTTTGGAAAGAGAACCACCATTGCCTCTGTATCTTGGTCTGAAAATTCATACTGAAATTCGGTCAAAATCATTAATTACACAACTATATGAATTGGGTCTCAGTGTGAGTTATGACCGAATTCTTCAAGTCGAAAGCCAACTTGCAACAGCAGTGTGCCAGAACTTCAAGACCAAAGGAGTGGTTGTACCAGCTCAGTTTCGTCATGGACCATTTATTGTTGGGGCACTTGACAATCTGGATTACAACCCATCTAGTACAACTGCCGTTGGATCATTTCATGGTACAGGGATTAGTCTGTTTCAGTTCCCAACTGTCTCAAACTGTGGAACCAAACAAGGTGATCTTGTGCTACCTTCTCTAGGTTCAAAGGACTTGGAGCTACTCATGTCCTACTCAATTGTACCAGCTGTTGCAATGGACAAAACCAAGGTAGAAGTCCTGAAGTTGTCTAATGTGTCTGACCCTATTGAGGGACACTACCATGAAGCATGTTTCCAGGAAAAGGAGTGGATGAAAGAAGCGTTCAGGATCTTGGAGAAAGACACGATAGGGAAGGGTGATGTTATATCATGGTCAGCATACCACGCTACAAGGCAAGAACAAGATGAAGATCAAATGAAAACCCTTTCCTACCTCCTTCCCTTATTCCATGAAAAGGCCGCTACTCCAGCGATGATCAAGCATGGAATGAATGTTGTTCGGTCTGCTACTGAATTCCTTAACCCGGGCAAATACCAGTTGTTGCATTCGATGCACCCTATATGCCCTTGGTAAATTCATTCAGTGGAAGAGGCCAGACACCCACGGAGAAGACAAGGTCATCTTCATGTTTGGAGGTCTACATACAGAGATGGCCATGTGGAGAACGTATGGAGATTATCTAGAGGGATCTGGGTGGACAAATGCCTTGACACAAGCAGGCATTGCTTCGGCAGGAACTGTTGACTCATTTCTTAAAGCCTCTCATCTTACAAGGACCAGACATGCTCACCAGGTAACAGCTTTGACATTGGCAAAGCTGCAGCATGAAGCCTTTGTGGAAACTGTTGGTCCCTATGATGACAAGACAAAGGAAGAGTGGAAGAAGAAGATGGTTCAGGTCAGTCCAACATTCCAATACTGGGAGACAATTCTCCAGATGGAGATAGACGGCCTCATATTCATACGATCACATCGTGCAGGAGACTTTCCATTGTATGTAGAAAGCTTGAAGAAAGTAGTTCCCTGGTTCTTTGCTCTTGACCACCAGAATTACGCACGTTTGGCTTCCACTCCACATCCGGGACATGAAGAATCTCCCTCAGCCAGTTATGAATGAGTTTCACGAAATGGACACTGGGTAGTACACAAGACCAAGAAGAGATTCTCAGCCATGCCTTTAGACCAAGCGCATGAACAAAACAATGAGAAAGTCAAAGGTTCAGGAGGCGCGGTGGGTCTGACTGAGAATCCAGTGGCATTCAAGAAGTGGATGGTAGCAGGGCCAGAACAAGCCAGATTGATTACTGAATATGAAGACGAAAACCTTCCAGAAACTGAAGACAACAACTTCCACCACGAAGAAGGACTATCTACACAGAGAAGATTCAAGGATCATGTTTCTAATCTCGTTGAAGTCTTCCGTGATATGGGAAATCCATTTTGTGATAATGGGAATGAGTTACTGGCCTTAGACACAAGGAATGTCATGGATGAATCTGTGGTCCATACAGTGAGAACTATAAAGGATTTGGGTAAGGAGCAATATAGCCGATACTACAAAGAAGTTGTCACAGATTGTACAAGGTCAATTCATACACCGATCAAGAAGAACTCGCTTGCCCTCTTCAGATGTCCTCGGCCGAAATCTCAGGTACGGAATGTTGGGGGAATCCAACTACTGAAGAACGATGTTGCTCTATTCTCTCATCTGTATATTGTTATGCAACATCGGCATAGTGACATGGATGCATTCTTCCAACACGAGAATCACCCCTTTCCTTCTTCCCTATCTGATGGTGGGAAATTGCGGTTTGGGAAAAAGTCTGACCTACTGAAAATCATTACATTTGAAAACAAGGACAACCCTCCAGATCCTTTTGATGTGAAACTTCTTGATGGAGCTGCCATCGTCCATTTGCTGTCTACTGCAGGTGTTACCAACTTTGAAGAGTATGCAGATCGTGTATTCGTCCCTTATCTCATCAAACAGTTAGAAACTTGCCAGCGAATTGACATCGTCTGGGATACCTACACTGCAAGCACCTTAAAAGAGACTACCAGAGAAAAACGGGGAAAAGGAATCAGAAGAAAGGTTGAAGGAAAAACCAAATTACCCCTAAATTGGCATGACTTCCTTCGAGACTCTAGAAACAAGCAAGAACTGTTCGCTTTCCTATCAGACAAGGTTGCTGCAATGGAAGTTCCTAACAACAAAGAAGTTGTTATTACATCAGGACCTGAAGTCATCATCAATGGGGCCGACCGCACAATGCCAAGATGCGACCATGAGGAGGCAGACACTAGACTGTTCATTCATCTTCAAGATGCAATAAAGGAAGGGCACATTAACTGCATGATCAGAACTGTAGACACGGATGTTATTGTCATTCTAATAGGAAAATTCCATCACTTGACGTCCATAAGATCTGAAGTAAATATTTGGGTTGGTTTTGGCACTGGGAAAAACTTCACTTACCATCATATTAACACAATCTGTGCCTCTTTGGGTGAAGAGAGATGCACATCCCTACCACTGTTTCACTGCTTCACGGGATGTGATACAACATCATCCTTTTACGGAAGGGGCAAGAATACGGCATGGGCAGCATGGCACCATTACCCTGAGGTAACACAAGCATTCACATTCATGGCACGAAATCCATTTGCAGATGTTGACGCCGAAACTCCCCACTTCAAGCTTCTTGAACGGTACACAGTTGTCCTCTATGACAACACCAGTGACATTGAACGTGTAGATGAGGCAAGAAAGGTCATGTTCTGTCAGAAGGGAAAAGCTATGGAGACTATCCCACCAACTCAGGATGCTCTTCTCCAACACACCAGGAGGGTCACATACCAGGGAGGAATATGGTCGACCTGTGAGAGAAGTGAACAGAATCTTCCAACTCCTGAAGGATGGGGATGGACCTTTAGCGAAGAGTCCCAGTCATGGACACCAGTTTGGACCACAAGACCAGTAGCATCTAAAGCTTGCAGCGAATTGGTCAAATGCGGCTGCAAGAGCAAGAGTGGATGTGGCACCAGGTGTGCTTGCAAGAAGGCCAGGTGGAAGTGTACAGAACTGTGTAGCTGCAACTGTGCAGTTTAACATATAGCGTCGAGCGGGGTGAGTTGGGACAGTTCGGGACAGGGGGTGAGTTGGGACAGTAGGCATTGCAATGCTAAATGCCAAGATATTTCCATTTTATGGTGCCCATTTAATAGCCCTGCCCTTACTCTACAAATGTTGTTAATACAAGTTTTCTATAGAACCACGAATAATGCATGAAAATTGTGCAAATATGAAAGGGTAGCATTTTGACCTTTGTAGAATTTCATTTTTTAAAATGCACATATTTTGCCAATTTTCCTCTCCCACATTCAGTTATAGAGCTAAAGGTCTACTTTTTGGTGGGTGAAATCTTCAATTGTTATAGTTTCGTTGATTTTTCTTAAACATGGTTTTCTTGAACATGGTTTTTGTGTTAAAATATTCACGATTTTCACTGTATATGTTGTACGAAGTGTGATTTCTGCAGTAAACATACTTCTGATCAGCTTAAAAGTTGTTTTATTGATCTGATCATGCCAAAAAACATATAGTTTGATGCCAAACATGCCAAGGGAATTCTCTATTGAAACTTATATCAGAAATTCCATTTTGTCTATGGCGGCCATCTTGAAATCCAATATGGCGGCCAAGTAATGGTCTCTGAAGGTGGTTCCGGGGATATTTTTAATTGTTGGTCCAAAATATACAAGTAGGGAAAGTTTGGTGCTTTTGTCCGGATTGTCCACTTCAACTTGTTTAGCTGCCCTACTATTTAGACCAGCGTCCAACTTTGCTTCGATCAACAACAGCATCTCCGTAAACGTTTTGTAGACGTTTGTGAATATTTCCAACTGTTTCCTTCTCTGCGGAAACAGACGTCAGACGCCATTTTCGAAACTGCGTTAAACATCAGTTTTATACAAGGGCGTTTAAAAGCGGTTTTATACAAGGAGGGGAGTTTCAAACTGGAAAAATCTGGTTATGTGAAACGCAGAAAGTTCAAATTTACGGTCTAAAAGACATTTTAGTCCTATGGCCTATTATTTCGCGAAGAAAAAAAGGTGGGGCAGAATATATTGAGTGCTCCTAGTATATATATTATATATAAATGCATATAACTATATAATATATATATAATACTATATATACAATATATAATATGCGTCCTTTATACATGTAGCGGAGTATTTTGTCGTTGCAACTTTGGCTTTCCGCAGGTTGTCGTGTGGTATTTTAGGTGAGAGTAGTTGTTGGCCACAAATTTGCAAACGTTGCACATGTACACCCTTTTATTCTTTGGCATAACAATCATATGTCTAGTTGTGTGTTGTGTTTTGTTTTGTTTTGTGTCGCCCACTTACACATTTTATTTTTTAGGTGATTTACATCAACCACCTCATCGATCATCATGCCTCGAAAGTGTAAAAATCACCCCGACAATTTCTGTTACGTGTGCGGCTCATTCGCGACTAAATCAAAGCGGCGTACAATCGCGATGGATCTTAGGAAAACTTACCGGTTATACTTCGGCTCTCCACTAGGCGACCAAGATAAGGCGTGGGCGCCACATGTTATCTGTACCGCTTGTTCGAATGGATTATGTGACTGGTTAAACCAAAGGAAAAAGTCGATGCCATTCGCTATACCCATGGTATGCAGGGAGCCGAGAGACAATCATGGCGATTGTTACTTTTGCAATGTTAACATAAGTGGATTCTCCGTGAAAAACAAGCATGACATCGTTTATCCGAACGTAGGCTCCGCGATCAGACCGATCTCTCACGATGACACGATTCCGATTCACGATGCCGATTCCGGTACCTCAACAGCATGGACTCCATTCTTTAGGAGACGAAAGGGAATACGACGAAGATGCGATTGGCAGAGATGCGGGGCCTTCGGCTGATCTTGACTACACACCTGACAAAGAGCAATCGGAGCCGGAGAAGCTTACCCAAAACGAGCTGAATGACCTCATAGAGACCTAGCCCTCTCCAAAAGAAATTAGAACTTCTCTCCTCGAGACTCAAGTAGAAACACTTACTTGAGAAGAATGTCCGAGTGTGTCACTATCGAAAACGAAACCATGATTTGGCGACATTCTTCACAGTAGACGCTCTGCTCTGCTATTGCCATGCTATCAGTGGACTTTTGGAGAACATGTCACAGGTACACACGCCATCTGAGTGGCGCCTCTTCATTGATTCCTCTCAGCGAAGCTTGAAAGCGGTTCTCCTGCATAAGGGGAACTTGAAGCCGTCCATCCCGATCGCCCACTCCGTTCATCTAAAGGAGACGTACGATAACATGAATATACTACTCGAAGCAATCCAATACAGCACTCATCAATAGAATATCTGTTATGATCTCAAAGTCATTGGTATGTTAATGGGCATGCAAGGAGGGTTCACGAAATACTGTTCTTTCCTATGCCTATGGGACAGCCGTGCTACTGCGGATCATTACATCAGACGTGACTGGCATCAAAGAAGCACATACGAGCCAGGAACGGGCAGTGTCCAGTGTGTTCCTTTAGTTGACCCAAAGAAGATTTTCCTGCTACCTCTCCACATTAAGCTCGGCTTAATGAAAAATTTTGTGAAAGCGATGGATGGGTAAGGCGAATTCGAGAGAGTTTCGATACCTTGTTGAGAAATTTGCAAATATCAGTGCCACGAAATTGAAGGAGGGAATCTCTGTGGGGCCCCAAATCAGGTAGGTTCTGCAGGATGAAGGCTTTGAAGAAAGCCTCAATGCCTTAGAACTAAAAGCATGGCAGGCTTTCAAATGGATTTGTAGAAACCTCTTGGGTAATCACAAGTTTCCCGCATACAAAGATGGAGTTCCGAAACTGCTCGATGCATATCAAGAAATGGGCTGTCGCATGTTCTTGAAAATACGAGGGCCACTCAATATATTTTGCGCCACCTGTTTTTTTTCTTTCCAAGTTTCCTTGTAAGTTCCAGAAATTTTGTACACAGGTAGTTACATACCATTTTTACAAGTTTTTAGTTTTCCACATAGTCTCCATCATTTTCTACGGCTTTCCTCCACCTCGAAACAAGGGCCTTTATTTTTTGCTGGTGAAAGTCGGCTGGGTTCCGCTGGAGCCACCTCTTAACCTCCTCAACAACCTCATCGTCACACTGAAACTTTCTTCCACGAATAGCATCCTTCATTGGCCCAAACAAATGGAAGTCTGAAGGTGCCAGATCCGGGCTGTATGGAGGGTGGGGTAACACAGGCAAGTGCATTTTTGTGATGGCCTCGCTTGTTTGCAAACTGTTGTGTGGTCTTGCGTTATCGTGCAAAAGAAGGACGCCTTCCAGTTTTGTCTCCGGTCGAACTCGCTCTATACGTCTCTGTATCTCTGTAGGGTAGCAATATATGCTTCTGAGTTGATTGTTTATCCTTTCTTCATAATGTCCACCTGAATCACCCCTTTCATGTCCCAGAAGATGGTGGCCATAACCTTTCCTGCAGAGAGAGCCATTTTGAACTTTTTCTTGCTTGGGGAGTCTGCGTGATGCCACTCCATGGATTGGCGTTTTGTTTCAGGTTCAAAGTGGTGTACCCAAGTCTCATCCCCAGTCACAATTCGTGAAAAGAAGTCATCCCCTTCTGTCTCGTATTGAACTAACGACTCAGAAGCAATTTCTTTTCTTTGGGCGAGGAACAAACCGTGAACACACTTTTGAGTATCCCAGTTACTGAATTATCGCATTCACACTTCCTTCAAAATTCCTAGCTCCAGTGATAGCTCCTTGTATGTGACGCGCCTGTTTAATCGAATGATGCTGTTAGCACGTTGCACAGTGTGAGAGGTCACAGCCGATGCCAGGCGACCGCTGCGTGGCTCATCATCGAGGCTGGCTCTCCCTCTCTCCGATGATCTCACTCGTTTAGACAAGCGTCCAACTGGAGCTATTGAAGAATAGGGACCCCAGCCTTCTTTAGTTAGCTTTATAAGGCTAACTAACGAAAATATCATCACCTAACCTAACCAATCGTTAAGGGCGTACAGTTAACCTAACGACTGATTAGGCTACGTCGTGATATTTTCGTTAGTTAGCCTTATAAGCCTAACTGAAGAAGGCTGGGGTTCCTATTCTTCAATAGCTCCGTCCGTCCAACTTTGCTTCGATCAACAATAGCATCTCCGTAAACGTTTTGTAGACGTTTGTGAATATTTCCAACTGTTTCCTTCTCTGCGGTTAAGAACTCGATATTAGCTCTCTGTTTACGACGCACATCACTGTCAGACGCCATTTTCAAAACTTCGTTAAACATCGGTTTTATACAAGGGGGTTTAAAAGCGGTTTCATACAAGGAGCAGAGTTTCAAACTGGAAAAATCCGGTTATGTGAAGCGCAGAAAGTTCAAACTTACGGCCCGAAAGACAATTCAGCCCCATGGCCTTATTTTTCTACTGATCTTTGTGTCATCTGCGAAGGATGTTACTGTGCTGTCTCTGTTAACGTCCTCATCTATGTCAGTTAGCATGATTATGAAGAGTAGTGGAGCTAATACTGTTCCTTGTGGTACTGAGCTGAGGACCTCTGATTCTGATGAAGATACTCCTTGTACTGTAACGACTTGCCGCAGCTCACTAAGGAAATTATGTATATATCCATTTCCCTACTTTTCTTGTTATTCCCATATATTTCAGTTTATGTATTATGATTCCGTGGTCACACTTGTCGAACGCTTTAGCAAAGTCTGTGTATAGTACATCATAGTTTTCATTACTTTCAAGTGCATCAATAATGATGTAGTGTTCCATTAGTTATGATAGGCATGATCTGCCTGACCGAAACCCGTGTTGGTTATCATTGAGTTTTTTCTGAGTTTCCAAAAAGTCATAGATTTTCTGTCTAACTATTCTTTCAAATATTTTAGTGAGATGAGATGTAAGCGACACTGGCCTATAGTTTTTGGCCTCGGATCGATCTCCTCCTTTATATATTGGGACTATGCTTGCGTTCTTCAGGATGCCCGGTATTTCTCCCGTGTCTTGTGATCGTCTCCATATCCAGTATAGGGGCTCAGCGATTGTATTCTTGCAATTTTTGATCAGTGACATTCCATTTATCCGGTCCTGCGCTGAGTGTGTTTTTAGTTTCCCTATGGCTTGTGTAATATCATCCGTCATAAAGTCGAAATCCGTTATACTTTCCCCTTGTGGTTCTTCAAAGATCGCGTTTCTATCGCATATCAATTTGTCAGTTTTTAGGATACTGAAAGATGATTCGTACTAAGCTCTTAATATTTCAGATACTTCTGTTTGATCATCAGATAAAGCACTGTTCTCATTTTTTAAAGGTCCGATAGTCGCATGGTTTTTCGACTTTCGTTTTGCGGAATTATAGAAGTACTTTGAGTTAGCCTTTATCGCATCTATAGCGTCGTCTTCTTCTTTTTCTGTATGCTTCTCGATTAATTCATATATATATATATATATATATATATATATATATATATATGTGTGTGTGTGTGTGTGTGTGTGTGTGTGTGTGTGTGTATAGACAGTTCAGTGAATTCTGATTTCAACTTTATTTCTCTTTATAGTGTGACATTACACACATAAAGGGTTGACAAAATTAAATAGACACCTTTGGTTTTTCCGTAGTTTTTATTTGATAATAGAAGTCAGTAAATAATAAATCCACTGAATCAATATATTTAGAATCGCGTTGCTTTCCACTTTACATTATGTAAAGCTGACACATCTGCCATTCCATCGATGAGTTTTGCCATTTCCTCAATGAGGCTGGAATTTTTTTCTGTGTATACTCAAATAGAAAACGACCCATGACTCCCATTTATAACCATATAACCAGAAATTTTATTGCTATTTTCTTTTCAGAGTATTCGATGGCATCCAGTCCACCACCCCCAGTTTGTGGGTGGGCAACTGGGTATTAGCCACTCGTTGACAGGGGTCTCGTTGTCGCCAACCACTCATTTTTTCCTGGTCAGTGATTCTTTCCTACTGTCTGGGAAGCGCCGCTGATGATCCTGTTGAAGCAAGTATTGCTTCTGATTTTCCTTCATTACGATGGCAATATATTCTTCAGTGAGGGCCACACCCCTTGTCGTCGCATTGTCGTTCACCACCTTCAACTGGTGAATTGTCTCCAGACCTTCTCTGTAATCTTCTCGGGATTAGAACGCAGGAATCCAATCGGAATGTTGAGGCAATGGAAGAGCTCACTCGTGTTCTTGGTGACGAAACTGTCAATTGTCATATCTTCAGACTTCCTTACGTCCAGCTAGATACAGTTTGGGGTTTTATCCATGTACTCTTTTTCATTAAAAGTCTTCAACATTGCCCACCTGGACTCCGTTGACACAGTTAGATCAAAGAAAGCCACCCCGACGAGTTTCTCACTCAGATACTACAGGTGTCCTGTGAATTTATTTCAGACAATTTCTCTTTTCATACGAAACAAGAAGTTGGAGGAAGGTGAGGTCGTTGTTGGGAGCAGAAACGTCGAAAGGGGGCGTGAACTACGCCTTGAGATAAACCGAGACAACGAAGATGCAGATGTCATGGCGTCATCTCTCCTGGAGAGAATGTTGGAGAATATTGTTACACCACCCTAATCACAGCTACTACTGGTTCATTCCAGGGTGATGTAGGTACTCAATGCCAGCTGCTCCTCCTCACCCAAAATGATAACGTCTTTAAGAGAGTCGGAGTCCCCTCCGGAGGGGACCATAAATGTCCCCACTTCTAGCTCCCACACTGCCGGTACCGGGAGCGCAGACCCAGGCAGCGGAGCTGGTTCTGCTACCACCTATTCGAGATGTCCTAAGCATTTCCATCATTCACTTTTCTTAAACTTCTGCAACATTCGTGGATTTTCTTAAAATTTCTAATCTGGTGAACACAATTTTTCCTCTAAACTTCTCCTTCACTTCCTCACTGAAACTCACAACCCATTTTCACTACCCTCCCACTTTCCCTATGCTCAGTTTAATTCCAAAGGTAGATGTATATGTACGCAACGACCTAACTTGCTCTCGTATTCCCAAACTTGAATCCTCCGAATTGTACACCCTCTGGCTAAGGCTTACTTGCCAATCTCAAACTAAAGACATCTGCGCTGTCCACCTTTCTCCTAATTCGACTGGCTATCCAAAATTCTTTGACAACTTTACTTCTAGAGTGAAATACATTCAATCTCACTCTTCTTTTGCTGCAATGTTCACCTTTGGCTTTCCCCGCATTTCACGAACATCCCTGATGAATTAGCTTACAATTTCTCTATCCTGAATGACGTAGAGCAGAATATACAGCAAAAACTCGTATTCCAATCGGCATGGAGATGAGCCCAACATTCTAGATATATTTCTCACTTCTCATTCTTCTTACTCTCTCAAACTTTTTTCTCCATTGGTCTCCTCCAACCATAATCTTATATCTGTTTCCTCTCCTATCGCTCCAATTCGACCTCTGGATCCTTCGAAGAGGAGACTCCTTTGGCACTTTGGTGCCGCTGAATCGGAGGTCCTTAGGCAATATTTCACTGATTTTCCATGGAGTGATTAATGCGTCCGTGGCCGGGACCCTTCCGAGTGTGCTGAGCGCATCACGGAGGGGATTCTGTCGGGCATAGAGGCGTGCATTCCATATTCTATTCCTACTACTAATGCAAAAAAAAACTTGGTTTAACTTTACTTGTTCTTATGCTATCCGCAACAGAGAGGAGGATTTCAGAAGGTACCGTCGCCATCCAACTCCTGACTATCACTCAGCTTATATTTCTGCCCGGAATCGTGCAAAATCTGTTCTTCGACTCGCCAAAAATTCTTTTATCGGCCAAAAATTTAAAACCTATCCAGCTCTAATTCTTCTCGCTCTTTCTGGCATCTTTCTGGCATCTGTCCAACAAGTTTACTTTTGTTTTTCCTCCTCTTTTCCTCTTTTCCATTCCAAAGATGTTTTTTCTGCCCTATCTGGGCTCAACTCTAGGAAGGCGGACTGTTCTGATGGTGTTCCTTCTGTTGTTTTCAAGAACTGTGCTTCTGTGCTGACACCCTGCCTAGGTATTGGTAAACTCTTTCGTCTTTGTCTTTCATCTGGTACTTTTCCTTTCTGCTAGAAATTCGCGTTCATTCAGCCTATCCCAAAGAAGGGAGGCCGATCTCAATCCTCCAACTATCGTCCAGTTACTTTGGTTTCTTTCCTTTCTAAAATTTTGGTATCTATCCTTAATAGGAAATTTCTTAAACACCTCTCTTCTCACAATTTTCTTTCAGATCGTCAGTATGGGCTGCGCAAGGGACGTTCTACTGGCGATCTTCTTGCATATCTCTCTAATTCTTGGTCATCCTCCTTTCAGGATTCTGGTGAAACCTTAGCTATTGCGCTAAACATATCAAAAGGTTTTGATAAAGTCTGAGACAAATACTTAATTTCGTAACTGCCCTCCTTCGACTTCTATCCTTCTATCTGTGCCTTCATGTCTGATTTCCTTTCTGGTCGATCTATAGCTGCGGTTTTGGATGGTCACTGTTCTTCTCCTAAAACAGGGCTTCCCAACCTTTATCATGTACGACCTCGAAAAGCATGTTTACACAATTTATGACCCCATGTGATCTTTCCTCGAAAGCGCACATATACTCTCTTTCCAAAACAGTTTCGAAGAGGTTAGGTGTGGTGTACCGCCACCGCAGTCTCTTCACCTCCAGTCAGTTGCTGTCTCTGTACAGGGGTCTTGTCCGTCCCTGTATGGAGTACGCTTGTAATGTGTTGGGTCGCTCAATCCATACAGCTGTACTTGACCGGGTGAAATCAAAGGCTTTTTCGTCTCATCATTTCCCCGCTTCTGACTGATTGTTTTCAATCTCTCTCGCTCTTCGCCGCAGTGTTGCCTCACTCTCTCTTTACTATCGCTATTATAACGAATACTGCTCTTCTGAACTCTCTAATTCCATTACTTCTTTAAGGAGAGCACGCAGTACCCGACTTTTGACACATTCTCTTTCCTTTTCTGTCCAACTCTTTAACGCAAGGGTTATTCAGTATTTTCAATCTTTAATCTACTCAACCTGTCAATTCTGGAACAATCTTCCTCAACTCATCTTTCCTCATGTCTATTACCTTCAGTCTTTCAAATGCAGAGTGTCCAGGCATCTCGAAAACCCTGGACCTTCATTTTGGCTCTCTTCTTCCTCTGTGGGAGCGGGTTTTTGTGGCATTTTCCCTTGGCTCCTTCCTTCCTGCATAAAAATAAACCTACAGAAATTCATAATTCATGTTGGTATCCTTTGGCCAAAACCAGAGTTCTTTAGGCCCCAAATCAACGCCAAAGAATAATATTTGGAGGGTGTTTCACGTTGGCAGTACAGTATTTGCAATGATGTCATTGATTGGGTGGTTATCTGACGTACAGATGATCCTGCCGAGATGGCATGATCTAGCTCTCATCGCTGAACAAAACTATAACCCAGTGTTCAGCGGTCCGATCAGTATATATTTTGGCAAACAGGAAACGCTTCTTTTTCTTCTTTTCATTTTGAAATGGTCTTTCCGCTGGTCGTCTTGCAAGCAAATTTCTTTTATTCTGACGTCTCCGTCCAATGGCTTTTCTACTGACAAGAGTGGGGAAGCTCTTTCTGGCTCTAGGCACTGGTGATGAAAAGGTTGACTTTTCCCTTCTTTCTGATCGCATTATTAGTGAGTTCAGTCGTTACGGGTGGACTGCCGGATCTTGGTTTTTGGCTTGCATTCTTCATTCTTGAAAATCCTCATTTTTGCTGACTAAGCTATTTGACGTCGGGAGGCTAATATGCCTGCCTTCATTTATAAGTACTTCCGCCTGGTCTTGTCTCTTTGGGAAACTTCCTGTTTTCTGCCTATTTTTAGCTTCTTTAAAATTAGCAGTTGATTAGATCAGACACACTAGTTAAAGGATTCGTTTTGAATTTACAACATTTTGAGCGTCTCCCGACTCGATCGGTTAGGGCGCCGCCTGGCAGTGCTGAGACTCCGCTGAGTCGTAGTTTCAAACCCCAGTGCAGCCTACAGCTGGGCGATTTGTCTTTTCTGTATTTTTCGTCAAAACGAAACGGTTTGCCGGCCACCCCCTTTTAATTGACTCGGGCTAAGGTAGCCCAGGTTCGGGCCCATACCCTCCTCTTCCTTGGAGGATATAGGACTTGGATGTTACTTTTATCTTACAGCCTTTCTCAGGCTAAGTCAACATTAGATAATGCTAAAATCTTGCATTATGAACAGAAAATTGATAATTAAGGCGTATTTGATCCAGCTATTGATATTTTGAAATTAATAAATAATTAAATCCAAATAATAAATCTTATGAAAACAAGTGAAATATATATAGAATGAAATGTGGTGGTGATGGTTAGCGTCGCTGACTACGAATCCATCGGCCCCGGGATCGAGACCCAGTGGCGGCAGGCGGCGCGCAGCAAAACCCAGCTGTTCATCCTTCCACACAATAAAGAAAGTGGCTGGTAGATAAATGGGTACCCTGGGTGGCCTAGTGGTTAAGACGCTGGGCTGCTGGTGGGGCGTGGTTCGGATGCCACGTTAAACTGTAGGTCTAAGGTGGCGTGAAAAGCTTGACCTTCGTCAGAATGAACAATTCGGCGGAAGCTAACCAAAGGTAAAAGTTTTATTTTTATTTTAGTATTTGAAAGCTGTCTAAGAAATGCTGAATAATGCCTAAACTTTACCTTTTACAAATGACCCTTTACCAATGACTTCCGGTTTTCATCAATATGAGGATAATAATATAATCAGTCAAGAGAGCTTGAAACTGGCACAGCGCTCAGGCCAAGTAATGCGGTCCATTCCTCCTGTATTATTATTACCATCATCAACGAGATTCGAGCCCCCGACCTCAGTGCCTCCATTTCTCTTATAGAGAAACGGTGTTACCCACTAAGCTAAGGCCGCTGCTACCACATTGAGGATAAGAACTACTCCTGTATTAGTTACCTTGTTTCCACGTAATTTAGCATGTCTTAATGTCAAAATCCATTTCATTACAAGTGTCAGAATAATTATACCGCAGAAAAGTTCACGATAGTCCAATTTGGTATTCAGGCCCCAATACTGAGAAGATTCTGCATTCCGCATATGCTTTGGTTTGGTTTTGCTTCTGGCCGAATTGTTCATTCTGACGAAGGTCAAGCTTGTCACTCCACCTTAGACCTACAGCTTAACGTGGAATCGGAACCACACCCTACCAGCAGCACAGCGTCTTAATCACTAGGTTACCAAGGGTACCCATTTATCCTCCAATCAATTTCTTTATTGTGTGGAAGGATGAACAGCTGGGTTTTTCTGCACGCCGCCTGCCGTCACCGGGTCTCGATCCCGGGGCCGATGGATTCGTAGTCAGCGATGCTAACCACAACACCACGGAGGCGCCTATACTGTATATATATATATATATATATATCAGTGGCGACTCCAGCTCTTCAAGACTACTCGGGCTCTTTTTAAATTTTCAAGTCTACATGTGAGCCCACATTTAAATGCATGATAATAACTTAAGATTATCAATGAAATAAATAAATACATATCTCGATAAAAAAAATTATTTGAATTTTATTTACTTGAACATAAAGTCCAAGCGTCTTGGTTTTAAAGCAGGGGTCACCAACCTTTTTTTCTGTTCACCGCCCACTTTTACGATTTTTTGAAAATTAAAAAAGCTTATCGCCCACCTTAGATCAAAAAGAATAACTCAACATAATCGATAAAATAAATAATGAAATAAATGTTTAATTACCTTTAATGTGAGCCCACTAATGGGCGCTACCGCCCAGGTTGGTGACCCCTGTTTTAAAGCAAATTCCTTTAATATTCGGTCATGTAATTCCTTTTTGCTTTCTAAATCAATAAGTATTTCTTTTTCAATTGAAATCCTAGCCAGGGACGAGAGCCGTTCTTGAACCATTGTGTTTCTTAAATATGATCTAATTCGATCAAGAACAGAGAAACTTCTTTCATTTGAATTAGAAGTTACAGGTATGGTAAGGAGCTGAATCAGCTTTGTGGTTTCCGACATCGCAGACAATAATCCTAGTTCGTGAAAGACTTCTAAAATTTAATTTGCAGATTTGCATTTTCTAAAGTCACTGTCACGATAAAGATATTTCAATTCGTTAACTAAGGATTTGGAGTCAATTATATTTGGATATTTAGTTTGTAAAGCATTAAGATGATGCATTGGAAAATTTTCAGCGGATATTTGAAACACTATGTCCTCCATGGGTGGGCTACACTTATCAGAATACTTATAATATTAAAAATACATCAGATTATTTAAGAAAAGCGAACAACCTCACATTGCGGCAAAAATCAAACTGCACCGCCACCCAAGGCAGTTGAAGGCACGCTTATCGAAACGTAAAAAGTTACCATGTATCGCCAGAATTAAAAATTGTGCCTCTACAAGGCCGAAGGATATAAGCCCGAGTTGAAATGTTTTTTTCTTTATAAAAAAAATTAATAGGAGGAAAAACATATTTTATTTAATGAGAATGAGAAGAAGGACTATTATGTAACCGTATGCAAGCAAATAATTATTCATTAAAAGAACTTTAAATATACGATATTACTTATACTTTCTCGGGCGTAATGTCTTGCGCCCGAGTAAAGGATCTTGAAAGATTACACGAAAACTTAATGTGTCAATATAGTTTTTGTTATAGGTAGTAAAGGTATCTAAATGCGCTCAAAATTTGCTTGCGTGACGAAGGCTAGACAGAAAAATAGTAACATACTACCAGCCAAAAACCATTTTTACAATTTGTATTTAAAACTTAAATCTATAAATACACAATTTTATCTCTCATGCTTCTCCTTGCCCCTTGCCTCTCGGGCTCAGCCCGAGAAGCCCGAGTGCAGGAGTCGCCACTGATATATATATATATATATATATATATATATATATATATAAGCAAAAAACCACAGGGAAAAGGAAGGAAAAGGAAACACGAAGTCCAAGCGCTTTCGTGATATATTCACATCTTCAGGGACAAGAAAGAAATAGTGTCCTATTTCTTTCTTGTCCCTGAAGATGTGAGTATATCACGAAAGCGCTTGGACTTCATGCTTCCTTTTCCTTTTCCTGTGGTTCTTTGCTTATTAAAAAGATCACGTGTTGTTCTGTGATTTTATTGCATATATATATATATATATACATTCAACTGCAAAGAACACGCAGTATAAATAACGTAAAGAACGACTTTACGTTCTTTACGTTATTTATACTGCGTGTTCTTTCAGTTGAATGTATATAATGTTACGGCATGCGGGAGGTGCCCCCTTGGGGCATTGGTTTCTGCGAGTATGTAGAGGAATTACGGCATTTGGAAGAGTGAAGTCCATGGTGTAGTGGTTATCGCGTCTGACCGGCAATCGGAAGATCCCGGTTCGATTCACAGGTGGTACTCATTTTTCATTTGTTGTTTTCTCTTTCTCGTCTTGCGCGGAATATCTCCTATACAAGCGTCGTTCTTTACGATATATATATATATATATATACCTTAACCTTACAACTTTACAAAGGTTCCGCGCGATGACTTCTCATTTCGCGAAGGTCAAGCTTGTCGCCCCTCCTCTCGAGTTGGCCTGGTGAAGTAGTGAGTTGGATTCTTGCGCTCTCCACCTCACACAGCCAGGTACGCCCGGCTCATCGGGGATTGTTCTGAGCCAGGCGTCTAGTCTTCTTTTGAAGATTTCCACTGCAACTCCCTTCGTGTTTCTTAGGTCTTTGGGCAACTGATTAAACAGTTTTGGTCCTCTCACTACAAAACTATTTTCTTTCAGGGTTAAGGATGTTCCCTGTCTCGCCTTCAATTTGGGAATAGGACACAGCCTACCGCTTCTACTTTCCACCGTTGTTTGGAGAGTTATGGGATTCAGAGTAAGATTAGGGACTAGTTTCTCCATTATTTTCCAAGTGTAAATAATGGTGTATCTCTCTTTTCTCCTTTCCAGTGAATATAGGTCTAGTTCTCGTAACCTTTCCCAGTAACT
Organism: Bathynomus jamesi; assembly: GCA_023014485.1. Taxonomy (NCBI): domain Eukaryota; kingdom Metazoa; phylum Arthropoda; class Malacostraca; order Isopoda; family Cirolanidae; genus Bathynomus; species Bathynomus jamesi. The sequence continues at coordinate 690,387 of JAJOZX010000402.1, forward strand.
TAATTCTTTGCACCCATTGATCTTGGCTGTGAAGCTTCTTTGGATCCCCTCCAGCTGTCTAATGTCTTCTTTTTTATATGGGGATGTTAGGACCGAGCAGTATTCCAATTTGGGTATTATCAGGGTTTTCAGTAGAGGAATCATTACATTCCTATCCCTTCGTTTAAAGGTTCTCAATATCTGACCCGTTATTCTCTTTGCTCTGTTTACTGCTATCTTATTTTGTTTTTCAAATTTCGCATCATCTCTCATTACAACCCCTAAATCTTTTGCTCTGGAATTTCTCTGAATTTCCTGTACAATTGGGGTATAATATTCCTTGCACTTTAAGTCTTCTCTTTTTCCGTACCGTAATAGCTGAAATTTCTCGGTGTTAAACTTCATATTGTTGTCTTCAGTCCGCTTGTAGATTTTGTTTATGTCGGTTTGTAGAGATCCTATGTCTTCTGGGTTTCTTATTTTTCTACTGATCTTTGTGTCATCCGCAAAGGATGTTACTGTGCTGTCTCTGGTAACGTCCTCATCTATGTCAGTTAGCATGATTATGAAGAGTAGTGGAGCTAATACTGTTCCTTGTGGTACCGAGCTGAGGACCTCTGATTCTGATGAAGATACTCCTTGTACTGTACCGACTTTCCTCCGCTCACTAAAGAAATTATATATCCATTTCCCTACTTTTCCTGTTATTCCCATATATTTCAGTTTATGTATTATGATTCCGTGGTCACACTTGTCGAACGCTTTAGCAAAGTCTGTGTATAGTACATCATAGTTTTCATTACTTTCAAGTGAATCAATAATGTTGTTGCAGTGTTCTATTAGTTGTGATAGGCATGATCTGCCTGATCGAAACCCGTGTTGGTTATCATTGAATTTTTTTCTGAGTTTCCAAAAAGTCAGATTTTCTGTCTAACTATTCTTTCAAATATTTTAGTGAGATGAGCTGTAAGCGACACTGGCCTATAGTTTTTGGCCTCGGATCGATCTCCTCCTTTATATATTGGGACTATGTTCGCGCTCTTCAGGATGCCTGGTATTTCTCCCGTGTCTAATGATCGTCTCCATATCCAGTATACCAAAACACTATTATTTTCACAGTATTTTACTGGCAGATTTGGGGGCCAAGATTTTGCTGTTAATTTAACGTTTATTTAACATTCTTCTCCATAATGCAGAGATTTAATTGTGGCATTTATAGTGACTGTATTTGTAAAATTTTATTCCTATAGTGTCACATCAACAGAAAAATTTAAAGTTTTATTAATATTATTAACATACAATTTTATTACTGTTCTTTTAATTGCATCAGTTATTGTTGAAATAGTCACATTCTGTCATTTTAACAAGTTTATTTCTTGCCAGTATAACAGACATTGTAAATTTAATTCATGAACTGTACTTTCGAACGACTCTCTTAAATCATATTTTAATTGTCATGCAGTAAAATAACATACTTTCCCTAGGTTACGAAAATCACAGGTCACTGGCATTTTTCTTTAAATATATAGGAAACTTGCCCCTGGAGTGGCCCCCTGGAGGCCTTCGACACCGTTATAAGGGGCCACCATTCCTTAAGTTCCTAACCCATTTATGGGGGCACCACAGGTCTTAATGAAGGGCACTTGCCCCTTGGGGGAACCTTGAGGGAACCCCTCTTCCTTGTGGGAGAAAAAAATTTAAATTTTAAAAATTAAAAAGGATTCATCCTCGCCTTCCTTTACGAGAAAAAAATCTTCCTGTGGGATTCTTTCATGAGACAGACAAAAACAAACAAACAAACACAGACAAAAACAGACAAACAGACATTCGAGTACTTTTTGTTCCAGCACGTTCCACCAGACAATAGAAATGAAAACTTAAAATAAATACCTGAAAAAGGTTTAATAGGCCTAACGAGAGTATGTATCTACCTCGAAACATACACTGACTTGTATTACATTCCAATGTCACATTACCTCTTCAAATGTAATTCTATTTTCGTATGTTAACAAATTGCGAACATCACAAAATACAAACTCAGGTTAAACACGTTTTAAATCAAAAACAATTTCTTTGTTTAATGTGTGTATTATATGAAGATAAATAAAAATATTAAATAAAAATTAAAATAAAACATTTTATTTTCAATTATAGGGATAACTTTCGCTTTTCCTAATTAAAATTAATTTATTCTACACTAACATAAAATGAAGCGAAATTAAATGAATTGAAAAAGGCTTAGTGGCAGACCATAACCCATATGAGAAATAATATTAAGCTACATTATGTAGTTTAACCAACATTATTATTATTTACCTTCAATTACCACCTTAAACATTAGTATTTGTTTATCATTATATATATATATATGATGAATTTCACAATTAAGCACGTGAAACGAATGAATGATGCAAATAATATATATATATATATATCAGACATTTTAAAAAGATTTGGATGAGCATGCAGATACATGCAATTTATATTTCATAAGTTCACTTATCGATACGTCTTCCTTCATTGTCGTATAGTTCAAGCCAGTTAAAATGTAGCTGTTTTAAGCCGTATACCTGTAAACGAACCAATCATCTCACTAACTATATCAAGCTATGTGATGAGGCTTTAAAACTAAAAGCAAATCTGTTTTCCTCATCTAAACATCCACTTAAACATTATTAATAATATTGATTTTTTGTTATTATTATTATTATTATAAAGGGTGATCCAGAGAAATGGGACCCAAAAGAAACCCTTGTAACTCTTAAAGTATAAGTCCTTTTATAAAATCTTACGCATCATTCGAAAGAGGATAGTTACAAGTTTGTACAGGATTGTATAGGTTTTGACAATACAAGACAAGATAAGATACAAAACAAAATAAAAGTGTTAGTTAAAACTAACCCTTCAAGATGACTGCATGGACTGTGGAACAGCTGCGTTTCATAACTGAGCAATATTATGAGCATGGAAGAAGTGTAGTTTCACTCAAAGATCTTTCAAGACAAGAAAATCAACAGAAAATCCATTGAATATTACCGAAGTCCGTTGCATAGTCAGCGTGTAACTGTTTGGTGTGGTCTTACTGCATCTCAGATCATAGGGCCGTACTTTTTTCGAGGATTCCACCGGAAACACGGTCACTGTAAATGGTGATCGCTACGAAAAAATGTTGACCGATTTCCTTATTCCTAAATTAAGAGATCTTTGTCTAGAAAACCACTGGTTCCAACAAGACGGACCTACCTGCCATACCACGAGGAACTGCATGGCAGTTTTGCGTCAAACGTTTCCAGGCGAGTTAATCTCAAGATTTGGAGACGTTGAATGGCCCGCAGGTCTCCGGATTTTTCTCCCTTAGATTATTATTATCTCTGGGATATTTAAAGAGTAGGGTCTACAGAAATAACCCAAGGACCTTGCAAGAATGAAGGCCGCCATCACAAATGAGATACAGGCCATACCACCGCACACTCTTGCAAAAGTGATGCAAACTTACAAGCGAGAACACTGGAATGCTTGGCAACTAATGGAGCACATTTGAAAGGAGTCATTTTTAAAAAATAAATATTTCATAATAAACTTGTAACTCTACTCTTTCGAATGATATATAGTTTTTATGAAAGGAATTAAATATTAAGAATATTTGGCTTTTTTCTATGGGTCCCATTTATCTGGATCACCCAGTATATGTATATATATGTGTGTGTGTGTGTGTACACATGCTAAGAGTATTTAAATTGAACATTCTGACTTCAATTCCCTTCACAATAAAAGCCTCTTCAAATCTACCCCAATCTTGCTATATATTTCTCGCAGTAATTGTTTTCAGACTAGTAGTAGTTAAGTTTAACTTATAAATATATATATAAAAAACGCAATATCCAAATAAGTAGGTATGGGAAAAAAATCTTTCTTAATATTTCCAGTTAATAGAAAACGTCGACTGGGCTTTACAAGGCATAACTCTAGTATTTATCCTCGTAGCAAAGATTGTTAACTAAATATAGCACCAGTCTTTCATGGAGCAATACCACCAAAGTAGTTGAATACTCATCTTCAATAATAATTCCAGCAAAGATCCTTCACTACACGGTCGCTTTCGATTATTTAAGCAAACCTGAAAGTTGCATACTCTGAAATTATGAACGCTTTATGCAACAAGAGGACGAAATCGTAACTTCTTTCAAAACTGTCCTAATTCCATTATTCTAAATCCATGTATTCTTTCTGAATATATATATATATATATATATATATATAATATATATATATATATACAGTATACATGACTTCTTACTTATGTCTGTGTTTGATTTCTACCCATTCTTCAACAAAATTTACACCATTTATCTGTTGCGAGCTAGAAGTTGGGCGTAGGAAGAAACTGTATTATTATTATTATTAGTAGTAGTAGTAGTAGTAGCAGGGGTAACAGTAGTTTAAAACTTATCTTCATTTCTACACATCTGTCTCTTTCAATGCAGTCCTAATTCACCTAAGCTTTTCTCTGAAGCAGGAGTCACACCAAACTATTTTACATCGAACGCCTTCTAACATCTACATACTAACAGAAATGAGGAGACCGCATATATAAATGTAGCACAATATACGAGTTTATCAGTTTGGTTAATACCTCAATGCTTTTGTATCACTCATTTCCTATCTGTATTACCTAAAATTTAGTTAACTAGTTACCAGCTAGTGGTAAAAATAATGCAATGTGCAAATTTTTAGTTGGGGACCCACACCTTAAGCCTACTCACTCACACACACACACACACACAGAGTTTCTTTCAAGAATGGGCATATATATATATATATATATATATATATATTACCTCTCAACCTTTTTAGTGTTACGTGCGATGATTCCTCATTTCACGAAGGTTAAGTTGTCGCCCCTCCTCTCTCTCTCTCTCTCTCTCTCTCTCTCTCTCTCTCTCTCTCTCTCTCTCTCTCTCTCTCTCTCCCATATATATATATATATATATATTATATATATATATATTATACACACTCGTATATATATTAAGATGTATATATGCAGTATACTTAAATAATTATATGCATATTATATATAAACATGTAAATATAAAATATGCATTATATAAAGATTTTATACAAAATAAATGACTAACAATAAATCTCGTATTATGAAGCAAACTGAGGAATGTAATCTCGATCTCAAAGGGTTTTAATTTGCAATTCTCTCAAAATCCGTGGGTAATAGAAAAAAGTGTTTTCATTTTGTAATCAACGTAAAAAGAACATAAGGATCCCCATATTTATCATATGGAGAAAAACTTTGTTGAACAATGTTATGATCTGTTGAATATGTGCATTTGTACATTGTGACAAGACCATAGTTCATGTGGCAAATAATAATAATACGAACTGAAACTAGATTACATTTGACAGTTCAAATGCTAAGGATAGAAATGGAGTTAATAGGAAATAGTCAATAATGTCGGATGTAAATAGAGCTAGAGTCAGATGCCTTTATATCATGAATTCCATAGTTTACGAAGACATATATATATATATTTAGGGTGTGACCGTTGCGCTCCAAAATCAAAAAATGGTCCTACAATGCTGTTCAAAGTTTTAGTGTTGTGTATTTATCTAGGAAACACCCCTGTAAATTTTCTTGGAGATCGGTGCATGTTTGAGCTAACACCGTCGTACCAGCAAGTATTGCTATTTCAGCTTATGAACTTCATAAATAAGTGTGAAAATAGCACATTTTATCAGATTTTCATTTCCGAGTCTGGAACGCTGACCCACAAATTTTCCACGTATTATTTTATTGCATTTAATTTTAATGATGCTCTTTTCTTTTCCCTTGACAGTGATTTGATGTTGTGAATAGAGAATTTAATCATGGATACACGGCAAGATGATGAGTATGTCAGAATGTTATTGGGCATCGTACCCCGAGAAGAAGAAAAGGAAATAAAGGGCTGCAAACTGCCAACTAATAGGCAGGTCTTACTACGGTATGTCTGTTAGCAAACCTTCGGGATATGCATTGGGACCAGGCTTTATCTGCCACCATTGACAATGTGCTTTTGCATTACCAGAAGGCGAATGTCCCGACCATTACAGGCAGGAACAATATTGGCCGAGTGATTAAAACTTACTGTGACAAAGACTACATGATGCTTATGAAAAAGAATGAGGATAGAAGACGGGCTGATGATCCTGGAATTATGAAGTTTAAATCAGAATTGAGCCTGACGATGAAATTTTATAAGAACACAGTGTTGAAAGACATGGCGGCTGCGAAAAAGGGGAAAACTCAGGCCAAACAAGATGCCATCGATACTGACATAATCTTTATGAAAAGCATGCTAAGTGACAGAGTAGCTACCTACTCTGGGGTAAACAAAGTACTCACAGAAAAGGTTCAGAAGCGACAGAAAAGGCAGATGCGAGAAGAGAAGCGACAAGAGAGAGAGCCCCATGATATTCTGAAGTCGGCAGAACTTGTTTCATGCAGTGTTCGAAACAACATCTCGCCAACCCAGCTGAGTGCAATTGTGTACTCCCTTGTATCTGCATGTGGTGGAGATACATCAAAGCTGAGTCTAAATGCAAGGACCGCCCACCGATACCGAGCTTCCATCGTGTCAGAAATAAGTTTAAAAATCGTGGATGAATGGCAACCATCAGACAAAGTACTGGTGCACTGGGATGGTAAACTTATGGACACGCTGGATTCCAAAGGCTCTGATGACCGCCTGCCCATTCTTGTGTCTGGTGTCAATGACACAAAGCTTCTTGGAGTCCCACCTCTTCCGCATTTGACTCAAAAAGCTGGCCTGGTTCAAGGAGACTTGATATCAACAGCAACCAAACAACTTCTGGTCGATTGGGAGTGTGAACAGAATGTCGTTGGTATGGTTTTTGACACATTCATCCAATACAGGTAAACGTATTTCAAACATCAGCGTGAATTTATCACGACATTAATACCAAAATACAGTGAATGATTTAACAGAAATCTGCAAAAAGCACGTGCCTGAAATGGTGGCCTTAAACTACAATTACATTTTTTTTTCAGGACAAAAAACAGCTGCTTGCGTCTCCCTCCAAAAGGAATTAGAGCGTGCCGTATTCTGGTGCGCCTGTCGCAGGCATGTGGGCGAAGTCATCCTAGATGTTTGCTGGGATTGCTTGAAAGTGGAGGGCTCTTCAAGTCCAAACATAATGGTTTTCCAGAGGTGAGTCATAAGCTTTACAAAATAACAAGGAATATTATTATCTAATGAACAAATTCAGTGAAATTTCTTTTATTAGACTTATAAGATATACTAACACCAAGCAAATGATCGATCATATCAATCTTAATACCCCTAAAACAATATTATAGATTAGTACGAAATACAATAATCCCAATAATTGCATTTCTAGGTTCAAGAACCATTTCTCTCAACTGGCATACAATGAAAAAAAGAAATACTACTACCCCGCAATGCCTGGAGTGTTTGAGGAACGCCAGCAGGAGATGGCTGACTTCTTCCGTGAATCTCTAGCCCAACCATTTACACGTGGCGACTACAAGGAGCTGGTAGAGCTTTGTCTGCTGCTTGTAACTAAAGGATCCGAGCCAGTGAACTTCACAATGGTCTACCCCGGCGCACTTCACAAAGCAAGGTGGATGGCTAAACTGCTCTATACCCTCAAGATTGTTCTTTTGTCAGGCCAGATCAAAGAGCAGTTTCCAAAGCCGAGGTTGTGACTAAAAGTCAAATCAGCAGTTAGAACGGTTTGCTGTGTTCACAGTCGCTGTTTATGTCCCATGGTGGATTGTTTGCCCCGTTTCCAGCAAGTGCGCCACTGAATGACTTGAATTTGGTCAAAACCTTGGCTGAATTTGCCCCATATGACGCCACAATAGTTGACAAAGCACGTGTGGCACTCGGTAGACACACTTGGTACCTAACTGAGGAGTTGGCCCCACTGGCTTTGTTCTCGTCCCAAGTACAAGAAACGACAAAAGATGATGAGGAAGGCCTTCTTTGCCATGAAGGCACTGAAGTTACTAAGAGAGTGGGCTCAATCATGGGGCTATGGAAAGCCATATCTTCCCCATGTCCCAGAAAGTGGCACTGCCCTGGTGGACCTAATTGGGCCTGACTCAAGCCGGTTCTTCACCATTTTAGGCATGCCCTATCAGTTTCTCCACAGTCCAGCCAGTGAATTGCGGATCATGACGACTACCTGAACATGAAACGGGTTGTGGACAAGCTTCCAGGTCGTCAATGAGGCCTGCAGAGCGTGGTGTAAACTTTGCCATGACTTCTAATGTTGCCAGGGATGAGGAGCGCTTTCAAGAAGTCCTTCAAGTAGTTGAAAATGACAGACTCCGCCGTTCCTAATCAGCGCAAATGATCATCTGTTTCCGAACAGAATCATGGTTTCTTGCTCTGAGAAATAATACCTTGTGGAATATATGATAAAACCCCTTAATGTAACCATGAGGAATAAGAATGATTAACTTTTTTGGGTTAGTGATAACAGCTTTCAATTAAGACAGGCAAATGATTGTGTTAATACTCCTTATGATGGTTGTGTAATCTCATATATAGGTGCGTATGCCGTATAAGCAAAATCGTTATTTTTCAATTTGCTGGTGCTCACTCGAATATGCATGAATCTTCAAAAAATTGCACGTGGGTATTTTTTATGTCAATATGCAACACCAAACAAATTTTGAAAAGCATTGTAGGACAAAGTGGGGCAACTGTCACACCCTAATATATATATATATCTATATATGCACGCTACTATGTTCTAACTCAATTATTCAGCCGTTAATGTTCTCATATTTACTGAAATAAATTTCTAATAATAAAATTTTTATAAGTTTATTCATTTCAATTTTGCGTTTATGTACAACACTTTTGGGAACAGTTGGACTGGGAAATCCATATATAAAGATTTCAAATGATTTAACTCTACACAAAAAACAGTTTTTATACAGATATCTCCTTCAACGTTGAAGCTACTGTGACGTTGTCTGGTTATAATACATCATTTACTCAATGAAATAACTACAAGGTCACACTTATTAACTTGTGGCATCTTCCACACTACCCAACCTACCAAAAATTACCACAAGAAACGTATAAATTACATAATTCGACACGGATTAAGCAATTTATAAACTCTCATTCATGAACACATCCAACATTTTCTTAAAACAATCTAAACAACTATTAATTATTTATTACCATATCACTTCAAGCTAAATTGCTATACTCGGTGGTTAAAACTGCTTTCAGCGCCTTAGTTGATGAATGTTGACAAAGTTCTTCATTTCTACCATATCTCAAGAAGTGAAATTTCGCGATATTAAATGTCATGTGGTTGTCTTCTGACCAATTGTATATTTCGCTTATGACACTGCAAGACCTCCACCTCATATGCAACACTGATTTTTCCGCCGATTTCTGTTTCGACTCTATACGATGGTACTATACTGTTGCTGATTACTCCACTGTGTATCTCTCTTAGCATGATAATGAACAGGATGTTAGCGGTACTGTACCTAGGGATACTTAACTACGTACTTCTGATTCCGATGATGATACCTTGAATTTTGAACACCCCGTAGACGCTCTCTGAGGAAGTTGTAAACCCAATTTACCACTTTGCCTATCATTCCCATATGTTTCATTTTACATGCTATTATACAGTGATCGCATTTGTCGAAAAGTTCATTGAAATTCATGTATATGACATCGTAGTATATATATATATATATATATATATATATATATATATATATATATATATATATATATATGTAAAGAACGACGCTTGTGTAGAAGAGCGTTCTGCACAAGATGAGGAGGGAGAACGAACAAATGAAAAATAAGGTACCACCCGGGAATCGAACCCTGGATCATCCGATTGCCGGTCAGATATGCTATCCACTACACCATGGATCTCGATCAATCAGAAGTCGTAATTCTCCTACATACGAGCAGAAACCAATGCCCTGAGGGGGCACCTTCGCATGCCGTACATATATACATTTTAACTGCAAACAACACACAGTATAATTAATGTAAAGAACGACGCTTGTGTAGAAGAAGCGTTCCGCATGCGAAGGTGCCCCCTCAGGGCATTGGTTTCTGCTCGTATGTAGGAGAATTACGACTTCTGATTGATTGAGGTCCATGGCGTAGTGGATAGCATATCTGCCCGGCAATTGGATGATCCAGGGTTCGATTCCCGGGTGGTACCTCATTTTTCATTTGTTCTTTCTCCCTCCTCATCTTGTGCAGAACGCTCTTCTACACAAGCGTCGTTGTTTACATTAATTATACTGTGTTGTTTGCAGTTAAAATGTGTATATATATATATATATATATATATATATATATGAAAATTATTTCACGAAAGTAACACGTGAAAAATATTTATGATGAATAAAACCACGAAGGAAAGGAAACACAAAATGGTGCTCACGCGCTTTCGTCTAATGACATCCTCAGGAACACTGAAGTACATAAAAAGGTTAAGCCTAATATAGGTTACAGAAAGAAAAAAGAAAAAATAAATAACATACATACACACACACATATATATATATATAATATATATATATACATACATATCTATATATACAAATACATACATACATACATACATACATATATATACAATAAACAGAGAAGTAAAAATAAAAAATTAAAATTAAAACCTTAAAGGATTACCAGTGAGGCGTACAGATTGTAAGGAAAAATATCGATTTTTAGCACAAGATCAAATGGATTATAAAGATACAAATTTATACTGGAACTCTGCCCGGGTTTTAACACACTGCTGCCTATGGTCAGGTTTCGATATATAAAAAAATAAAATGCAAATTAAAAGTTAATCGATTTTTAGCACAAGATCAAATGGATTATAAAAATACAAATTTGTATTTTTATAATCCATTTGATCTTGTGCTAAAAATCGATTAACTTTTAATTTGCATTTTATTTTTTTTATATATCGAAACCTGACCATAGGCAGCAGTGTGTTAAAACCCGGGCAGAGTTCCAGTATAAATTTGTATCTTTATAATCCATTTGATCTTGTGCTAAAAATCGATATTTTTCCTTACAAATCTGTACGCCTCACTGGTAATCCTTTAAGGTTTTAATTTTTAATTTTTAATTTTTACTTCTCTGTTTATTGTATATATATGTATGTATGTATGTATGTATGTATTTGTATATATAGATATGTATGTATATATATATATATATATGTGTGTGTGTATGTATGTTATTTATTTTTCTTTTTTTCTTTCTGTAACCTATATATAGGCTTAACCTTTTTATGTACTTCAGTGTTCCTGAGGATGTCATTAGACGAAAGCGCTTGAGCACCATTTTGTGTTTCCTTTCCTTCGTGGTTTTATTCATCATATATATATATATATATATATATATATATATATATATATTATTGATAACAGCAAGAACTAGTCCAGTTTAATAGCCAATACATTAAATTACCAGTAAACAAATATATATATATACAGGGTGGGCCGTAAGTTTCCATACATAGGAAAATTTAAACGTTTTTTATGTTTCAGATACCCTAAGAATATGCGTTTGTAAGATCTTGTTTACTGATGAAGCAAATTTTTACGTCAATGGAGAGTTAATCGGCAAAACATACGTTATTGGAGTAATGCTAACCCTAACTGGCTGAGTCCGACGAAGATGCAAGGTGCCGGTAAAGTGATGGTGTGGGCCGGGATATGGGGTGACAGAATTATTGGACCAATTTTTGTCAGTGGAAATCTTAATGCCGAAAGGTATCTTAACATGTTGCAAGAAGAGATTTTCCATCCCTGCTAAACGAGGAAGGTAACTTCCCAGTTTACTTCCAGCAAGATGGAGCTCCACCTCATTATGGTCTTCACGTGCGTCGGTATTTGGATCAGCAGTTTCATGGATGCTTGGATTGGTCGGCGTGGTCCTGTGGAGTGGCCTCCCAGATCCCCAGATCTCACCCCCCTTGATTTCTATCTTTGGGGCACTTGAAGGCCATGGTGTATCAGGAAAAGATACGAGACATAAATCATCTAAAGGAACGTATCACCAACGCCATTACAAGCATAACGTCAACTGTGCTAATGCGTGTTCATCAACAGTGGGGAACACGTATTGAAATGTGTTTTCAAAACAATGGCAACCATGTAGAGCATATTATATAAATAAAATGGTTGTCCATAAAAAAATGTTTATTTTTCCTATGTATGGAAACTTACGGCCCACCCTGTATAATATATATATGTATATGTATATATATATATGTATCTATATATATATATATATATATATATACAATTATATATATATATATATATATATATATGTGTGTGTGTGTGTATATATGCAATACCACTAAACTACGCAAGGACGCTGATCGGGAGATTATGAGTACGAAAACGAGCGAGGACTTTGTAATTTCTTAGACCTGTGGTGAGGTATGGTTCGCATTCTACTTTAAGCTGCGGGACTAAGGTCGTGCGACGGGGGCGACTTTTGCCAGAATACACAACTCGGGTAGTGGCATAACGCATAACTTATCTCTACTCTTATAGCTATCACATTTCATACGAATTTAAGGCCATTAAGCCTTCTACACATATTTTAATTTCACTATTTGACTAAATTTTGAGAAATGCTTCAAGAATTTGAGATTTATTGCCTACGGCTATGAAGATTAAAATCTTGACAGTTTTGTTCTCTTCATAATTAACAATCTCGCTAATTTTTCCTCGAACACTTGTACATGTACATATCTATGTATATATTGGATGTGTATATTTTTTGGGTACACACACACACATACACACACACACAAACACGCACAATAAAATTAACTTGAAGATTTATCTTATCTCATAAACCGCTATCATCAAACAAAACTGTACAGAATCGGAAATTACTTATAATCATGTTTGCTTTGGCACAGAGGTTTCCATATTGTTTTCCTGTATCTGAGACATCACTCAAGGAGTTGTTGGTGATTTGCCCCGAATACTTAGCCCTAGAAAGCCAGCATGGCCTATTACAATAAAAGTACTCTTGCTTTCATTGTACGCAGATCAAAATTTATTATTGTTTAGTAAAATATATTTTCTAATTCAATCTATAAATGCAATTTTCACTATGGGGCACCTATGCCCGATACCAATCACTATATGTGCGAACCCACACGAACCTTCTAGAATTAATTTCTTGTACTTTTTTGGTTTACTTCTCATTTTGAAACGAGTATCAACCGATTGGTTAGAGTTTTTGGGATGGAATATCCCCAACCTCGGTTTTGTGACATTAAAAGGATATGATGGTTCTGAGCACGTAATTAGCGGATTTTTAGAAGACATTCCAATCCTTTTACAGAAGGATTTATTAATATCATATTATTGGCGTTGACATTTTATCTTCGTGTTATCTATACAACACGCAACTTTTTACTTAGTTGAAGCAATTATTTATTATAAAAATTATAAATTTATTATTACATTGATTATTACATTGTTGTTTATTATACAGAAATTATAAACCGTAAAACGAATGAAAAAGGCGAGAAGGAAACAATCCAGAGACCATTAAGAAATTCGCACTAGGTTACATCCCTTTCCCGCGACACCAGAAGGGTATTCTATTAAAGGGTCCCGCTTATAAGTACACTTGCACAAGTTAAAACTATCTATTTGTTCTATACATACACATTCTATTATTTTGACATAATTACTGCATTTATAATTGCATTTACGTTTTTTTAACATTTATTATTATTACCTTTACACTTATTATTACATTTATTTTATTACTTTTATTATTATAGTTATTGCATTTATATTTATTTCTACATTTATTGCTTCCATTATTACATTTACATTTACGTTTATTATTCCATTTACATTTAACCGAAAAAACGAATGAACCAAAAGCGAGTAAGGAAACAATCCAGAGACCTTTAAGACCCGTTCAGCCGACACAGTAAGGGATTTTTTGACCAAGAATCTCATTAGAGGGTCAGCTTATAAGTACCTTCGCACAAATTAAAATTATCCACTTGTTCTATCCATACAGATTCTATTATTTTTCGTTTGACATAATTATTGCATTTATAAAGTAACTTACTTGATTCCCAATCTATAGGATGATCATTTTGGCTGGCGTGATGAAAAATAGCATTATTGGTGTTACAACTTCTGAAGGCATATTTGTGTTCTTTAATACGGGTTTCAATATTTCTTCCAGTTTCTCCTACATATACTAAATCACAACTTTTACAGGGAATGCTGTAGACACAGGCTTGTTCCTGTTTTGCATCGTTATTCCTAACCAATTTACTTTTTACGATGGACAAATATTGAACGGCAAAGCAAACTTAAAATCTTTCGTCAACGGTTTTATTCTTTCTAAGCCGGCAATGTAAGGCAAACTCACATATTGTTTTTGGCTAACTGAAGGTTCCCGAGGGGCATAAAAAGATTTTCTGGCTTTAAAATACACCTTTCTGATAAACCACTCAGGATATTTTTAATCCTTAAAAATGTCCCAAATCTTTGAATTTTCGAATATACTTATAAGAGGGACCCTTTACTAAAATGCCCTGCTGGTGTCGGGGGAACGGGATGTAACCTAGGAGCGAATTTCGTAATGGTCTCTGGATTGTTTCCTTCTCGCCTTTTTCACTCGTTTTTCGGTTTATGATTTCTGTATAATAAACAACAATGTAATGATCAATGTAATAATAAATTTATAATTTCTGTAATAAATAATAATGCAATATTAAATGTAATAAATGTAATAATTATGTAAAAAAATAATAATAGAGTCTGTATGTATAGAACAAGAAGATAGTTTTAAATTTGTGCGAATGTACTTATAAGCGGGTCCCTTTAATAAAAATGCCCTTCCAGTGTCGGAAGAACGGGATCTAACCTAAATGCGAATTTCTTAATGGTCCCTGGACTGTTTTACCTCTTGTTTTTGGTTCATTCGTTTTTCTGTATCCACCCGAAGAGGATGCCAGTGGGCATCGAAACTGTTGTGGAAATAAACTCTGTCTATTAGAGTTGGTTTTTATTATCATATTTTGAACTTCACGTAGAAAAGTGAAGATTTTTGCATTTATTATGGATGATCAGACGCCATCTATTCGCCTTCTTCTTAGTTACATTTCTCCAACTTGTATCTTCCTATCGTCTATATGAAAAAACACTAGTGGCTGTGAAGACCAAGAAGTTACAACTCAAGTTCCTGCAAGAGTGTTTAGTGGAGCAAGTGTGCCCGAAGTCCTTAATACCGTTTACCTTCAGGAAGGACCATACTCCGTTTCCGAATTTTGCCAGGAAAGTTTTGAAGGAACGTATTCCGTGTGTTAAAAGAGAGATTGACCATACGTATTTCAAAATAAGAAATTGTCTACGCGACCTTAAATAGCACGTGTCTTGTGAACTACTTGTGGCGCTGTTTGAAACTGCAGATTATAAATGCGATGTGGAGACTAGACGCACTGAACAACGACTTAACAGAAAGCTATCCAATTTAGGTGATGAAAGTGCTTGGTCAAAGTGTGCGGTGAAAGGTTCCGTTTTAAATTTATCGACATATGTCTTCTCCAAATCCGAAAAGGATGTTCTTAATTTAGGGCTGTCCTTTGCCCTTAAACCCGATAAAAACATTGTTTTAGATTTTGTGTCTTCCGTAGTTAATTCCAGGGTGGATATTCCGTGTTTAAATGGTTTGATTCTGAGCAAGTTTCTGGAACATTTTAACTCAATGGACTCGATTCCCAAAAGATTCCGGTTAGCTTTAGACAAGCTCAGGAAGAACGAAGCAATATTTTTCACTGAAGAGGACAAAAGTAACACTGGTTATTTTGGACAAGTGTGATTATAAACAAAAAATGGAAGCGTTACTTAGTGATGAATTCACCTACACCAAAGTGAGATCGTCCCCCCTAAAGCGTCCTTCTGCTGAATTCAACAAAACTATCAGGAACTTATTAAAAGATGCCCCGGCGATTGACCCTAAAAGATTTCTACAGATTAACCCCAAACTCCCCCACATTTACGGCTTACCCAAAACCCATAAGATTAATATACCACTCCGTCCCATTATTTCACACAGGGGTTCCTTTAGTTACGAAAGTTCCCATTGATGATGTATTTAGCTTTTTAGATAGAAAATTGCCAACATGTAACGTAGAACTAGGCATGCCCACATCTGTATTTTTAGAACTGATAAAACTCTGTGTCACCAATAATGCCTTCTCCTTCGGTGAAGAATTTTATTTGCAACGTTTTGGTATGGGAATGGGGTCCCCTTTATCCCCAATACGGAGTACACTATACATGGAATATTATGAGTCGGAATTGTCGCAAACGATATGTCCCAGGAATCTAATTTGGTTTCGTTATGTAGATGATATTTTCTCATTTTGGCCTGACCACTGGAACAATTTTGACACTTTCTTTCAGTCATTAAATAATCTTGTTCCCTCTATTAAATTTAAATATGAATGGGAGAACGACAAACAATTAACTTTTCTAGATGTTTTGGTCATTAATGAAAGAGGAAAGCCCAATTTCACGGTCTATAGAAAACCTACTTATTGTAATTCGTACATTCATTATTTTTCATATCATGTTTAAGGGGTTAAAAGCTCAATTATTTCTTTCATGTTTCTAAGCTGGACCCGGAAAATTCAAAGATTTGTAAAATTTTTAAGGATTTAAAATATCCTGAGTGGTTTATCAGAAAGGCGTATTTTAAAGCCAGAAAATCTTTTTATGCCCCTCAGGAACCTTCAGTTAACCAAAAACAATATGTGAGTTTGTCTTACATTGCCGGCTTAGAAAGAGTAAAACCGTTGACGAAAGATTTTAAGTTTGATTTGGCGTTCAAATATTCGTCCACCGTAAAAAGTAAATTGGTTAGGAATAACGATGCAAAACAGGAACAAGCCTGTGTCTACAGCATTCCCTGTAAAAGTTGCGATTTAGTATACGTAGGAGAAACTGGAAGAAATATTGAAACCCGTATTAAAGAACACAAATATGCCTTCAGAAATTGTAATACTAATAATGCCATTTTTTATCACGCTAACCAAAATGATCATCCTATAGATTGGGAATCAAGTAAGTTACTTTATAAATGCAATAATTATGCCAAACGAAAAATAATAAAATCTGTATTGATAGAACAAGTGTATAATTTTAATTTGTGCGAAGGTACTTATAAGCTGGACCCTCTAATGAGATTCTTGGTCAAAAAATCCCTTACTGTGTCGGCTGAACTGAACGGGTTCTAACCTAAGTGTGAATTTCTTAAAGGTCTCTGGATTGTTTCCTTACTCGCTTTTGGTTCATTCGTTTTTTCGGTTAAATGTAAATGGAATAATAAACGTAAATGTAAATGTAATAATGGAAGTAATAAATGTGGAAATAAATGTAAATGCAATAAATATAATAATAAAGGTAATAAAATAAATGTAATAATAAGTGTAAAGGTAATAATAATAAATGTTAAAAAAAACGTAAATGCAATTATAAATGCAGTAATTGTGCCAAAATAATAGAATCTGTATGTATAGAACAAGAAGATAGTTTTAACTTGTGCGAATGTACTTATAAGCGGGACCCTTTAATAGAAGGCCATTCTGGTGTCGGGGGAACGGGATGTAACCTAGGTGCGAATTTCTTAATGGTCTCTGGATTGTTTCTTTCTCGCCTTTCTCGTATTTGTCATTTACCATTACTTATTCGGACTATAGTGGATTTAATTTTCCCAGAAGAGTTCCTTGTTCCATGCACTGTCTGTGTGTATCATAAAAAACTCAGGGGACCATTCTGAGTTCATTCCCATCTTGAAACGGACATGTTATGTGCCTTGAAAAGTGGACGCTCAATTCTACGAGTTGAGGTTTAAGTTTTGGTTTTTGGCTAAAAATATAATAGTTACCCCTTTTTCTTTTATGTATTCAATCTGACGTGAAGGCAGCGAGTCTTTTGCTTATATTGAGGTTCTAAATGTAGCAGGGCTAGGCTGCTTTAAACCCTAGATCCATGTCCCAAAGCTGGATCCTGTCTGCTTTGCAGATAGCTGGTGAGGGAAGCTATATTTATGGGACCTCTTTGCGAGTGACCCGTTGCCCACGTCGGGCTAGCATCATGAAAAAGAAAAACTATGGTATTTTTCATTTACCATTACTTATTCGGACTATAGTGGATTTAATTTTCCCAGAAGAGTTCCTTGTTCCATGCACTGTCTGTGTGTATCATAAAAAACTCAGGGGACCATTCTGAGTTCATTCCCATATATATATATATATATGTGTGTGTGTGTGTGTGTGTGTGTGTGTACATATATATATGCCCATTCTTGAAAGAACCTCTGTGTGTGTGTGTGTGTGTGTGTGTGTGTGTGTGTGTGTGTGTGAGAGTAGGCTTAAGGTGTGGGTCCCAAACTAAAAATCTGCACATTACATTATTTTGAGAACTAGCTGGTAACTAGCTAACTAATTTTTAGGTAATACAGATAGGAAATGAGTGATACAAAAGCATTGAGGTATTAACCAAACTAATAAACTCATATATTGTGCTCATTTATATATGTGGTCTCCTCATTTCTGTTAATATGTAGATGTTAGAAAGCGTTCGATTTAAAATAGTTTGGTGTGACTCCTGCTTCAGAGGAAAGCTTAGGTGATTTAGGATTGCATTGAAAGAGACAGATGTGTAGAAATGAAGATAAGTTTTAAACTACTGTTAACCCTGCTACTACTACTACTACTACTACTAATAATAATAATAATAATATAATAATAATAATACAGTTTCCTCCTACGCCCAACTTCTAGCTTGCAACAGATAAATGGTGTACATTCTGTTGAAGAATGGGTAGAAATCAAACACAGACATAAGAAGTCATGTATACTGTATATATATATATATATATATATATATATTATATATAATATATTATATATATGTGTATATATATATATATATATATATATTCAGAAAGAATACATGGATTTAGAATAATGGAATTAGGACAGTTTTGAAAGAAGTTACGATTTCGTCCTCTTGTTGCATAAAGCGTTCATAATTTCAGAGTATGCGACTTTCAGGTTTGCTTAAATAATCGGAAGCGACCGTGTAGTGAAAGATCGGTAATTGTATACAATATCCCCCTCACCTCAGTTTCTAATAAAAATTATTGCAATGCGTAGAAAATAATAAATAAAACCTTTCCTTTAAGTAAAAAAAATTTCGGTCGATCATATTTATGGAGATATTATTTAATTAACGATATCCATTTGACGTGACGGTTTTCTGATTGGGCTATTTTTTCGCCACTCTGCGAGTTAATTAGTTCGTTGGTTTCTGTTCTGGCTATTTTTTTTTCTAATTGGATTCAGTTTGGGTAATACCTCAGTTTGGTCGTGTTTGTTATAGAATTATGACGTGCTGTTCGTGTGGTTTCGACTTTGAGAACTTGATTTGTCATGTGCCCTAAATGAAGATTAAAAAGTGCATAACTTAACATGTTATTACATTATCATTTGTATAATTTAGGTCTCGGGGGTACGGGGGCTCCGCCCCCGTAAAGATCACGCGTCATAAATTGATCGGTATAGGGTTCACTTTGTGATCCGTGATCTTTACGGGGGCTCCGCCCCGTACCCCCGAGACCTAAATTGTACAAATGATAATGTAATAACATGTTAAGTTATGCACTTTTTTAGTCAAAAATACATTTTTCTAGTATACATTTTTCTAGGTTAGTTTAGGTAAGGTTAGATTAGGTTAGGTTAGGTTGGTTTCCGAAAATAAATAAAGTAATTACATGCTATAAATAAAGGTTTTACATCGATTGTGAAGTCAATTTCATAAAATTGAGGTGAGGGGAATGTTGTATACAATTACCGAAAGATCTTTGCTGGAATTATTATTGAAGGTGTGTATTCAACTAATTTGGTGGTATTGCTCCATGAAAGACAGGTGCTACATTTAGTTAACAATATTTGCTACGATGATAAATACTAGAGTTATGCCTTGTAAAGCCCAGTCGACGTTTTCTATTAATTGGAAATATTACGAAAGATTTTTTTCCCAAACCTACTTATTTGGATATTGCGTTTTTTTTATATATTTATAAGTTAAACGTAACTACTACTAGTCTGAAAACAATTACTGCGAGAAATGTATAGCAAGATTGGGGTAGATTTGAAAAAGGCTTTTATTGTGAAGGAAATTGAAGTCAGTATGTTTAATTTAAATACTTTTAACATGTGCACACACACACACACACACACACACACACACACACACACACACACAAATATATATATATATATATATATATATATAAATATATATATATATTAGTGGTGGACAGGATGTTAGTTTTTCAACATCTGCTGATGCGGATCTTTAATTTCAATATCCGCGGATGCGGATGATATTTAGTTAATCTATCGATATAATATAGAATTATGAATACTGTATATAACATAATTTTTAAAATTTCGTGATATTACTATTATGGCAGGCAATGCATAAGAATTAAAATTAATATTAATGTTTTCATTATAATAAAAATAATAACTTTCTCAAGAGTTTCAGCCACAGAAAATTGAATAAAACAAGTTTCATTCATTTTTCTGTTACCAGGTATTTATATTTTGAGGTGTATATATATTTGTTTGTTCATTAATAATTAATACTTTACATGAAATGTGCATGACTGGGCCTTATAAGCTACTTTATAAGCTAATTTAATTGTAAATTGCATAATTTATTAGAGGTAATATCCGCATAACATTCGCATTCAGAAGTGCGGATGCGGATGTTAAAAACGATGCGGATGCGGATATCCGGTCCACCGCTAATATATATATATAGAATAACAATACATCAATATTAGTAATAATGTTTAAGTGGATGGTTAGATGAGGAAAACAGATTTGCTTTTAGTTTTAAAGCCTCATCACACAGCTTGATGTCGTTAGTGAGATGATTGGTTTGTTTACAGGTTTACGGCTTAGAACAGCTACATTTTAACTGGCTTGAACTATATGATAATGAAGGAAGACGTATCGATAATTGAACTTATGAAATATAAATTGCATGTATCTGCATGTTCTCCCTAATCTTTTTAAAAAGTCTGTATGATATATATATATATATATATATATATATATATATATATATATATATAAATATATATATATATATATTTGCATCATTCATTCGTTTCACGTGCTTAATTGTGAAATTCATCATATATATATATATATATATATATATATATAATAACGATAAACAAATAATAATGTTTAAGATGGTAATTGAAGGTAAATAATACTAGCTATGTTAGCTAAACGCATATATGTTAGTCTAACTGCATAATGTAACATAGTTTTTGTTATATGGACTGTAGTCTGCTAATAAACCTTTTAATTTCATTTCAAATGTAATTGAGTCATATAAAATCAGTTATTAGTAAGAAAATCTCTCCGACAAAGTTCTCACTCGCAGGCCTGTGTAATTTATAATCAATAATTGGTAACAATAATAATAATAATAATAAATATTTCTCGTTACAGATAAATAACTAGAAAAAATTACATACGTTTAAAAATGTTTATTATTAATTAGTTTGGAAAATATGGCAGAATTGTGAACTGAGTTGCCAATTATGATTAACATACTTAAGAAAGAAATATGCAGCTACTGTACATTCAATCAGTAAACTTATCAAATATACAGTATATATTTATGATATATACATATATATATAATATATATATATATATATATATATATATATATATATATGATGAATAAAACCACGAAGGAAAGGAAACACAGAATGGTGCTCAAGCGCTTTCGTCTAATGACATCCTCAGGAACACTGAAGTACATAGAGAGTTACAGCCTATATATAGGTTACAGAAAAAAATAAAAATATATATATATATATATATATATATATATACATACATACATATACAATAAACGGAGAAATGAAATTAAAAAAAAAAAATTAAAAATTAAAAGATTGTGGGAGGGGCATACAACTTTGTAAGCCGTAAGGAAACACTATCGATTTTTAGCACAAGATCAAACTACCGATTTTTAGCACAAGATTAAATTAATTGTTTCCAACCAATGTTATAAAAAAAAAAAAAATTCAAATTTATACTGGAAATCTGCCCGGGTTTTATCACTCTACCCATCTTGTATATAAAAATAAATTGAAAAATAAAAGTTATTAGAGTGGCATACAAGTTTACCAAAGATTTAGCGTTCTACCCTTCTTATCTAAATCTTTTCTGAAGGAATTCAAAACAACAGGATCGAGTTGAAAAAGACCTTTGCTTATGTTGAAGTTATTTGTAAGTTGGATAATGGCAGACTCAAGAATATTTCTATTAACAATGTTGCTGGAGTGAAATAAAACTGAAGCATTATTCCAATCAATACAGTGGGATAACTCTGACAAATGGACAAAAAGGGCACTGGACGACTGTCCTGTTCTAACGGAATATTGATGCTGTTTTTACGTGTGTGCAAATCCTTTCCCGTCTGACCTATGTAAAAGGAATCACATTGTTTACAACCAATTTTATAGATAATGCCTGAATTATTGGTAGGGCTATTTTTTACTACGATATTTTTCACAATATTGTTATATGAAAATACTACATTAATATCCAAAGGTTTAAGTACATTAGCAATGCCTAAAAAGCCCGGGAAAAATGGAAGTACTAAAATTGGTTGTAAACAATGTGATTCCTTTTACATAGGTCAGACGGGAAAGGATTTGCACACACGTATAAAACAGAATCAATATTCCGTTAGAACAGGACAGTCGTCCAGTGCCCTTTTTGTCCATTTGTCAGAGTTATCCCACTGTATTGATTGGAATAATGCTTCAGTTTTATTTCACTCCAGCAACATTGTTAATAGAAATATTCTTGAGTCTGCCATTATCCAACTTTCAAATAACTTCAACATAAGCAAAGGTCTTTTTCAACTCGATCCTGTTGTTTTGAATTCCTTCAGAAAAGATTTAGATAAGAAGGGTAGAACGCTAAATCTTTGGTAAACTTGTATGCCACTCTAATAACTTTTATTTTTCAATTTATTTTTATATACAAGATGGGTAGAGTGATAAAACCCGGGCAGATTTCCAGTATAAATTTGAATTTTTTTTTTTTTATAACATTGGTTGGAAACAATTAATTTAATCTTGTGCTAAAAATCGGTAGTTTGATCTTGTGCTAAAAATTGATAGTGTTTCCTTACGGCTTACAAAGTTGTATGCCCTTCCCACATCTTTTAATTTTTAATAATTTTTTTTTTAATTTCATTTCTCCGTTTATTATATATGTATATATATATATATTTTATTATTTTTTTTTTCTGTAACCTATATATAGGCTGTAACTCTCTATGTACTTCAGTGTTCCTGAGGATGTCATTAGACGAAAGCGCTTGAGCACCATTCTGTGTTTCCCTTCCTTCGTGGTTTTATTCATCATAAATAAGCACACCGGACAAAAAATTAGTCACCCCTCTCAGAATGTACCTAATAACGTGTGACGGCGCCTCTGGCCTTGATAACCGCACGAATCCGGCGAGGCAGAGACTCTACGAGGTTGTGCATGTACTGAACATCGATTTGCTGCCACTCGTTCATCAGCCGGTCCCGAAGTTCCGCCAGAGTCCGTGGGTGTCTATTCCTGCGCTTCACTTTCTGTTTCCAGCCTGAACAACACCTTCGACGCATTCAGGATTAAAGGCTTCATTGGACCTGCGATGTACTCGTCGCCTCCCATCATTGGAGAACAAACAAAAACTGGACTCATCGGACCAAATTACACGTTTCCAATCTGCCGCAGTCCAGTTTTTGTACCTCTGAGCCCATTTATAACGTGCCAATTTGTGACTTGCCGTTAACAGCGGCCTCTTCCGTGGTACCCTGCTCCAGATGTCCATCGCATGCAGTTCTCGTCGCAATGTCCTTTCGGAAATTGGTCGCTGGAGAACCTCATTGGTTTCTTGGAGCAATTGTTCTCTGGTTTGAAAACGATTTGCAGTTACTAGACGAGAAACATGGCGGCGGCCCCTATTGTCGAGAATTGTTTTCCGGCCACAGTTACGCCGTCGATTGTCAGTTGATTGCGAACTACACCACTCTTTGTAAACTCGCTGGACAGTACGCGTTGACACACCAACAAATTGGGCTACTTCAGACATTTTGTGTCCGTGGGCTCTGCCAAACACGATGGCTCCTTTTTGCCACTGAGTAACGTCTGCCTCACGACCCATTTTGCAGACTGTATCCAACACACACTTTGTTCTTCACCACCTCACGAAACAGATCTGATCCTGTGTGCTACGTCACCGCTACTTGTCACTTACCAATGCTACATCAGCGCCCTCTGTGTGACCTTGAAATTCCTACTATCGGTGCTATTAGGGGTGACTAATTTTTTGTCCGGTGTGCTTATTTTTCACGTGTTACTTTTGTGAAATAATTTTCATATATATATATATATTTGCATCTTTCATTCATTTCACGTGCTTAATTGTGAAATTCATCATATATATATATATATATAAACAAATAATAATGTTTAAGGTGGTAATTGAAGGTAAATAATAATAATGTTGGTTAAAGTACATAATGTAGCTTAATAGTATTTCTCATATGGGCTATAGTCTGCTACTAAGCCTTTTTCAATTCATTTCATTTCGCTTCATTTCATATTAGTGTAAGATAAATTAATTTTAATAAGGAAAAGCAAAAGTTACCCGCGCAAGTTTCAAAGCACCCCAAATTCCTCTACCCAAACGCGGCTATACTACTGGAGGCGACCGTAAATGAGGAGCACAAACTTGCAATAGTGCAGAACGTTTTTTACTCAACTCACGGCCTTAAATATTGTGAACCAAACAATTTTGAAATGAGGGTATGAAATGAAATTCAGTCAACCCAATCATATAGCAACAAATCGGAAATGTACTTCAGTCTTGCAATTGTACAGAGAGCCGTATTTACATCACTTCATAGAAAATCCTTTTTTGAAGTACAATTTGCCATCCGAGTTTTACACCCATTGGCGGATTTTCATCAATCTTTAGAACTAATTTATCTTTATTTTGTCAGCTGTTTTACTCTATTTGAAATTTAAATTAAGTATAAATTAATTTTATTTCGGATTCAGTCTTGCTCAAATTTACCACATCAAGTCTGACTTCCCTGAAATTTTTTTTATTTTTAGATTAGAATTTTTTTACTTAACTCTAAGTTAACAACCACATATTCAATTATGCGCATTACATAAAAAATGTAATAAATTTTCTACTCGCTTGCCGGGCTCAAAACGCTGACATCTCTCGGACAATGTATAAAGTTTTCTACTCATCACGGCATTGGGAATCAATTTTAATGGAGTAGATATTTATAGTTTTGTTTTATTTTACAATTTTATTAAGCAACATTTTTAAGTGAAAAATTTTCGGATCACCTGAAGCTTAGGGCTCCCCCAGCCTTCTTTAGTTAGCTTTATTAGGCGAACTAACGAAAATATCATGACCTAACCTAACCAATCGTCAAGGGCGTACAGTTAACCTAACGATTGGTTAGGTTAGGTCGTGATATTTTCGTTGGTTAGCCTTATAAGGCTAACTAGAGAAAGCTTGGGGCCCTGATCTTCAGGTGTTCCAAACTTTATATGCAGAAGAAAATAAAAAATGTACCCTTTTGAAGCTAAAGCAACTAATATTATTTCTCGATGGACGGATTATTTGTAAGGTCATTTAATAAATATGTTTGTATGAAACCTTAACATTTCGTGGAAGTCGGCAATAGAGGGTTAAATTTGAATCTGTAACTAATAAACAAAAATACAATTATATGCATTTAATTTCCTTTATGCAATTGATGTATGCACGATAACAGACCGCAATGGGCATACAAAGAGCTCATTATGTCAAGCAACTATTTATTATACTTCCTTTACCGATAAAGTAATCTTTATTTTATTTATTTATTTAAATTCAAATTACTCAAATTCTCGTCATAAAATTGTTGCTTTAGAATAAATCAACATAAGATATGAATTTTCATTTCATATAAAAAATATTTATCAAAGTTTATAGTATTTAAGACAGAAAAATAGCTGAAAGCCTTAGAAAAAGGCCCATTCAGAGCATTTATTTTTGGTTTTAGATACTCATGCATTCATCGCGCATGCGCAAGTTCTCTTCGCGCATACGCATAATTTGGAAAATTGACATACATTTCGAGCGTTCGCTGAAAAATATCCATCATAGCAAAAATGAAGGAAACTTTAGATACAAAATTATGTCAATATAAAATTGATGGAACACAAAATTCAAATTTTGTAGTCATTTTTCAGTCAGTTTTTAGGAATTGCTTCATTGGTAAATGAAATTAAACTAATTCCATAAAAACTGACGTAATTTCGGCTTTCTGTGTAGGATGATGTATTGTCCTAAATTAGTGGTTTCTGGCTAAAGGTATCCTAACACCATTTTTTTTTCTTTTTTGCGTCAGCCACGAGGATTTTCGTCTCGTTCAACTGTCCCGTTCAGTTTTTACCCTGCTTCCACCAATACCAACGGAACTTCAGACTGAGTCTGTACATTTTCCTCATGAACGTAATAAATTTTTATTTAAAATTCCCAAATTTTCAGCAACTTAAGAACCTGTTTTCGTTATTTACATGAAATTTTGCGGCAACCAGTGACCTAAAGGAAATATTGGAAAAATATGGGAAATTGGGAAATAGCGACCTAAATGAAGGATATGCTGAAGTATAAAATGTGCTTTGTAATGGTATTTATTTTTTCGTTCTAGCTACAACAAATATAAAGTTATTAAATTTTAAAACCGCTTTAGAACCTTAGAACACCCTATATATATATATATATAATACAAACCCACAAAGAAAAAGAAAAATGATTCCAAGGCCTTTCGTGTATTCAGAAGTACACCTCGTCATTCCCTGACGAAGTGTACTTCTGAATACACGAAAGGCCTTGGAATCATTTTTTTTCCTTGTGGGTTGTATCATTTATTCATTTCATTTCACGTGTTTAATTGTGAAATTCATCCCATATATATATATATATATATATATATATATATATATATATGCACTGTCTGGGCGTGGGTGTGTAGGTGTGGATGTGTATTTTATAAATTTTTTATTGCTTATCTCTTGTTCGCAGGAAAGTTTCGGCGTGAGTTCCGGAAAGCGATATTCTGCATCCAATCTCCCGATGACTCTGAACCGCGGCTTCATTACAGAACAACATCAACCAGAACTCACAGGGTCTAAATTTCGAGACTGACGCGCTCCCCTACTTATTTATCATTTTTACTGAGGGTATCTCCATCGTGCTTCGACAACTGAACAAGAATTATCCGAAGTCTACCAACTAAAAACAAATTTCGACATTTCCGTGTGATAATTTTCTTAAATATTATTAATATTCATTTATGTTAATCACTTTCATTGTTTTGGCTGCTTCACACCGTCTTTTACAATGAGTTTAACCATATCATAAATTCTAGATGTAATTCAAATAAATACATTACGATTTCAAGCCAATTTTATTGAAATAAATAGTTACAGATGAGAGCGTACTTTAACAAATACATAAAGAATAATAAAATGTTTTTTACTAGGAAAAAAAAAAAAAAGAGTATACTTTTGAATGTCCGTTCGCTGTCTTAAACATTTTAGACTCGGGTTTTCCAAAATACAGTGTAACAAAAGACTGTAAAAAGGTTTTCACAGTATGCTCATACTAATTCCTTACTTTTACAAATGTTAAAAAACTATAATTTTCTTTCCAAGTCAATATATATTGATGTAATTAACCCTTTCACTCATTGGGTAGACAATTGTGTAGCTGAAAAATAAACCATATTGATTCTTATATAACCACACATAAAGGCAAATTTTTTTTTTACCCTATGTCATAATTCGTGAGCGAAAAAGGGATAAAAGTAGTCATCAGTCTTCACTAATATCCATAAACAAAAAAAAATCCTTCAAAATATATTCATGAAATTAATTTCAATATTTGTCCTTCCCCCAAATTTAATGTATAAACACCCAAATAAAAATGAACCCTTTAGCATAGTAGAAATTATATATTTATGTTGCGGATTTACGTTGTATAACTTCTATGTATACTTAATTAAATTACCCGAAATAAGTGTAAAATATATAATATTCAAATGTTGAATTAAGCAAATAAATTCAAGATATTCAGTGTTTGGTTATATATATATATATATACCGTATATAACTGGGAATAAAACGCCACTAAGAGTAAGTTAATGTACTTCACAGTATTCTGAAGAGGACATGTATAGTGCTGTCGAAAATATTAATTATACAGGGTGTTCAAAAACTCACTACACTTGGAAAATTTATTTATTATACATTTATTATAAATAAATAAAATTTGTAAACATTTATAATAAATAAATTTTTAAGTTTAGTGCGACTTTTTTAACACCCTGTATTATTTAACTTTTAGTGTTATTTCCTTTCCCATTAAAATACATGGTTATTGTGTAATTTGGCCAGCGGTCGTTTCCCAATAAGCGAAGTGAAGATACTGAGGTTCGGGATTTGAATCCCAATCATACTGGGAATAATAATACTGAAGTTAGAGTAATGAGCCGTATTAGTGACCTGAGCGCTGTGCCAATTTCTGTTATTAATGTGCAATTTGATATATATATATAAAACATTCAATTTGTATGTATGTGTTTATAGAATTGAAATATTAGAAGAGAAACTATTATATACAGAATGTACAAAGACTAAAATTTGTAAGTTCCGTGTTAGACTATTTTCTCCTTGTTAGCAATATGTTTTGATAATTGCATAGTATATATATATATATATATATATATATATATATGCGAGTGTACATATGTACACACAAACACACACACCACACACACAAATAATATATATATTATATATCATATGCCCCAGGATCGAGACCCGGTGACAGCAGGCGGCGCGCAGCAAAACCCAGCTGTTCATCCTTCCACACAATAAAAAAAATTGGTTGGTAGATAAATGGGTACCCTGGGTAGCCTAGTGGTTAAGACGCTGGGTTGCTGGTGGGGTGGTTCGGCTTCCACGTTAAACTGTAGGTCTAAGGTGGAGTGACAAGTTTGACCTCCTTCAGCATGAACAATTCGGGTGAAAGAAAACCAAGGTTAACCAAGGTTAAGGGGTGTGTGTGTGTTAATTAGAACCATACAAAAATGAAGAGAAAATTTAAGTTGTTTCCATCTGCACGACGATAAATAATAAATCTTCACTTTCACAAAGTCATGGAACAACTTCACAATATTTGTGGGAAAAATTGAAAACTATTAATTAGTTTTTTAAATTTATTGAATTGCGTTCAGCAGAGACATACGCAAAACAACAAAATGACCTGCTGTACAATTGCAAAAAGAAAGCGCATTTGAGTGTCCGTCGAAAGCTCCTTAAGAAGACGTAACCTTTATGAAGGCTGTTTCCGAGTCACGTGAAGGGCTCCTCCAACTCCAGAAGGCGCATTGTCTCGCGAGTATTCGTATCGTCAGGTTGTGGTGTTAATCGTTCAATACGTTTCATTACCGTCTTTTATCGTTAAGTCATTTGAGTCATATAACGTATTTATGACTTCATCTGATTCGAAAGCATTCGTATCAGGAAGTTGTTTGATAAACGTTCAATACATTCTCTGGCAAGTATACTGTACATGGGAGAGCATAAGCGGATCTAGAGTGTGGGGATTCGGCGACGTCTGGATTCCCCTCGATTTCTTGCAAGTGCCCCTTTTTTAAATGCAAGTGCCCTATTTGAATGATGTGTATGCCTCTGAAAACAAATATTGTTTTTGTAAATAGATCATGGTTATTTTATTTTATTCAAATTCTATTTTGAGTCTTTATCCGTATACAGTGTACAGTTGCCCGCATATGTAATGTTCCTCGCCTCACAGGCAACTCCGTACATGTGGCAACGCCGCAGCGTCTGTCAAGATACCCCAACTGGGGGAAGATGGGGTGGAGGGGGGACAACCGAGTCGAACAACATATAACATTGACATACAGGTAAGGCGCCATTCAAAAATTACGTAAAGCTATTTTTGCTAAAACCTGACCCCCCCCCCCTGTAACGTTCCGTAACGTGTGGGGTGGGGGAAGGAGGGGTGCCTGGTCTAGGGTTACAGAACGTTCTTGGGGGATCTGGGGTGTCAAGTTTTGGCAGAAATAGTGTTACGTAATATTTGAACGGCCCCTAATTATAATGTAATGTGGGAGTTCAACGCTGTTCAACGATCGTTTATCTTTATGAACAC
This sequence comes from Bathynomus jamesi, assembly GCA_023014485.1. NCBI lineage: Eukaryota > Metazoa > Arthropoda > Malacostraca > Isopoda > Cirolanidae > Bathynomus > Bathynomus jamesi. The sequence continues at coordinate 720,835 of JAJOZX010000402.1, forward strand.
AATGTTTACTACTCTTATACAGGGTGTCCCAGAATTAACTATCTATTTCAATGAAATCGGACAAAATTTTTAAAACACACTTTTATTTATGTTTATCATGTTTAATATGTGTTAAAAATGTATAAATTTCTAAAAAATTTTCATAATTTTATTTTCATAATTTTTTCATTATCTGGTCCAATGAAAGACCGTCTGAAGTCATAGAATGGCAAAGAGACTCCCCAAAAGTTAACGTGTGGCTTGGAATGACCAAATCCAAAATTTATGGCCCATTCTTCTTTGCGGAAGCAACTGTAACAGGTACCGTCTACCTTGATATGCTTCAGCAGTTTCTCGAACCACAGCTTCTTGATGATGGCATTCTTGATAATGTTGTGTTTCAACAAGAGGGAGCACCATGTCATTATGCTCTAATTGTTCGAGAATACCTCAACAGACGCCTTCCGAATCGGTGGATTGGACGTGGAGGACCTCGACCTTGGCCTCCGTGTTCTCCGGATTTGACACCCCTGGATTTCTTTGCATGGGGTTTCATAAAAACAAAGGTTTATCGCCAAAAGATCAATGCTTCTTGTTGAAACACAACATTATCAAGAATGCCATCATCAAGAAGCTGTGGTTCGAGAAACTGCTGAAGCATATCAAGGTAGACGGTACCTGTTACAGTTGCCTCCGCAAAGAAGAATGGGCCATAAATTTTGGATTTGGTCATTTCAAGCAGCACACGTTAACTTTTGGAGAGTCTCTTTGCCATTCTATGACTTCAGACGGTCTTTCATTGGACCAGATAATGAAAAAATTATGAAAATAAAATTATGAAAAAAATTTAGAAATTTATAAATTTTTAACACATATTAAACATGATAAACATAAATAAAAGTGTGTTTTTAAAAAATTTGTCCGATTTCATTGAAATAGATAGTTAATTCTGGGACACCCTGTACAGTAATAAGGTTCAATTATGATTGCCGCAAGTCTATATGAACAGATACCACAATACAACTTTTTATATACTAGTGAATTTGAACTAAAAATAGACATTCCACAACCATCCCCAACACTCCTTCATTCCCCTTCCCCACCGACCAGTCTCGCGTATATTAAATCATTATGTAACAATACTAATAAAGCTGTTTGTAGAGTCCGTGTGCAGCTTTAAACCTTTACTAACTTACGAATCTACACGATTATATATATATATATATATATATATATATGTATTGACATTGAGCGAAAAAAAGATTGAGACAATGTGAGTGAGAGCGAGGTAGAGAGGCAGAGGGAGTTAGTGGGAAATGGCTTATCGATTGTTACACAAAGAAGATATTAACAGTTTCGAACTGAATATCAAAATCACATAATAATAATCCACGGTTATACTAGCATAAACATATTTATATATACTTATAAATTCATACAATATTATATTAATGTTTGTGAAATGACGTTGATGGGCCAAACCCTGGTGTTGACATGGTTACATGCTGTCGCCGTCCAGGAGAGACTACATATGGGCGTTTCAGTGAAAACCGTAAGGTGACGGTTGCATGAAGCAGGATATCACCACCGGTTTGTGGCTGATATCTATTATATTAATAGTGTTTTCCAGATTGTATTTCTATTATTAATGTGGAGAAATAATGATTTAATCACGATGGCCAGATAAACCCATTAATGTTTTCCAGATTTCCTGTTGCATTATCAATGTGGAGATATTATTAGATCTTAACAAGGAATATATATATTCAATAAAACACCAATTCTTTATTACAACAAATATACAATGGTTGAGAATGTTTTACTAAATAGTTTACCGTCGAACAGTAGGCTTCGAAATTTCCAGTTCCATTTCAATGTCAGCTACAGAGGTGCCTGCTTCCCGCATACCAATTATTTTATTCGGCCTCACTGTACAATTTTATCTTGAGCTGGATTCATTTTCAGTCAGTGTTCGTCATACAGTGTAGAAATATGGTATGAACATAGATCATGCCAGTAACCATGTCAACACTTCGGTTTGGCTCATCAACGTCATTTCACAAACATTAGTATAATATTGTATGACTTTATAAGTATATATACTGTAAACCAGGTTAATTTCGCGGCAGCAAATTTTCGCTCTTTCATATCCTTGGAACGAGGTTGCGGCATCATAATTTCGCGGTCAACAGTTGCTAGTTATAATCTTACAGATTAAAATAACGTCATGAATGACGACATTTATTCTGAACTGTGATTGGTCGAGGTTGAGGTCATCTATCAAGGAGAGTTTTACTTTTTGGAATGTGGATAAAGTTTCAGCAGCACCCAACGTAAATGAATCTCTCGGTAAGTAGATTTGAAGCTCTCCACACTGAAACCTATTCATGCTAAATGGATTGTCTCTGCATGGGATAACCTCCACAAAATGAGAGAGACCATTCGGAAGGGTTGGGAAATTAGTGGCATTCATGACATTCTTGTTATACAGTAATAATACAGTATAATTTAAAATGTTTTTACTGCTTTTACCTTACAATGTTTTATTACAAAATAATGAATTTACTTTTCTTATAAATAAAATATTTTAATGATCGAAGTTTTACAGTATGTTCTTACTATCTACGAAAGATTAGTTTAAATTGTTAAATATTCGCCTGCTGGATATTTTCGCGTAAACTAATAGCCTACGCGAAAAACGCGAAAATTTCCTGCAGGCGAACATTTCGCATTCACTAGCATATAAAAAGTTCTATTGTAGTAACTGTTCATATAGATTTGCAGTAATCATAATGGAACCTTATTACTGCATAAGATTAGTAAACTACATGGAGTTCAACGCTGTTCACGATCATATTAATTGTTTATCTTTATGAACACAGATATTACATTATAATTACCTGTATGTCAATGACTGCGACGATCTTTTTCGATGTAGGGCCGTGGTACGATGGAGTTACACAATGAGTTGATTTGATGTAACTAATATAGGCAGTCACTGTATTTAAATACCTGAAGGAATAGGCCTATCCTTTTTATAGTTACAGTATTAGGTTTTATATTATGAGGATTTCACTCAGAACGTATAGGAAGATAAAGTACATCTTCCTTGCTTAAAGCATCGTTGTAACATAAGCAGCTCAGAGTGCCACCAGTATAATATAAAATATATCTTCGTATTTTCATTATTTGCTGATTTTGCAAAGTTTGTTGACTCTTCTCTCGATGTAATTTTCATGAGTCAGCAGTGGAAAATTTTGAACACGAAATAATAAATTTTTCTTGTGGTTCGGTGGGCCCAATGCCTCCATATTGGGTTCTATGTATGTATGACAATTATTTTCATTCCCAATAGGCTATGTCGCCAATCCCGAGGCAATTTTGTAGATATTTAATTAAATTAATTAATAATTTATATTTAATTATGAAATAAAGGTATCACATACGATACCATATTGTAAACATGTATAGTTTTTCCATAATTATGGGTAGTCTAGAGAGCTGTTGAGACGCTGATTCCAAATCTGTTTTCGGTTTTCCTCTGGCAGGTCTCGTTTTCGAGATGAGACCGATCATAATATACAGTCGTATAATAAATATAATATGTATAATATGCATATAACTATATATAATATAATATATAATACTATATATGCAATATATAATATGCATATAACTATGTATAATATAATATATAATACTATATATGCAATATATAATATGCGTCCTTTATATAATATAATAATATATATAATATGCATATAACTATATATAATATAATATATAATACTATATATACGATATACAGGGTGTCTCAGGAGGAAAGGTCACTACTTCGGGGGATGATAGTATTGGTTATTGTGAGAAAAAAAGTTCATATGAACATGTGTCTAATTCTGAATGGTTACAGAGATAGAGCTGTTTGAATCTGATGCGTGCGCAGCTCTTCCTCCCCCTTCCCTCCCCTATAACCTTGAACCATGTAAGCTGTAATGTAAGCTGTAACAAATTTGTCATTTCTGTATCCGATACCATTCAAAATGCCAATGTTTAAACATTAAATGTTAGAACATTAAATGTTAGAAGCAGTAATTGGTTTCTCTTTCTTGATTACCATTAACAATGCTTTTGTATTTGTAGATTCAAACAGCTCTAACTCCGTAACCATTCAGAATTAGACACATGTTCATATGAACATTTTTTTCTCACACTGACCGATACTATCACCTTCCGAAGTATTGACCTTTCCTTCTGAAACACCCTGTATAATATGCGTCCTTTATACATGTATCGGAGTATTTTGTCGTTGCAGCTTAGGTGTAGGTTTTTGCTTTACCGTTTCTATATCCTCATGTATGGCATTTTGTCGTTTCAACTTAGGCTTTCCGCAGGTTGTCTTGTGGTATTTTAGGTGAAAGCAGTTGCTGGCCACAAATTTGCAGACGTTGCACATGTACACCCTTTTATTCTTTGGCATAACAATCACATGTCTAATTGTGTGTTGTGTTTTGTTTTGTTTTGTGTCGCCCATTTACACATTTTATTTTTTTAGGTAATTTACATCAACCCACTCATCGATCATCATGCCTCGAAAGTGTAAAAATCACCCCGACAATTTCTGTTACGTGTGCGGCTCATTCGCGACAAAATCAGAACGGCGTACAATCGCGATGGATCTTAGGAAAACTTACCGGTTATACTTCGGCTCTCCACTAGGCGACCAAGATAAGGCGTGGGCGCCACATTTTATCTGTACCGCTTGTTCGAATGGAATATGTGACTGGTTAAACCAAAGGAAAAAGTCGATGCCGTTCGCTATACCCATGGTATGCAGGGAGCCGAGAGACAATCATGGCGATTGTTACTTTTGCAATGTTAACATAACTGGATTCTCCGTGAAGAATAAGCATGACATCGTTTATCCGAACGTAGACTCTGCGATCAGACCGATCCCTCACGATGACACGATGCCGATTCCGGTACCTCAACAGCGTGGATTCGATTCTTTAGAAGACGAAAGGGAATACGACGAAGGTGCGATTGGCGGAGATGTGGGACCTTCGGCCGATCATGACTACACACCTGACGAAGAGCAATCGGAGCCGGAGAGGCTTACCCAAAACGAGTTGAATGACCTCATTAGAGACCTAGCCCTCTCCAAAGAGAAATAAGAACTTCTCTCCTCGAGATTCAAGTAGAAACACTTACTTGAGAAGAACGTCCGAGTGTGTCACTATCGAAAACGAAACCATGATTTGGCGACATTCTTTACAGTAGACGGTCCACTCTGCTATTGCCATGATATCAATGAACTTTTGGAGAACTTGTCACAGGCACACACACCATCTGAGTGGCGCCTCTTCATTGATTCCTCACAGCGAAGCTTGAAAGCAGTTCTGCATAACGGGAACTTAAAGCCGTCCATCCCGATCGCCCACTCCGTTCATCTAAAGGAGACGTACGATAACATGAATATACTACACGAAGCAATCCAATACAGCACTCATCAATGGATATCTGTGGTGATCTCAAAGTCATTGGTATGTTAATGGGCATGCAAGGAGAGTTCACGAAATACTGTTGTTTCCTATGCCTATGGGGCAGCCGTGCTACGGTGGATCATTACATCAGACGTGACTGGCATCAAAGAAGCACATACAAACCAGAAACAGGCAGGTGTCCAGTGTGTTCCTTTACTTGATCCAAAGAAGGTTTTCCTGCCACTTCTGCACATTAAGCTCGGCTTAATGAAAAATTTTGTGAAAGCGATGGGTAAGGCGAATTCGAGAGGGTTTCGATACCTTGTTGAGAAATTTGCAAACATCACTGCCGCGAAATTGAAGGAGGAAATCTTTGTGGGGCCCCAAATCAGGTAGGTTCTGCAGAATGAAGGCTTTGAAGAAAGCCTCAATGCCTTAGAACTAAAAGCATGGCAGGCTTTCAAGTGGATTTGTGGAAACTTCTTGGGTAACCACAAGTCTCCCGCATGCAAAGATGAAGTTCAGAAACTGCTCGATGCATATCAAGAAATGGGCTGTTGCATGTCCTTGAAAATGCATTTTTTACATTCGCATCTAGATTTCTTTCCCGAAAACCTTGGCGCGGTGAATGACGAACAGGGGAAATGCTTCCATCAAGACATCCAGACAAGGGAAAATCGCTACCATGGTTTCTGGAACGAAAGTATGCTGGCAGACTACTGTTAGATGTTGTACCGCGACGATCGGGACAAAGTTTACAAAAGAAAATCGTAGCTCGTAACGTTTTTAGGTTGGTGTACATTTCTTTTTATGAATAAAGTTGTACTTTTAGATAAATTGTGCTGAAATTAACACCAGTCATATTTCGAATCGGCGTACAAAACTGCTTTAAAAACGTGTGTATACATCTTTGATGAGAGAAAAAGTTCGATTTGGTCGACCAGTGTAATGGGAATTATCTGAAGGAGCTTCCACAGCAGAAAAGTAAACGTCCTGCTAATATTATTGAAGAGTTTAGTTCTACAAATAATTGAGTATTGCTTAGTAATCACAAGCCCATACAGAAAACGAGACAAAGGAGTACAATTAACCTAACCGGGCATTCAATTAATCTAATCGGGCATTCAGTTGACCAAACCGGGCATTCAGTTAACCTATCCGGGCATTCAGTTGACCTGATTGATACCTACTTGTGCGAATTCATGTGGAGACAGAAAAATAACGGTCGAAATCTATTCACACAAATACTTAGTGACATAAGCCAATATTACTAAAGAATACAATAACTCTTGTATTAGTTTTCAGTTGTATTGTTATAGTTTTTGACCTAATGCAAAATTACAATAACAAACAAAACTTCTGAACTGCTCATTTTTTTTAAAAAAAAACTTACATTTTTTAAATCAGCGTAAAAATCTACATTACATATCTTATTTTCAAAACAATCGGAAACAGTCCAAATTTCGGAAAAGCTCCATATATATATATATGATGAATAAAACCACGAAGGAAAGGAAACACAAAAAGGTGCTCAAGCGCTTTCGTCTAATGACATCCTCAGGAACACTGAAGTACATAAAAGGTTACGGCCTATATATAGGTTACAGAAAGAAAAAAAAAAATAACATACATACACACAAACATATATATATATATATATATATATATACACATACATATCTACACACATATATATATATATATATATATATATATATATATATATATGCAATAAACGGAGAAGTAAAAATAAAAATTAAAAATTAAAGATTAGAGGATTAACAAAGAGGCATACAGATTTGTAAGGAAAAATATCGATTTTTAGCACAAGATCAAATGAATTATAAAAATAAAAATTTATACTGGAAATCTGCCCGGGTTTTAACACTTTGCCTTTTTAGAGTCAAGTCTCGATATATATAAAAATAAAATGAAGATTAAAAGTTAATAAAGTAGCGTACAAGTTTACCAAAGATTTAGCGTCCTACCCTTTTTATCTAAATTTGTTTTGAAGGAAGCTGGGTGGTAGGACAATTAATGACGAAGATAGAGGTAAAATCCAGGAAGATCTGAGTAAAATCGTTGATTGGTCACTCACATGGCAAATGAGATTTAACGTCGGTAAGTGTAAAATTTTACATATAGGTTCGCATAACGGTAATTTTGCGTATATCAGGGAAAGAGTTAACAAGCGTAGAGCAGGAAAAAGATTTAGGAGTTATAGTCAGTGGTGACTTAAAAGTAGCGAAACAAAGTACAGCAGCGGTCAATAAAGTGAACAAAGTGTTAGGTTTTATAGCTCGGAATTTTTAGTACAAATCGCGTGATATTATAGTTCCTCTTTATAAGTCATTAGTTAGACCCCATTTGGAGTATGCGATCCAATTTTGGAATCCGCATATGCGCAAAGATATAGACAAAATCGAAAGAATTCAAAGACGAGCTTAGGTCGCTTAGGTCAAAGTCGTACGAGGATAGGCTTAAGGAGTTAAAATTGACTACATTCGAGACTCGGAGGCTAAGGGGTGATCTAATCCAGGTTTTCAAAATTATGAATGGGTTCGATAACGTAGATAGAAATAGCCTTTTCGAAATATCTCAATATAATAGGACTAGAAATAACGGGTGTAATATGATAATAAAAACCCACTCTAATAGACAGAGTTTATTTCCACAACAGTTTCGATGCCCACTGGCATCCTCTTCGGGTGGATACAGAAAAACGAATTAACCAAAAACAAGAGGGAAAACAGTCCAGAGCGTTTAAGAAATTCGCACATAGATTAGGTCCCGTTATCCCGACAGTGGAAGGGCATTTTCTAAAATGTCCTTCCACTGTCGGGATAATGGGACCTAATCTATGTGCGAATTTCTTAAACGCTCTGGACTGTTTTACCTCTTGTTTTTGGTTCATTCGTTTTTCTGTATCCACCCGAAAAGGATGCTAGTGGGCATCGAAACTGCTGTGGAAATAAACTCTGTCTATTAGAGTGGGTTTTTATTATCATATTGTGACTTTCACGTAGAAAAAAGTGAATTTTTTTTGCATTTATAACGGGTGTAAGTTGACAAGTAGAAGGTTCGAGACAGCAGTTGCCAAAAACGTTTTTACGCATAGAATAGTAAATAGCTGGAATAGTTTGCCGGTAAAAGTAATTAGTAGCACGTCTATAAACATGTTTAAAAATCGATCAGACGCATATGTTGAAAGATTGGGTATAGTTTAAGGTAGTAAAATTAAGGCTTTGTGGTTCGGAACCCACGTAAAATTGTAGGTCCCCTCCGCCACCACGGAGGACATGCACAATACACAATTATGAACACAGTTAGGTAGACCAGCCATGAGTGGATCCTAGGGTCTTTGTTGGTCTGAAATTATAACATTATATATATATATATATATATATATATATATGCACATTATATATATATATATATATATATATATATATATATATATATAATGTGTATATATACATATATACACACACACACACACACACTGTGTATGTATATATATATACACACACACAGTATATATGTATGTATACAGTGTATATATATATATATATATATATTATATATATATATATATATTATAATATATAATATATATATATTAAGGTAGGTTGATTTTCCGCATTTGTTTAGATATCGACTTTGGACTAGTGGAGATAGTCAGGGCTTAATATGATAATAACTGAAAAAACAATTCAGATCCGTAGCTTTAACCATTTTTTGAGGAAACCGTTTCAAAAATCGTCAAAAAATCGTATCGAAAAATACCACATTTTCGCAATTTTCGGCCGAAAAACACGCTATTTTCATAAAAAAAAATCCTGAAAAAAACATGTACAGAGTCAAATAGACACATTTAGATCCCAAGATCATCGTAATTTTCACTGTAAGAGCCCTTAGAAGCAAAGCAAGGCCTCATCTGGCGGCTTAGGGCTTTGGCCAGAATGTGTTTGTGCCTTGATTCGAGTCCATAAACAGTATGGGAAGCTTCAGATGTCAGCTTCACGGCCCTTTCAACACTAAGAATGTGAAGGCAGATCAAGCAGCTCCAGCTTGGTGCCATTCAGCAATGCTTCTTGAAGCTCCTGGTCAGAAAGTCTTCTGTGAGAGCAGGTTCACAGATGTCACTTTGAGAAAGGTTGATTAGTTCTGACCAGTGGGTAGCTTCAGTGTTGATGGCTGTGATCTTCTTCAGCCTCTTCTTGGCTGGCTTCCCACTTCTGAAAGAATAATAATTTATTTTTTATTCCAGTTTAAGATTTAATCCCTATTAGTCTCAGAATTGCTGATTTAAATTAAACTTAAATTAAAAAAAAAAAACCCGAGTTCTATACATCCCCATAATCGAATTTTTTTTCAGAAAGAAGGTAAGATTATTTCCATTATCAGAGAGGAAGGGGGGAATTGAGATAAGAAAATGTGAAAAAAAATTCGATTATCGGGATTTATAGAACTCGGGCCTTTTTTGTATTAAATAAATCCCCATAATCAAATTTTTTTTTCACATTTTTTAAAATTAATAAATGCTTACCTGATGGACAGAATTTTCTTGAGAGCAGCTTCTCTCACTTCCAAGTCATCAGACTTCATCATGGAGTACAGCACATTCTCGGGAAGCAAGGCAAAAGCATTGTACTTCAGGTTCTTGAAAGCAACACCCTAGATTTCTTCAGACTGCTGCTTCATCCTCTGGATCATGTTGAAGATGTACAGCTGCTGATTGTGGAACTTGCTGTCCCTTTTGATCTCAAACCAACTGACTGCATACACTTCCACAATGAACTTGATGGCCTGGTAAAGCTTATCCTGTAGTTCTGGAGGGTAAGCACCTCTGGTCCACAGACACATCAATCTAATTGCCAAAGTCAACCATCTTGCATGGTTTAATGGTCCAATTTTCCAGGCAGCAAATCTTGGGTTGACTTTGCCCCTGGAAATTTCAAGCACATACTCCAAAAGAAGCCTCTGGTCCAGGGGTGGCCAACCTTTTACATTTCATTCGCCAATTTTTTCACGCATGAGTTCAGATGCGCCATACAAGTCTTGTACCCCCATTCAATTCTTGTATAAAATATGTTAATATAGATATATTTAGCATTTTTACATGATATAATGATTTAATATAAAAACAATGTAAACATTACTTACCTTAATGAGACTTTTGAGTCTGTTTTGATTTCACCAAGCTTTTAATGTTTGGAGTTAAATTAGTTACTGAGAGCAGCAGAGAATTCAATGCACCACTTCTAATCATCCAATGCGCCACTTTTGGCGCATGCGCCATAGGTTGGCCACCCCTGCGTCATGTCCCGAGTAAAAATGTACGTAGGACAAATTGTTTGTTTTTTTCCGGTAGATACTAAACTTAAAACCTAGGCTTTCCCTATGTACACGCACATCCAAAAATGGGATTGAGTTGTCTTGTTCCACTTCTAAAGTAAACTTAATGGAGGGGACTTGATCATTTAACTGAAGGAGGAAGTTATCCAGGTCCAGGTCCTTCAGTTAAATGATCAAGTCCCCTCCATTAAGTTTACTTTAGAAGTGGAACAAGACAACTCAATCCCATTTTTGGATGTGCGTGTACATAGGGAAAGCCCAGTTTTTAAGTTTAGTATCTATCGGAAAAAAAAAAACAATTTGTCCTACGTACATTTTTACTCGGGACATGAACCCCCACTAAGAAGGCTATTTTTTCTTCAATGTTTCTCCGCGCCTTAGGATCGCCAGTCCGGAATACATCGATGCCGAATTGGAAAAAATCAACGGTATTGGAAGTGATCTGTGTTATCCATCTGCGTTTATGGAATCTTGTCTCAACAAGGCAAAACGAACTTTCTATCGTGTGAATAATAACACTCATACTTTGTCAAAAAATATTTTAGTACTTCCATTTTTCCCGGGCTTTTTAGGCATTGCTAATGTACTTAAACTTTTGGATATGAGTGTAGTATTTTCATATAACAATATTGTGAAAAAATATCATAGTAAAAATAGCCCTACCAATAATTCAGGCATTATCTATAAAATTGGTTGTAAACAATGTGATTCCTTTTACATAGGTCAGACGGGAAAGGATTTGCACACACGTATAAAACAGCATCAATATTCCGTTAGAACAGGACAGTCGTCCAGTGCCCTTTTTATCCATTTGTCAGAGTTATCCCACTGTATTGATTGGAATAATGCTTCAGTTTTATTTCACTCTAGCAACATTGTTAATAGAAATATTCATGAGTCTGCCATTATCCAACTCACAAATAACTTCAACTAAGCAAAGGTCTTTTTCAACTCGATCCTGTTGTTTTGAATTCCTTCAGAACAGATTTAGATAAGAAGGGTAGAACGCTAAATCTTTGGTAAACTTGTATGATACTCAAATAACTTGTATTTTTTTTTTAAATTTTAAATTTATTTTTATATACATCGAACCTAAACATGAATGGCAAAGTGCTAAAACCCGGGCAGATTTCCAGTATAAATTTGTATTTTTTTAATTTTATTATTTTGTTTTTTCTATAACATTGGTTGGAAACAATTAATTTGATCTTGTGCTAATCTTGTGCTAAAAATCGGTAGTTTTTCCTTACAAATTTGTATGCTCCTCCCACAATCCTTTAATGTTTAATAATTTTTTAATTTTTTTTATCTCTCCGTTTATTGTATATATATATATATATATATGGTTTTTTTTTCTGTAACCTATATATAGGCTGTAACCCTTTATGTACTTCAGTGTTCCTGAGGATGTCATTAGACGAAAGCGCTTGAGCACCATTCTGTGTTTCCTTTCCTTCGTGGTTTTATTCATCATATATAATATATATATATATATATATGAAAATGAAAATGAAAAGGTTTATTGGCAGACTAGAGTCCACATGACAAATATTATTAATACAATGACAGTTCATATACTAAGGATAGAAATATATACAATTGATTACAAATAATACTGTAATGTCGAAGTTAAGTGGAGCTACAGACAGACGTTTTCGTACAAAGAAGTCCATAGCTTAGACAAGGATAAATGGCAGGACTCATGGATAGCTTGGATGATCGGGTTGGTTGATTTTTTAATTCTTTGCATTAGACTGTATTGAGCACGTCTTGTTACCTCCGGGAAGTTCGGAACATTGCGGGTAGCAAACATTTGCGAAGCTGAGCATCTCGGGGGTAATTTATGTAAGAGTCTAAAAGACCTGTTGTACAGCAAATTTAGGGTTCTGCCAGAACCTTTTTTATAATTCACCCAGAGTTGCTGTCCGTATATATTACTGCAGAAAGTACGAAAGAGAGTGTCTTTATCTTCACTTGTACAGAATCGAAAGTTCCTTATGGTCATATTCGCTTTAGCACACAGGCTTCGAGATTGTTTTCTTATATCCGAGTCATCACTCAAGGAGCTGGTAATAGTTTGATCCAAATACTTAAACTCTTGTACTTCCTCAATTACCTCACCATTCATTTTAAACCTTATATCAGCTGGCTGATTATAGCTTTTAGGATGAAATTGCATAACCTTAGTTTTTGTAACATTAAAAAGAATATCATGTTTCTGCGAATACTCTTCGCAGACTTTTAGTCGCCGTTCCAAACCTTCAACAGAGGGACTTATTAACACCATATCATCGGCATAAACTAAGTTATTTATCCTTGTGTTATCTATACAACATCCCACTGTTGCCTCGTTAAGTGAAGCAATTAATCCGTCAATATACACATTAAACAGCATAGGGGAGAGCAAGGAGCCTTGTCTCTCCCCGCAAGAGGAGTCAAAACACTCGGATAGTACATTGCCCCACCTAACAGTGAAAGATTGGTGGGAATACCAAAATTTCAATAAATTTAATATCTACATGGGAACCTTCCTGTCTTCTAGTTTTTTAAATAAAATATTGTGATTCACCCTATCATATGCCTTACTGATATCTAGGAAACAGCTATAAATAGTTGAATTACTGTCAATGTATTTAGATATTGTTTCTTTAAGTACATAGATACACAGTTCAGTTGAGTGGGACCTTTTAAAGCCAAACTGATTAGATGTCCATAGGAAATCATTTAATCGGAGTAACAAGAGTTTTTCTAGTAGTTTCGAGAAGCAGAAAGTGATAGCCATAGGCCTGTAATTATTGCTGGACAGAATGTCTCCGTACTTATTTTTGACCATGGGCAAGATATATACTCTCATGAACTCTGCAGGGATATAGCTATGAGCAAGCATGGCTGATAGAAGCAATGATATATGCAGACATACTACGTCATTTGCATATTTTAAGTGCTCATTCGATAAGTCACCTACCCCTGACGCCGAACCAGTCTTTAATTCTTTAATTAACCTCTTTACTTCAGAAAGTGATATCACAGTATTTTCCCTTGTCCCTTCCACAATCGTTTCGCTACAATCTATGTTAAGATTATCCCTACTCACACTGTTAAGACTGTTAGAATAGTGGTTTTTCCACAGCTTTGCAATTTTATCCTCCCCCGACACCCCATCGATTGTCGGAGGGAGGACATTTTTGACACCCGTTTGATTTTTAACAAATTTCCAAAATTTGTTATTATCGTTATTTATGCGAGCTTCACAGGCTTTTGATGTTCGAATAGACTCTTCTTCTTGTTTACATCGCCTTATGGCTGCCTTATACTGACCCCTACTTCACACATATTCATGTATACTGGTCTTAATCTGGGTCTACCATGAAAGCACCACAAATCATAGGCGTCTTTCGATTCCCTCTTCAGGGGAGGCAAGAAAATCATTCCATTCAGGAATAATCTCAGTATAATAGTTGTAAGATTTAATCAGAGGGCTTCCTGCTTCTCTTAACAGGGATATTATTTTACTATAATACCTATCTATGAGTTTACAGTGAGAATCATTTGAGCAAGGATTATTACAGGCAAGGTGCAAAATTTCTAAATTATTAAAGAGGTGACTGTTCTGTCTTTGTATTCTATTCTCTGCTGCATATTAACATTGGACCAATCGACGCGATTATTCTTACCTATTGAGTTCTTGTTAAGTCGTGTTGCGCATAAATTGGTAACGTTAATTAATATTTCTAATGGTCTATGATCAGAAAGAAGGAAATCATGCAAATATGAACTCTAACAATTCGATCCTTTAGATTATTACTAGTGAGACAATGATCAATCCACCTGGTGGTACCACTCATATCGCTAACGTATGTAAAATTACCACTGGCTACCCCTAATACATCTACATCACTTATACTTAAATTGGCCGACTCGCACATGTTACCCAATTCTCAAAGAATTCCGAGTTCACATGTGCGTTAAAGTCCCCCATTATTATACAGTGAGAATATTTGGGGTTATCTGATAATGACTTAATTTTGTACAGCAAATCAATGTATTCATCTAGATTACTGCCGTTGTTGTATGGTAAATAGCAGTTTACAATTAATATGCAATCATTGTTCACTTGTAATTCAATGCCTAACAACCTTACATTATCGCTTGTTAAAAATTTTATGTTTTGACAAATTTTTCCTTATAAGAAAGCAACACCACCAAAAGGCCTACCGTACATTAATTCATCTGACAAGTCTACTGCTGATGACGCATGGTACATAAAGTCATCATGGATGGTAGAGAGGAATTTTAGCTCTTGCTTAGGTAGCCAGTGCTCCTGCAGGAGTATCAAATCTGCACTGTCGCAGATTTTATGAACATCTACAGTTGAATTCCTCACTGACCTTACATTATATGAGACTATTTTCAACAAGTTATCCGCCATGACTGATAGAAAATTTATTATTAGTAAGATTATTATTATTATACACAGTACAACTTTCAGGCATTACCGTTAGGGCGCCTATTATTATTATTATTATTATTATTATTATTATTATTATTATTATTGGCCTGTTATCAAATCTCCTGGAAAAGTGAATAAACTCCTTAACAATAATACCGTCTGGCCATTGACTCATATTATACGGGTTGAAATGCGCATTTACACCTTTAATTATTACTTTAAAAGAGTTATAATACGGAGATTTCGTGTTTAGTTTATTAACTATCACTATACTGTGTTCACCAATGATTTCTTCTATCATGTGTCGAATATCGCTTGCCTCGTTCGAGAGCTGAATTCGCGACACAAAGGGTGAGATTCCCATCGGTGGCCTCGCCGCGGAGACCGGTTGAGGAACCTTTGGGAGGGCGCCTATTAACAGTTACCCACCCGTCCTCTCCCTCGATCTCCCTGAGGCAGGGTTCGCCTGCCTGGGGGATGGGTGGCACAACCTTTGGGGGATAGGAGGCCCCTCCCTTACTCTGTGGCTTGGTGAGGGTCTGTTAGCGGTGTTTATACCTGACGGCCGCGCGTGCCTCTCCTTCTTCGGTGGGAGGGGGGGAACTGCGTACCGAGCGAGGCGTAATCGAACACCTCTCCTCTGCAGTGGGAGGCAGGGAAGGGGCAATGATGCCTCGACTCTCGGCATTGGACCGTCCCTGTTCCTCATTGTGAATCGGGAGCAGGGTCCTTTCCGCTACCGCTACCCTGCATGCTGC
The DNA here is from genome assembly GCA_023014485.1 of Bathynomus jamesi. Taxonomy (NCBI): domain Eukaryota; kingdom Metazoa; phylum Arthropoda; class Malacostraca; order Isopoda; family Cirolanidae; genus Bathynomus; species Bathynomus jamesi. Next base: position 736,860 of record JAJOZX010000402.1, read on the forward strand.
GTTTCCACCCTTCAGGGGGGAGTTGGAGGCGGGGATTTCGTTTCCCTCGCTGCCCGACGCGCTTCTTGGAGATCTGGCTTGCTGAACTACTTCCGAGTAACTGGGCTTTGGGAGGAGCGTCTCTTTCAACGCATCTAACTCTGACCGGAATGTTCTAGCGAAATCGCGTTTTTCTGATTTGACACCACGTGTTGGTGTTTCAGTTCAACTATCGACTTTTGTACCTCATTATACTGTTTGAGGAGCACCGAGACGTTTACGTCACCCATAGAGATTACCGGTATTCTATGGAAGTTAGTAACGTAAAAGGTAATATTATTCTCATTATCCCGGAGGGTCGACACTTTATTTATAATGTCTTTCAGGGTATTCTCGTTTTTGAATTACCTCTACGAGTTGGGAGGGAGCACCGAACAGGGTGTTTAATTGTACCCTCGCATGTTCTATTTCTTCTGAATCATAAAAATCATGACAGACAGATACAAGAAGGTCTGACCTAATATGATCTACTTTGTCAATATAAAACATAACAAGGATTTTCTACAAGATTTACAGCAGACGACCCCATTGTATCTGTAACGGCTTGCGGGGGAGCGTAGCTGGTGGGGGTGGTTGGGGTGGATGGGGGGAACGCCGAAAGGGGTCCCACTGTTCGGCATACCAACGGTTCGATGCTCAGGCATCTTTTCACATTAATTATGTAACTATTACTATATGACACAAAAGTATACACGCGGAGTCACTGTACGATTATACCGTAATGAAACATACATTTCCCGGGGTCACCGTCAAAACTATATATATATATATATATATATATATATATATATATATATATATTATATTATATACACTATATATACATAATGTGTATATATATATATATATATATATTATATATATATATATATATATATATATCTTGCGCGGAATATTCTTCTATACAAGCGTCGTTCTTTACGTTAATTATACTGCGTGTTTGCAGTTTAAATGTATATAATGTACGGCATGCGGGAGGTGCCCCCTTGGGGCATTGGTTTCTGCGCGTATGTAGAGGAATTACGGCATTTGATTGAGTGAGGCCCATGGTGTAATGGTTATCATATCTGACTGGCAATCGGAAGATCCCTGGTTCGATTCCCGGGTGGTTACCTCATTTTTTCATTTGTTTCGTTCTCTCTCTCTCATCTTGCGCGGAATATTCTCCTATACAAGCGTCGTTCTTTACGTTAATTATACTGCGTGTTTGCAGTGTAAATGTATATAATGTACGGCATGCGGGAGGTGCCCCCTTGGGGCATTGGTTTCTGCGCGTATGTAGAGGAATTACGGCATTTGATTGAGTGAGGCCCATGGTGTAATGGTTATCATATCTGACCGGCAATCGGAAGATCCCGGGTTCGATTCCCGGGTGGTTACCTCATTTTTTTCATTTGTTTCGTTCTCTCTCTCTCATCTTGCGCGGAATATTCTCCTATACAAGCGTCGTTCTTTACGTTGGTATATATATATATATATAATATATACACACTGTATATACAATAATATATATATATATATATATATATATATATATATACACAGTATGTATATGTGTGTGTGTGTGTATATATATATATTGTTAAGGAGTTTATTCACTTTTCCAGGAGATTTGATAACAGGTAAAATAATAATAATAATAATAATAATAATAATATAATAATAATAATAGGCACCCTAACGGTAATGCCTGAAAGTTGTACTGTGTATAATAATAATAATCTTACTAATAATAAATTTTCTATCAGTCATGGCGGATAACTTGTTGAAAATAGTTTCATATAATGTAAGGTCAGTTAGGAATTCAACTGTAGATGTTCATAAAATCTGCGACAGTGCAGATTTGATACTCCTGCAGGAGCACTAGCTACCTATTGCTTATGCTGATCGTGGGCCAATAGTGAGCATTGTGTCTTTTCACATTTCCGGTGAGGTGAAATATCGCCTCGTCACTGAACATAATCCAACGGATGAGGTTGGGTTGTAAGAAACATTCGCAAAACTCCTTTCTTCGGTCTGTATCACCACCATGCAGGTCCTGAACAAGTTCGATTTTGTAGGGATGGAAATTATGTTTCTTTAGAATTCACTGAATGGCTCTCCTGTCGACTCTTGTATCCTGAGAAAGCTTTCTCGTCGGCATTTTTGGACTTTGTAAGAGATGACCTAATACCATTGTTGTTGTTGCTTCGTCGGTTGAAGTTCTCGGCCTACCGCTACGCGGGCGGTCATGAACACTTCCCATCTCTTCAAACCGATTAATTACTCTTCCAATGGTTGCCTGATCAGTTGGAGGTCTCTCCGGGTGTTAAATTCCGTAGCGATTGGTCGATTTGTAGTACCTGGTCTTCCATACATTAAAACCAAGCTCACTCTGTCGTCTATTGTTAATTTCGCAGCCATCCCCTACCTAAAAGAAAAAGTATATTATAGTCAACATGGAAAATTCCTATGGTGCGCGACTTTTGCGCTTGGGGGAGGTTATTAGAGACCACTTCTTGGTGGAGGCGAAAGTGAAGGTTTGTGGTGAGCGGGGAGTAAGAGGGGCCTGTGAAAGAGGCAAAGGGATTGTGAACGGAGGTATCAGGAGAGACTGAATGAGGAATGGTGCAGGGTGGGAGAGAGTGAAACAAGGGGTGTGGAAAAGGAGTGGCAGATATTTAGTGAAGCGGTGCTGAAGTGTGCGACGGAAGTGTGTCGGGTACGGAAGATTGGGGTAGATGTTTTGGAAAAAGAGAATAGTGCGAGGAAAATGAGAGGGCAGATGAGCATGACTTTGAAAGCAATCGATGTGGAAGTGATGACAGAGAGAGATGTGGAGACAAGGTGGGGTGAGTATTTTGAGGGACTTTGAACGTGTCGGAAGATAGGGAAGCAGATGTAGTATGTTTGGGCAGAGAGGGAGGTTCGGAGTAGGAGAGTTGTGGCGAATGGGTTGGTCCGTATGGAGGAGGTGGTGGAGGCCCTAGGCAGGATGAAAGGTGGAAAAGCGGTAGGAGTGGGTGGGACCGCTGTGGATCTCTTGAAAAAAGGCGGTGATTGTAGTGTTGATTGGTTGGTGCATCTGTTTAATGTATGTATGAACAGAGGCAAGATGCCTCGGGACTGGCGGACTGCATGTATCATCTCCCTGTATAAAGGCAGGGGAGACAAAAATGTATGCTTGAATTATAGAAGAATTAGTCTGTTGAGTGTGCCAGGTAAGGTGTATGGGAGAGTGGTGATTGAAAGGGTGGTGGCATGCACGGAGCAACAGAATGGGGAGAAGCAAGGGGGTTTCAGAAGAGGTAGAAGGTGTGTGGACCAATTGTTTGGGTTGTAGATGCTGTGTGAGAAATACTTGGAGAAAGAAAGGGATTTGTATGTGGTATTCATGGATCTTGAAAAAGCGCATGATAGGGTTGACAGAAAGACGTTCTGGCAAGTGCTGCAGCTGTATGGGGTGCATGGGTCGTTGTTGAATGCGGTGAAAAGTTTTTACTGAGAGAGTAGAGCATGTGTGCGTGTGGGAAGAGAGGAGGGTGAATGGTTTCCAGTATAAGTGGGTCTACGGCATGGGTGTGTCTCCATGGTTGTTTAATGTGTTTAGTTTATAGACGAAGTGGTGAAAGAGGTGAATGCAAGGGTCATAGGGAGGGGAGCGGGGGTGAAGCATGTTGTGGGGGAGGTTTTTGGGAAGTGAATCAGTTGTTATATGCGGATGATACGGCTCTGGTGGCGGACTCGAGAGAAAAACCACAGAGACTGGTAATTGAGTTCGGGAGGGTATATGAAACAAAGAAGCTAAGAGTAAATGTGAAGAAGAGTAAGGTTATGTGGTGCTGTAAAAGGGAGGCTCGTGAGCGACTGAATGTAAGTTTGTATGGAACGAAATGGAAGAAATGGCATGTTTCATGTGCTTCGGGGTGGAATTTGGTAAGGAATGGGACTATGGAGGCAGAGGTGGGGCACTGGGTGGAAGAAGGGGCAAAGATACTGGGTGCCCTAAAAGGTGTTTGGAAGGAGAGATCAGTGTCTATGTCTATAGGAGCGAAGATAGGTATGTATGAAGGTATAGTAGTGCCAACAGTGTTGTATGGATGTGAGGCATGGGTGGCAAATGCGAAGGAAAGGGAAAGGGTGGATATACTGGAAATTAGGGTGGAGAGAAAATATGAATTTTAGAATATCAATTTGGAATACATAGAAAAAGTTGTAAATGACGCTAATTTAAATGTCCATCAAATTTGAACTAGCTGCTGTTTCAGTAAGAGGCTCCCCAATGACCTTGAAAAACCGTCACATTTTGAGCCTCAGTCACTCAGTCTTCCTAAAGTGCGTGCAATGACGAGATGTGTTACAGTTCAACTTAGCCTATTACTTAACCGTTTTTTTGTATGCATAAATATTTATTCCTTGTAATTCTCTGATTTAATTACATTAATTCTATTTTTCCAGAAATATTAAAATGGATAAAAAAGTAAAGACAAGGCAGTGTAGTATATGTTCAGTTTTTGGCGCTAAAGAACTAAATAGCAATAGGCTTCTAACCTATGAAGAAATATTTAGACATTATTTATGGGTAAGAGCTGACATAAAGTTCATTAATAATAACAAAGATCCTGCAGTCTCTGACGTATCAGAAAGAGTCGCTTTACATATTGAAAATATTTTGGTAAAGGCCTCATTTCCAACAGTTTCTCACAAAAGAGTTTTGCAGCTTATTCGCTCCTATCATAATAAATATATGGTGTTGATAAAGCCATACAAAGGAAGAAAAGGAAACCCAAATTATCAAGACAAATTGCAGTTGTTCAGAGAAAAAGCTAAAAATTTATTCGATAGTGCTAGCTGCAAATGTGAGTTTGATTCATGTTACTGTGATAAAACTAAAAAGGTTCCTTGCATTGAGCAAAAATTCCTCACTGATCAAAGAGGAGATAGAAAAAGAGCAATTGGGAACATAGATAAAATAACAACTGAAAAACTTTAAAAAATATGAGACGAAAAGAAGTGGAACTTTCTCGAATTAGCAAAAGCATTTCAACTAATGATGATGCTGCAGGCCTAGGCCTTGATTCTTCTGATTTCGGAGGGTGACATTTCAGCTTGCTCAGGGAAAGAATCAAACCCGACCCAAACAAGAGCTGTTGATGATGCTAGACCGTCTAACTCGCATCAAAAAATGGGAGTTAATTTAGGAAATGTTGCACAAGTTTGTGATAGATACGGTATATCTGACCGGGCAGGTGCATCTTTGGCATCTGCTGCCCTGCAAGATGCTGGTCTAATAGGAAATGAGGATACCTCCCTCGTAATTGGCAGAAGTAAAATTAGGAGAGAAAGGACGAAAATACGGCATAAAATGCAACAAGAAGATAATGAGGAACACTTTAAAGCTCTATATTTTGATGGAAGAAAAGATAAAACTAAATGTCATATCAAGCAAAGCAAAAAATATTATTACAAGTCGGTCACTGAAGAACACATAACCTTAGTAAGAGAACCAGGGTCTTGCTATGTTGGTCATAATGCACCTGTCTCTGGTTCTGCTCATGGTATTAAAGATTCGTTAATTCAGTTTTTATCAGAAAATGTTCAAAACATTGATGAACTTGTGGCTATTGGATGTGATGGAACTCCTGTAAACACAGGGAGGCATAATGGAATTATTAGCCTCTTAGAATTGGCATTAGGTGGACCTTTGCAGTGGCTAATATGTCAATTGCGCGCAAACGAACTTCCACTTCGCCACTTGTTATATCACATTGATAGGAGCACAACAGGACTTCATATCTTCTCTGGACAATTGGCAAAGCACTGAAAAATTGTGAACTTCCAGTTGCAGAGTTTGATAAAATTGAAGCTGATATACCATACATAGCAAATGAAGACTTAAGTACGGACCAGAAGTATTTGCTTGAAATCTGTAAAGCTGTGTGCTCAGGTAAATGCTCTCAGGATTTGTCCGCAAAAAATCCAGGAACTTTATTTCGTGCAAGGTGGATAACTACAGCAAATCGAATTCTACGCTTATACATTGCTAAAGATAAACCATCAGAGAACCTTCGTGCATTAGTAACATTTGTAATGAAAGTTTATGCTCCAATGTGGTTTATTTACCATTAAGTCAAAATCTTCATGCACAGAAGGAGGAAGACATGTCTGGGAAACCATTTCAAGATCAAGATACCTTCCACTTGAGCTGAGAAACGTTGTGGATTCTTCAATACAACGCAACGCTTATTTTGCTCACCCAGAGAACCTATTGCTCTCCATGATCACCGATGATCAGGAGCACATCAGAGAGCTGGCAATTCGAAGAATTATGCTGGCAAGAAGCAAAACACAAGAGGAAATCCGAAAGTTTATAATACCAAGGCTGAACTTTGGAGCAAAAGAATACATTGATCTTATTAACTGGAAAGAAGAAGGGCGATTTTGTCCTCCGCTTTTGCAGTAATTAACGGAGAAGGAATTGAGAGAGATAGAGAGCTTCCAAACAGTCAGATTTTGGAGGCATACTTGGGCTGCCATGTCACACACAGGCCGTAGAAAGATGTATTAAGCTAGTAACAGAAGCAACAGCTACAGTTTGTGGAGAAGAACGAAGGGATGGATTCATTCGATTAAGATTGGAATCAAGAAACATGATGCCATTTTTCAATACTAAATCACAACAGTTCAATAAGCAGGAAAAGGAATAAGACTTAGACAAAGGCCCATAATAAGGTTGGGTGGTTGAGATGGGCTTGGCTGGAACTCGATGTGCAGCTACCTCCAAGTGGTGAGTTCTGTGTACTTTGTTTATATATATACAGGGTGTTTCAGGAGGAAAGGTCAATACTTCGGGAGGTGATAGTATCGGTCATTGTGAGAAAAAAAGTTCATATGAACATGTGTCTAATTCTGAATGGTTACGGAGATAGAGCTGTTTGAATCTACAAATACAAAAGCATTGTTAGTGGTAATCAAGAAAGAGAAACCAATTACTGTTTCTAACATTTAATGTTTAAACATTGGCATTTTGAATGGTATCAGATACAGAAAATGACAAATTTGTTACAGTTTACAATACGTTTTCGAAAATCCCACCGTCAACCTCAATGCACTTTGCAACTCGTGTGCGAAGATCGCGTGTTGTTCTCTGAGTTGATCTTGACGTTCCTTTATGCGGGCAGCAGCATCCAAAATGCGCGCGAGCAATTCGTCTCGTGTATCCACCTTTCTTTTGTAAACTTGACTTTTCATCCACCCCCACAAACAATAATCTAACGGAGAGAGGTCTGGAGACCTTGGTGGCCATTGAATGGGACCACCGCGGGGGGGAGGAAGAGCTGCACGCGCATCAGATTCAAACAGCTCTATCTCCGTAACCATTCAGAATTAGACACATGTTCATATGAACCTTTTTTCTCACAATGACGGATCCTATCACCTCCCGAAGTATTGACCTTTCCTCCTGAAACACCTTGTTTATATATATATATATATATATATACACACACGAGAGTAATTCAATAACTATCCGCACTTTTTATTTTCACAATTTTATTTTCACATCTGATAGATTATAAACACATCACTTCTCAACCTAGTCTCCATATTTCTCAGTACACTTAGTCCAGCGATCTACAAGCTTCCTAATGCCATCACAAAAGAATGTTTTTGGCTGTGTGCGTAACCAGTCATGCACCGCCTCCTTCAGGTCGTCATCGACTTGCAATCGCTGACCGCTCAAAGCGTCTTTTAGTGGTCCAAACAGGTAAAAATCCGAAGGTGCCAGGTCTGGACTGTAGGCTGGATGGTCAACAACTTCAAATTTAAGTTCTTGAAGGCATTTTCTAGTCTGTGCAGTGGGTATAAGGGCGCGCATTGTCGTGTAACAGAATAACACCTTCCGATAATCTCCCTCTTCGTTTTGTGTGAATTGCTTGCTTTAACTCATTCCGAAGCATGTCAGAATACGATGCACTTGTTACTGTAGTTCCACGCTCTAGATAATGTTCAAGGATAGGGCCTCGTGTATCCCAAAACAGTGTTAGCATAACTTTACCTGCTGACGGCTGCGCTTTGAACTTCCTTGCAACGGGAGATGTTGGATGTTTCCATTGCATGCTCTGTCGTTTGCTTTCTGGTTCATAATGATAGATCCAGTTTTCATCTCCAGTGATAATGCGCTCGAAACAGTTTTCACCTTCATTATGATACCGCGCCAAAAGACGAGAGCAGACGTCCATACGATTACGCTTGTGCTCTTATGTCAACTGTTTGGGCACCCATCTTGCACAAACCTTGTGAAAGCTAAGAATGTCATGAATTATCGAATAGGCTGACCCTTGACTGATGTCTGATGAAGATGCCATTTCTTTTATTGTTAATCTTCTGTCATCGAAAAGCATGGCTCTGGCTTCTTCCTGCTTGTCACCACTGGTTGATGTTGACGGTCGTCCTGAGCGCTGAGCATCTGTCACACATGTCCGACCTTCTTGAACATTTTAATCCATTCGTACACACTTCGCCGTGGTAACGCATTATTCCCATACTGAGCACATAAACGCGTGTGAATTTCAGCTCCTTTCACACCTTCTGCCCCCAAAAGACGAACCACGGATCTCTGTTCTTCCAGAGTACAAATTGAAAGCGGCGCAGCCATGCTCATTACTCGTACGATATGTGACAGCTACGAGTAGCCTAAATAAGCCTATACTGTTGCTAGCCTAAATAAGCCTATATATCTCAGTTTGGCTCGTTATCACGAGTATATATTATATATACTATATTATCACTAAAATAAAAAGTGCGGATACTTATTGAAGTACAGTGTGTGTGTATATATATATATATATATATATATATATATATATATATATATATATACAAAGTAGCGGAATGCTGCCAGAAATGTTCAAATTAGGAAGCGATTTTTTGTCCTCGCTGGAGACCCTGAACAATTAATTCAAGGGACATCAAATTTTGAGTGAACATTGACAGCAGCCCGTTGATAACTTTTGTAGTTATTCGAATTCGATATTTGAAAAAAAAAATTTTGGTCCATTTTCACTCCACCCTACTGGAAATGAAATGCTTGAGGACGATCTGTGGGGTGAGGCGGATTAACCATGTGGAAACATTAATATCTGTGAGAGGTGTGGGAGTCGAAGGAGTCTTGTGGAGAGCAGTTGAGGGGGTATTAAGATGGTTTGGGCATATGCAGAAGATGCGTGAGGCGAGGATGCTAAAGAGGCTTTACGTGGCGGAGCGGAGGGGGATAGAGAGAAGGGTAGACCTAGGAGGAGATGGATGGAAGGATGGTGTGAGGGAAGCTTTGGGTCAGCGGGGCCTGGACGTCCGGGAGGGTAAAAAATGCGCGCTAGATAGGAAGAAGTGGAGTGATGTGGTATATGGGGAGCGACGGGCAGGCAATGTGCAGGCTCAGGGTGTATGAAGCGGTCTGGGTAAACCGTGGAGTAGTCTGCCCCTTCTTATATATATATATTTACTCTATGTATATAACAGGTTGTAACATAAATTCTGCTCGATTAGAAAACGGACGATAGATAATAGAATAACCTCAAGATAATGTGAAATAGTTTTAGAAATGTTGCAAAATACACGCGGCGACAGGTTCGCACAGGTTTTATTACGATACAGAATGATACAGAATGACTTAAGCTAGTGTGGGCTTAGGCTAGTGTAGGATTAGGCTAATAAATATTTTCTCTGGTGTTTTTCATACAGTTATAACGCCACCCCTACGATATTACAGTAATTGAAAAAACATGGAGCCCACGAAAGAGCATATTCGACATGTGATGCTGTATGAGTTCCATAAAGGATCTGACGCTAGTGAATCCGCAAGAAACATTCAAACAGCTTATGGAACTGATGTTGTGAGCGAATGGATGTGTAAGAGATGGTTTGAGAAATTCAGAAATGGAGACTTCAGTCTGAAAGATTACACTAGGCAACAAAGATTTTGTTACAGAAGACCAAATAGGTGCTCCTAGCTAATTTCGGTATGCTGATTTCAAATCTATAATTAGATTTTTTCTATCACGTCTAGATTTTGTGTAAAATGCAAATCACTTTTAGTAAAATTTTCTACCACGTCCAGATTTTGGTTTTAATCGGCTTAATGCCAATAATATGAAACTTGCTTTTCAAGGCTAAAGCAATTTTTTTTGCCAACTATATACAAATTCGAACAATTTTGATAAATAAAATTTATCCCGAGTTGGCAACACTGAGTCAAGAGCATAGTAACGGGCAACGGCCCAACGGTCAGTCGCTACGTGACAGTCAAGCAGAACGGTTGTTGAAGCTCTCTGCTGATGAGCAAGTGACAGGTTGTGGTGACTTGTGTGTTTTTATAGCATTTGTTTTGTACTACGGTGTGTATTTCTTTTTTATTTTGCACATCGTAATAATTACTTTCTACGTTTTTTCAGATATTGTATGGTAATTAAAAATGGCATCAAATAGACGTGCTTGTGTAAATCACCCAGACAACTTCTGCTTTGTCTGTGGACAATATACACCTAAGCCACAACGTAGAAACATAACAACAAAGATTAAACTTGCCTACAAGTGTTATTTTGACTGTAAGTTAGGAGACCAACAGAGGGACTGGGCATCACATATTTGCTGTGCACAGTGCAATGCAATGTTAATAGCTTGGATGAATGGTAAAAGAAAAGCTATGCCGTTCTCAGTCCCCATGGTTTGGCGTGAGCCGAAAAATCACTTCAATGATTGTTATTTTTGTTTGACAAAGATTGCTGGTTTCACAAAGAAAACAAATCAAAGATCACGTACCCAAACTGCGAATCAGCAATGAAACCAGTACCACATGATGAAACAAATCCACCACCAGTTCCACCAGCAACGATAACAGACAGCAGTTCATCTGAAGATTCTGCTAGTGATATAGAAACAGGGAAAGATGGCATATATGTTCCAGATGCAAATATTTCCCCACATTTGTTAAGTCAAGCGGAGTTAAATGACTTAGTGCGCGATTTGGAATTACCAAAAGAAAAGGCAGAGTTGCTTGGTTCAAGACTTCAAGAATTTAATCTTCTCCAACCAAACACCAAAGTTTCCCATTTCCGCCATCGCCATTTGCAGTTTTCATCATTTTACTTACAGGAAGAAAACGTTTGTTTCTGCCACGATATCAGTGGTCTGATGCAAGGGATTGGCTGTCGCTATGATCCAAAAAATGGAGACTGTTCATTGACTCTAGTAAAGCTAGCCTTAAAGCTGTATTACTGCACAACGGCAATGAAAAACCTTCAATACCTGTAGCACATGCCACTGGCCTTAATGAGACTTATGAATCGATGAAACTGCTGCTAAGACTCATCAAATATAAGGACCACACATGGAATATTTGTGGCGACCTTAAAGTTGTATCATTACTTCTTGGGTTACAGTTGGGCTACACAAAGCATATGTGCTTTTTGTGTCTATGGAACAGCAGAGATGACAAGAACCACTACAAAAAACATGATTGGCCATCTAGAACTGAACATGTTGTTGGTAAATACAATATGAAACACCTAGCACTTATTGACCCTCAGAAAGTACATCTTCCACCACTTCACATTAAACTTGGCCTTATGAAAAATTTCGTGAAGGGTATGGATCATCAAGGTAGTGGTTTCCAATATTTAAAGGATAAATTCAAAGGAATATTGACAGATGCTAAGCTAGAAGCTGGAGTTTTCACTGGACCACAGATCCGCAGTGTCATCCACGACTCATCGTTTCCATCTAACCTAAATGAGAATGAACTAGGAGCATGGACATCTTTCGTTGAAGTTGTCAAAAATTTTCTTGGAAACCACAAAGCTGAAAACCACCGTAAACTCGTAGAAAACATGCTTAAATCTTATGAAATAATGGGATGCAGAATGTCTTTGAAAATTCATTTTTTACATTCTCATCTTGACTTCTTCCGGGCCAACCTTGGGGCTGTAAGTGACGAGCATGGTGAGCGCTTCCACCAACAGATCTCAGTTATGGAAAACAGATACCAAGGTAATTTCAACCCAAATATGATGGGAGATTATTGTTGGTTCCTGCAGAAGGAGAGCTCGTCATCCTACAAGCGACAAAGGAAGAGGACACACCAAAGTTTCACTTAAGAACAGGAATTTGCCTTTCAGTAGTAACAACAAAATACTAACGCGCTTTGGGTGGATGGTTGGGCGCAGGGGTGGTAACTCCGCCAGCGGAATTCCGCTGTCTGTCTTAAGCCAGAATAAAGGAGGAAAGACATCCCTGTTCACTAATTATTTAAGTATGCTTAACATAAAACGTGGCACGGAAAAGTAGCTTAGACGGCTTTCGTAATAGAAGCGGGTGAGAAAAAAAAATGAAAAATAGGGGTTTTCGGTTACACAAAATCTGGACGTGATAGAGAAATTTTGATATCAGATCTGAAATCAGCATCAGCGCTTTAGTAGGAATCAGTAGTTCACGTGTCTGTAACAAAAAAAAAGTTGAAATTTGTTGCCTAGTGTTATCAACGAACAGGACGACCAAATGAGTTAGATGAAGAGTTGCTGAAAGCAACAGTGGAGGAACACCCAACGGTAACTGTAAGAGAACTTGGCCTGCAACTCGGCGTTAGCCATATGACCACTCATCGTCATTTGAAGCTGTTAGGAAAAGTAGTGAAGGTTGGAAAATGGTTCCGCATGATTTGTCACAAGCGAATCTTCAACATCGAATCGATATTTGCACATCACTGCATTCTCGGCAACTGCAGGCACAGTTTTTGAATCGGATCGTCACTAGGGATGAAAAATGGGTCCTCTATAACAATATTAAGCGTCGACATCAGTGGTTTAGCCGTGAAAAAAAGCCTGAACCTCAGCCAAGGAATGGACCCCATCCAAAGAAAATTTTCCTATGCGTTTGGTGGGATATGCAAGGAATTATTCATTTTGAGCTTCTGCCAGATAATCAAACAATTACGGCTGAAGTCTACTGCCAACAACTCCAACGATTGAAGACGGCATTACAAGAAAAACGTCCTGCATTAATTAATCGCAGAGGTGTTCTATTCCACCAGGATAACGCACGCCCTCACCCTGCTCGAATCAGCACTGCCCAATTGGAGGCATTTGGTTGGGAAAAAATGCCTCATCCACCTTCTTCTCTGGACATCGCATCATCAGACTACCATTTATTCAGAAGCCTGTAACACCACCTAGATCAGTGGTTCCCAAACCCGGGGTCGCGACCCCAAATGGGGTCGCAAGCCTCATCACAAAGGGTCGCAGGGCCAATGTGGTCGATGGGGTCGCAAGTGTCTTTGCAATGACAATGAGGCAAGGGTGAATTTTGATATCTATGATGACGTAGAAAAGTTCTGGATTACTTTAGCAGAGAGACATTCGACTGTTAAAAATCGAGCTATCAAAGTTCTGGTACAATTTGGAACCACCTATATCTGTGAGGCAGCTTTCTCGTCAATGGTATTTATGAAAAATGAGTACCGTAACCGTATTTCAAACATCAACTTAGAAAATTGTATGCTATGTTCCTTAACCTCATATACCCCCAGGTACAAAAAATTAATCAAATCATAATGTACACATGTCAGATATGAAATATGCCACTGTTATAGCATATCAGACATATGATAGAGTAGGAACTTAGAATATTGATTGATATGTTGTTTTATATTACATATTAAACATGAGAGAGTTGTAAATAGTTTCTGACAATGTTTACTTTTACACTCTTGAGTTATGTAATACATTTCCTTATTTGTTTTTACAGTTAAATAAATACGTATAAAATATGTCTCTATTTATTTTAAGATTCTTCCTCACTAGATAAAATTATATATATATATATATATATATATATATATATATATATATATATATACACTTGTTCTTCGTAATGACTTGGGGTCGCACTGGATAGGCAACAGCACTAGAAGGGGTCGCACTGGAAAATGCTTGGGAACCCCTGACCTAGATGGACAAAAGTTGCAATCCAGGGAAGCTATCGAAAACGAAGTGATCGCTTTTTTTAACTCGAAACCAAGGGATTTCTTCGAACGTGGCATAAAAAAACTTTTCTACAGGTGGGAGGAGGTTATAGAAGAAGAAGGGAATTCTATTGATGATTAATTTGTCATTATGTCATTTAATTTTTGTTGTGAATAAACTAAAAATTCGAGCAAATTTGTCCTTATAAGTTATTTAATTTTTGTTTTGAATGAACTAAAAAATCGAGCAGAATATGTATTACAACCTTATATATACAGTATGGGAAAAAGTATTAGCCCCATGAAAATCGAGAGCTGGACTTTTTAAATGTAAAGTGAGAATACTTGTATATACCTGTTCTCTGCAGTAAATTCTTTAACATGATATTATGAAGTGAAGTAGACTGAAGTGAGACGATTTTTATAATCCCCATATGTAAACCAGGGAGACATTTTGCGAGTAGATCAATATTATCAGGAATGAGGTCTAGATTTTCACTTTGTTGAGGGAAATTAACGTCAGCTACTCTATGAAGCTGCTCCAGTGACGTTGACAACGACCTTCGAGTCCGTTTTCTTGATCCAATACCATGTGGAGGACTTCCAGGCAAGTTTGGAGCATTAAAGATTGGATCCTAAATTTATTGGATGGTTTCTCGATCTCGGACATTAAATAATTCTGGACTAGACGCCATAATGATGAATCAACTACTTGGGGGTTAAACCCAGGGAATTGTCGTCGTGCAGAGAACGAAGATCTTGAAATATACTTCCATAATTGTAAATTAAATCATTGAATTAACCTTTACCAGTTTTTACTTTTAGATAAATGTTATAAGTCGGATTCACAAGATAAGCCACAATTCGGGTAAGTCACAAGTTTCCAGGTTAAGTTTTCTTAAAGCAACTTAAATTAAGCAAGTCTCTGGTACCATTGATCAGAAGATCTTCTGATAAGAGGTTAATTAAAAACTGAAATAAGAAGCTTGAAACAAATTTAATATTGTAAGTTTGAAATTATATGAAAATTAAGAAAAATATCTGGGATCACCTGAAGATCAGTGCCCCCAGCCTTCTTTAGTTAGCCTCAGAAGGCTAACTAACGAAAATATCACGACCTAACCTCACCAATCGTCAAGGGCGTACAGTTGACCTAACGATTGGTTAGGTTAAGGCGTGATATTTTCGTTAGTTAGCCTTATAAAGGTAACTAAAGAAAGCTGGGGGCCCTGATCTACAGGTGATCCAATATCTGAACTAGACACAGACAAAAAGTATGATGCAGCTGACAGCAAACAGAGAGTGAACTAAAATTACTTCAGTGAATTTTAGATTGTACAGTTTATAGTGAATTTTCGTAATAATAAGTACAATTGTGGAATATGAAATATGGTATTATAATATTAACCTTAAACTGTTATTTATGTATTTCTCGATCTGAAGAATCATTTGTAGAGTGAAACCGTCAATTTTATTTTGACCTCTGTTCATGACAGTACCCTCATCCCTTTTCCAAGGCCACTTTCAATTCTACTCAATTTCATATGAAAAATAAACCTATTTCAAGTGTAAATGTTAGATTTGTTAGGCTACGTTAGGGCATGTTACGTTTGGATATTAAAGTTTAGGTTAGGGTAGATTAGATTCAATTACATGGATGGGTGGTGGAATGTCTAGACCAGAGCTTCCCAACCTTTATCATATGCGACACCGAAAATCATGTTCACAAAATTAACGACCCCCAAAACACCAGTCGAAGTTTGGCAAACTCCCCAAAAGGTATATAGATATATATATAAGGGTGATCAAAAAGTAACGCAACCCATGGAGAAACGCACATAATTGATTTTTTCCTTCTGTTGCAGGCGATGATTCAGAAGTGTGTTGATGCAATTTCACAGGAAACGTTGCAAAGGGTCTTTAAGAACATGAATCGCCGTATCCACTTCTGTGAAGCACAGAACGGTGCCCACTTCCAGCACTTGCTCTGAAATAAATCGTTTTCCCATGGGTTGCGTTACTTTTTGATCATGTATATATATATATATGAAAATTATTTCACGAAAGTAACACGTGAATAATATTTATGATGAAAATAATTCCTTCGTGGTTATTTTCATCATATATATATATATATATATATATATATATATATATATATATGCATTTAACTGCAATGACCACGCAGTATATAAATGAATAGAAACGACGTAAATAAGGAGCGTCTCTGCACACGGGGAAGAGAAATAACGAATAAATGAAAAATGAGGCGAACCGCCCGGGAATCGAACCCAGGGCCTTCCAATTGCCGGTTGGATGCGCTACCATTACACCACGGACCTCGATCAATCATAAATCGAAATTCTCCTACATAGGGCAGAAACCGGCAATTGGAAGGCCCTGGGTTCGATTCCCGGGCGGTTCGCCTCATTTTTCATTTATTCGTTATTTCTCTTCCCCGTGTGCAGAGACGCTCCTTATTTACGTCGTTTCTATTCATATATATATATATATATATATATATATATATATATATATAGTAAAACTTTACAAGACACCCGCAGTGCCATGAAACATGCTAGAGTAACGAAACATATATCAATCGATGGAGCAGAAAAAATGGTGCAAGCAGTTATGTATCATTTTGAAAATATTAGAAAATAACAAAGTTATGATACTTTGAAGCAATGTAATTTTTAGCGACATTTAGCGACAGTTTGAGATATATCTAGCGACATCTGCCAATATTTCTAGCAATTATTGGTATATCTAGCGACATTTGGCAACCCCTTATTTGCCACACAGTTCAATTACTCCATTACGTCAGATCTGGCCAGTTTGTGTTTTGTTGTTGAGGCTAAAGATGGATTGTTGTGACATGTCAATTACTGTGTTTTTTTATAAGTTTCGCTCTAAGGATAAGGAGCTATTTAAATTTTGTGTTGAACATAAGTTACTATTGAGCGAATGCTACAGTAACGAAACATATATCAATCGACAGAGCAGAAAAAATGGTGCAAGCAGCTCTGTATCATTTTGTAAATATTAGAAAATAACAAAGTTATGACACTATGAAGATGTTACTAGGCGTATCATAGCTTACACCATTTGGATCTTTCCGTTTCATGTACTGTTTCCGATTTTGTTGAAAGTAAGATATTTAATGTAGGTTAACTGAATGCCCGGTTAGGTCAACTGAATGCCAGGTTAAGTCAACTGAATGCCAGGTTAAGTCAACTGTACGCCCTTGATGATTGGTTAGGTTAAGTCGTGATATTTTCGTTAGTTTTAACGAAAATATCACAACTTAACCTAACCAATCGTCAAGGGCGTACAGTTGACCTAACCGGGCATTCAGTTAACCTACATTAAATATCTTATTTTCAACAAAATCGGAAACAGTACATGAAACGGAAAAGATCCAAATGGTGTAAGCTATGATAGGCCTAGTAACATCTTCATAGTGTCATAACTTTGCTATTTTCTAATATTTTCAAAATGATACATAGCTGCTTGCACCATTTTTTCTGCTCTACCTTTGGTTATCTTTGGTTAGCTTCCGCCAGGATTGTTCATTCTGACGAAGATCAAGCTTTCCACTCCACCTCAGACCTACAGTTTAACGTGGAATCCGAACCACGCCCCATCAGCAGCCCAGCGTCTTAACCACTAGGCCACCTAGGGTACCCATTTATCTACCAACCACTTTCTTTATTGTGTGGAAGGATGAACAGCTGGGTTTTGCTGCGCGCCGGCTGCCGTCGGGTCTCGAACCCGGGGCCGATGGATTCGTAGTCAGCGACGCTAACCACTACACCACCGAAGCGCATCTAACCACTATATATGTTTCGTTATGTTGATATATGTTTCGTTACTGTAGCATGTTTCATGGCAATGCGGGTGTCTTGTAAAATCTTACCATATATATATATATATATATATATATATATATATATATATATACACACATTTTATCTGCAAATGACACAGTATAATTAATGTAAAGAAGGAGGAGAGAAAACGAGCACCGGGAGGTGCCTCATTTTTCATTGCACGTTTCCTCTCCTCCTCTTGTGCGGACACTTCTAAACAAGCGTCGTTCTTTGCATATATATATATATATATATATATATATATATATATATATATATATATTGTCAAGAAGATACTCTTCTTGGCCAAAATTAATCCTTATCAGTTCATCTTAAATGCCCAGTTTATTAAAGCTATTAAAGCTAAAATAACTTAAGATTATAAATTTGCAACATAATTCTACTCCCACATTGACCCTTTCTAAACGCTCAGTGTGTATGTGTTCATACGTTCGTTTCCGGAGAAGCGATAGGTTATTTGTCTGACAAGTCGTCTCTAACCTCACTTCTATTTGAGATACATTACCACCCTGTGAGAACAGTAGGGTGTATCATGCTCATTGAAGCGCGAATTTCAAGATTGGCAGTATGTACTTCTATGTAAAATTAAATTTTAGGAGGGGTTTGTTTTCTTGAACTTTTGCTAAAAATCACGTTTAAGTGTTCAAATTTCCACTTTTTCGTTTTCTGGTTATGTACAGAACAGCTGTGCAGGACATACACTGTAGTACAAATGTAACACCGCTTTCTTACCAAACAAAACCATTGTAACAGCTGTTATAGGCTACTAGAGTTTCACTGTGATAATTTTCTATGTTTCAGATGCAAAGCTTGGTGAAGATTGTGTAGCCACCATGGCTAAGCAAGGACGAAAGACCAGAAAAAGTTCTGGTTCAAAGCTGAGTGATCTGGTGGGTCCAGGCAAGCAGTTATTTCCCACAGAAGTTCCAACCTGGAAGCTGTGTTTCGGAGAGGAATCCTCCTCCAGGAAGAGAAGCTGCTTCTGGATGATATGAAGAGAGCTCAGTACCCTCTGCAAGATTTTTCTAAGGACTTGGCATCACTGGTACTGGCACAGTGGCGCAAAAGCAATGCCAAATTCACTCCTCCTGTGATCATTCAAGAGAGATCCATTGCCAGGAAGATTCTTGTCAGGTGGAATGAAATGATTGACCTAGTGAATGGCAGAGTGAAGGCTGCAAAGAGAGAGAAGAGAATATCTGAACTTGATACATTGTTTGACATAACAACCTGCAGACATGATATCACTCTCTGTGGAACTGAAGCATCTGGCTGTGCTGCTAGAGTTCATGTCAACTGTGACTGTCCTCTGCCTCACAAGATTCCAAAGCTAGAGCTAGAGTGGCTCCATTACCAGAGGATCAAAACCTCAGAAGTTTCTGGCTTCTGGGTGGCATCTGTTGATGTGAAGGAAACAGTGAAGCAGGTGAAAGCTGCTAAGCGGAAGGAGGAAGAACAGAAGGCAGCTGAGAAGAGAAACAGAAGCTACTGCTTAGAGCTGATGATCTACAGATGTACAGAAGCTAAGGCTAACAAAGACCCTAAGATCCACTCTAAGGTGAGCCCGAGAGAAAGGAAAGAGTAGGGGGTTAAGAGAAGAGAAGAGAATAAGGGGTTAAGTAAGGAGCAACAACTATCATTCGTGGGTTAACATTCATTCAGAAAAAGAGAAAAAAGACTCACCATCATCATCCACCGGCCACTGCCGACAAGTCAGAAAAATAGTCGGAGAGAATAGGAGAGGGGTGGAAGATGAAAAGAAGTGAAATAAGAACGCTTACAAACCATGCAAACACAGTCTTAACTCACAGTCATACCATGCAAACTACAAACATGCAAGAAAACAGAGTTACAGACACGCAAGTAAAAACAGTAGGTAAAGTTAAACAAAAAGTGGGTTAGTTTACAGTACGAGCTACATCTACGTTCGTGTTAGTCTAATTTTTTTTTTTTTTTAAATAATTTTATTGCTGGCATCACACGCTGGCATGTCACAAGCTGGCATGTCACAAGCTGGCATTCATCGTCAACAGACTCATCCCCGAGCACCACCCCCAGAGCTCCTGTTGCTAACTTTGTTTTTTCATATTAAACAACGTTAATACTTTTAAAATGTCTGTCAAGACGGTTCTTAAACATATTAACGCTGGCAGAATGAACGACTGACGCGGGAAGATTATTCCATTTATCAATTACTTTAAACGTAAAGAAGTTTTTAGCGATATTAGTAATGAAACGTCTGCCACGCAACTTAAATCCGTTATTGCGAGTATTACTATTATCGAAAGTGAACAATTTGTCAAAATTTACGTTATCAATGTTATTAACGATTTTGAAAACTTCAATAAGCTCCCCCCTTAATCTTCTAGTTTCGAGTGAATACAGGTCTAACTCTTTAATCCTATCTTCATAAGGCTTATTGCGCAATGACGGAATAAGTTTCGTGGCACGACGCTGAACCCTTTCTAACCTATCAATATCCTCACGCAAGTACGGGCACCAAAACTGAACTGCATATTCTAAATGAGGCCTGACTAGGGACTTGTAAAGGGGCAATATAATATCCTTCGATTTAAATTCGAAATTACGCGCTATGAAGCCTAACATCCTATTAGCTTTTGCGCAAGACTCCAGGCACTGGTTCCTAACTTTTAAATCCTTAGATACGCGTACGCCTAAATCTACTTCCTCGTCAACGCTCACTAACTCCCTATCATCCATCGTGTACGTGTAATTATTGTTGCGAGAACCTATATGCAAACTTTACATTTGTCTACGTTAAATTGCATCTGCCACTTATCTGTCCACTCCATAATCCTATTTACTCCTTGCAAGAGTCTCCAGGCAGAGCAGCTCCTACTGCTGACACAGATTTTTCCAGTACTGCACCAGGCACAAGCTCCAGTGTCAACACTGGCAAAGTCTCCAGCTCTGGCAGGAGAAACTACATGGATATCTCAAGCACTGCTGCGGCTGCAGTCAGGTTCAAGGTGGCAAACACTCCCGCAGCAGCCATTGCAACTGGTTTCTTGCAAGATCTCATCAAAGCTGGCCATGTATCTGTTGATAAGACATATCTATCTGTTGACAGGATGAAGATGTGGAAGGGCAAGGAGTCTGTAATAGGTGCCTCGGTGGAGGCCCTGGAGAAAAGGACAGAGGGAGAGGAGATCAATGGAATTTTCTTTGATGGAAAACAAGATAAGAAGACAAAGATCATGAGGTACACTGAAGAAACTGGCCGCTTCCATCCTGATATTACAACTGAAGCGCACTACAGTGTTACCTGGGAGCCTGAGGGGAAGTATCTCTTCAATTGTATACCAGAAGAACCTGAAGGAAATGAGAAACCTACACTGAAGATAGCTCAGGCTCTGTTTGAGTGGATTAGTGCTCATGGTGCTAAATATACTATTGTGGTCCTTGGTGGTGACTCCACTAACACAAACACAGGACCTGATGGAGGAGCCATCACTCACTTGGAGAGACTGCTAGGTCACAAGTGTCACTGGCTGATATGCCAGTTGCATATTAATGAACTCAGCCTCAGGCACATACTCATCAAGTTTGATGGTCTCTACACGCACAAGTCTGGGTTCAGTGGCCCAATAGAAAAACTTTTGGAGAAGATCAATGACATACCTGTCAACTTTAGCTTCAAGGCTCTGCCAAGAGAAGAAGATATAATTGAACTGCCAGAAGACATTGAACAGAACCTTAGCACTGACCAGAAGAACTGTTGCCTACTGGTCAAAGCTCTCAAGACAAGAGATTTGAGCAAGGAAGTTGCTGGTCTGAAGTGTGGCCCACTGAATCAGTCACGCTGGCTGACTACAGGTGAGGTTCTGTTGATGCTGTGGATGAGGCAGCATGGTCTGAAGGGAGAGGTGTTGAAGAAGCTGGAGGAGCTGCTGAAGTTCTGCCTGGGCTTCTACTTCAAGATGTATTTTGAGATCAAGGTGAAGCACCACATGAGGTATGGACCTCACCATATTGTGACCGCTCTGGGACTGCTGAGAAGCCAGACATCTGAAGTCAGGAACATAATCACTCATGTGATAGTTCGTGGAGCATATCATACTCACAGTGAGAACCTCACTGCCTCTCTCCTGTGCAGTGAGGATGAGGAGGAGAGGGCATGGGGGGTTGAGATGATCAAGAAGATCAGAAGTAAGTCTGAGTATGGAGACATGAGTCTGAGAACTCATAGAAACCCTAAACTGAATTTTGATGCCACTTCTCCAATTACTCTGATTAATTGGGATAAGGAGAAACTGTATGAGCCACTCTTCACTTGTAAGATGTCAAGAGAAGTTGAGGAGCTTCTCAGTTCTCCACTTGAAGTTGAGAACTTCTCAGTTCACACTCAAAGCTGTGAAAGAGCAGTCCAGGAAGTTTCAGCTGCAGCTCATGCAGTGTATGAGCAAGAGAGAAGAGATGGTTTTGTTCGCGCTAGGATCGATCACAGAGAATTGTTGCCAGTTTTCAAGTCAAAGCAAGACATTATGAACATGTTTTAGATCTCTACAAGACCTGCTAGACAAATCAAGATGCTTTCAGAAGAAAAAATCTCAAAGCATTCAGTTGACCATCATATTATTACAAGCTGGGGATGGAGGAGGGACTTATACGAAGGTAATTCAATAAGTATCCGCACTTTTTATTTTCACAATTTTATTTTCACATGATAGATTATAAACATATCACTTCTCAACATAGTCTCCCTGTTTCTCAATACACTTAGTCCAGCGATCTACAAGCTTCCTAATGCCATCATAAAAGAATGATTTTGGCTGTGTGCGTAGCCAGTCATGCACCGCCTCCTTCAGGTCATCATCGCCTTGGAATTGCTGACCTCTCAAAGCGTCTTTTAGTGGTCCAAACATGTAAAAATCCGAAGGTGCCAGGTCTGGACTGTAGGCTGGATGGTCGAGAACTTCAAATTTAAGTTCTTGAAGACACTGGAGGTGAAACCTGGATCCATCACTATGAACCAGAAAGCAAACGACAGAGCATGCAATGGAAACATCCAACATCTCCCGTTGCAAGGAAGTTCAAAGCGTAGCCGTCAGCAGGTAAAGTTATGCTAACACTGTTTTGGGATACACGAGGCCCTATCCTTGAACATTATCTAGAGCGTGGAACTACAGTAACAAGTGCATCGTATTCTGACACGCTTCGGAATGAGTTAAAGCAAGCAATTCACACAAAACGGAGAGGGAGATTGTTGGAATGTGTTATTCTGTTCCACGACAATGCGCGCCCTCATACCGCTGCACAGACTAGAAAATGCCTTAAAAGAATTTAAATTTGAAGTTCTCGACCATCCAGCCTACAGTCCAGACCTGGCACCTTCGGGTTTTTACTTGTTTAGACCACAAAAAACCGCTTTGAGCGGTCAGCGATTCCAAGGCGATGATGACCTGAAGGAAGTGGTGCATGACTGGCTACGCACACAGCCAAAAACATTCTTTTGTGATGGCATTAGGAAGCTTGTAGATCTCTGGACTAAGTGTATTGAGAAACAGGGAGACTATATTGAGAAGTGATGTGTTTATAATCTATCAGATGTGAAAATAAAATTGTGAAAATAAAAAGTGCGGATACTAATTGAATTACCCTCGTACAAATATTAAAGAAGAATTGCAATTGCAAAAAAAAGGTTGAACGTCACAGCAACTTGCAGAAAGGTGGGGGCAGCTGCCATCACACTCAGTGATGCCGAAAAGAAAGTAAATAAAAATTGGCGGGGGCGTTTCTAAAAAAAAGAAAATGCGGTCGCGGTAGCGATGAATATACGCCGATTTTTCATCTTCGGTCTCAACACCTCGCGGATACCCTGATGCTTCTACCATACCCTTCAAAAAAGTGTTTATATGATATATGACGTAAAAAGTTGGGTAGCTTCTGAAAACTCCACACCTCATATACTTTCAATATTCTGTAACCAGGATCTTCTGTTGGTTGGTTTTGTGATTACAGGACCCATTGTTCTCCTCTGCGCACTTCACGCACAAGGGAAACATGAGCTTGTGATCTACAACGACGGGTAAGATCGGCATCCATAAATCGCGAGAGGGGACCGAAAGAAAGACCGAAATAGTTCTTGTTCAAATTTGTTGAGAACTCTTCGATGGTGGGCAAGGCTGGTCCCACCAGCTTTTCAGGTGCTCCTACGGGGAGTCCATCTGTCTCCATCCGTGCATCATATTCATGCTCCCACAAGACCTTGTGAGTGAACTGGGAGCCTATAAGATGATCGCGGGTGCGGGTTCATGCATGACTGTCGGCAGAAGATCTACCATGGATATCTCCTACGATTCCACACTCAGGACGGGGACATCCCTGCAACCAGCAACCGTTGAAGGAGTACGCAGTCTTCGCTTAGACCATCAACGCAAAACACCCGACCATTGACCTTAATGGGTACCTTCCCCGTATTGCGGGCATGTTTTATGTATACACCGGTCTGCTGCTGTAGGTGTATTTATTTTTTAAATTTCAAAATGCTTGAGGTCGGGAAAGTTGCGTATTTATGTGAAACGTACTGTGTGAAATTTTTGTAATCGTACGGCTATAATTAAATTGTGCACACTGAACTCAAAGTTTTTAAAAATTGGCAAAATTACAAAAATTTCACACAGTATGTGTCCAAAAAAAACTGAAAATAAAAATGGCGAAATTTTAGTAATTTTGCCAATTTTTAAAAACTTTGAGTTCAGTGTGCACAATTTAATTATAGCCGTACGATTGCAAAAATTTCACACAGTACGTTTCACATAAATACGCAACTTTCCCGACCCCAAGCATTTTGAAATTAAAAAAAAATATTTTTCACTCCACCCTGTATAGGCCAGTAAATAGCCTTATGCACATAACTGCGAGGGTTGGTTCTGTGAATGACGGCTAAGGTGTCTTTAGGCATGCAATTGTTCTTGAACACGGTAAAGCACAATGAGGGGATCGTGGTTGAGACTTGCAACCGATCGCATTTGAACCGGTCTATGTCCATCCTTCTAAAGGCCTGGAAGCATACTCTAAGCACGCGCACATCATTCACGCAATAACGTTCACACTCACCAGCTATATTGTAAGGAGTATCTCCATTAAAACTGTTGTAGTAGCGGTCAAAATCTTCACGCTCACTATCACTCATGTTGGCATAGTTAAAGTAATGTTTGGGGGGAGGCAGGCCTACGTAATTTAAAGTGTCGCTAGTGAGGAAAGTGTAAGAGAAACACCCTTTTGAAACTTCGGCTGCTACGCCAATCACCTTGGGTAGCTTCGCTAATTTACAAGGTATAAATAATAAAGTGTCTTTAAACTGAACATTACTTCTTATTTGCATCTGTATAAGTTTGTTTCCTCTTTTCAAGGGATCGCCTGTAAATATCTCCGATGACTCGTGTTCCAGCAGCTCCTTATAAAGGAATTGTGCGTCAAATTTTGCGCCGTTATGGGCAAGAATATACACAGTCATTTTCTTGAACGTGTCCGCTAACTTGACAATATAGGACACAAAGAGTTTCACGGGGTTGTCGTGTTCGATTGTTTTAAAAACGTTTGTTCGTTTACCACATTTGTGACACTCATCACACTCGACTTCCATGCACTCATCGCAGATAGGCTGGCTTCCAAGTAGATGTGGGATAACCTCTTTCGTTTCAGTAACCGTACATGTTTCTATATCGTAGTACACAGTTATACAAGGTCTATTTTTAGGCTTAGCATCTTTCATATAACATACATGCTTTATACCACCTGCCTTATATTTCTCGTGGCATGTAGAACAATGAATTTCATCACATTTATGCGTGAATCTCCCCCAATTATCCATCATATGAAACCTACCACATTCACAGATTCTCATTTTCTTGCACGTGCCAATTGACTTATGTAGCTCAAAGCAATTATTAGTGAAAAATGTGCGTCTATACATTACAATCCCTCTTCTCAGCTTCAACTACATGACTTTCACATTTGGAGATTTTACTCTGTTTACATACCATGTAGCAATCCTTACAATGTTTCACTATATCATCCGCAAACTCGAGACATCCCTTACACAAATCATGATGCCTTCCATATTTTCGGCTTTTATCATAACTTGCGTAAAGGTCCCTTATATTACGGATGTGGATGGGGAAATACGTTGACCCTGACAGCCCTAAAATAAGTAGGGGCCTTTCACGATCTCTCACACAGCTTTTAAAAACATACACAGTCTTACGACGATCATCCATTCCAAATACAACTATACAAGCATTCATTTCCTGCTCTACCCTTCTCAGCTCTTCAGGACCCATATTACAGTCAAACTCAAGCTTGCAATCTGAAGCCAGTTTACGAGCTAGCTGCAAAACCGTAGGCAACCAAATTTTTTGGTCCCGTGTATTTAGCACAGTGAACATATGAGCTAAGACTAATGCTATAAAGCCGCAACCACGATCGGTGTTTATATGCCGTCTGTAAATAACATGAGAATTGAAGTTAAGAGTATAAGGTGTGGCACTATCACCCGCAACACGGAATACACGGTCAATATCTATCGTGAAGTTGTCCATATTGAAGGCTGTACTACTTTGAAAGGCCTGCATTATACGGCCTAATATATATTCTATATCTGCAGCTGCGAAGTGTCTGAATGGTATTACTACCCAAACTCATCTACATCCCCGTCATCTGACCCGAACCCGAAGGACAGCCTCGTCCTGACTTCGCGTTCGTCGCAGTTCCGAAAGGCAAACTCCACAATACGTTCAACTATGCGCCGTAGTCCATGTTTAAAACCATTGCTATACATGGACCCAGGGTCAACCCTGACTATATACCGATTTCTAGTCAGGGCCGGGGTTGGGGTAGCGGTGCGCATCAACTCGAATGTTATGCCATCCTCTACAACACGAGAAGCAGCTGCTGTTGTGGAGGATGCGACTGGAATTGAACATGAATAAAGGGGGGTACATCTTTATTTGAGGAAGGAACTAGTGTGGGGTTGTGTTGCAAGACGTAGAAGGTTGGGGGGATCTATTGCTGGGGTCTAACAACCGGTGCACTCCTGGCACGCTTTCTACCTCATGTGGAAGGCTCTTCATCATGCCTCCGCTTTGAATTGTCGCATGGGGGCGCTACAGGTGTCTCTGGTGTGTGTTCGCCAGCGGGGATAGAGTTTGTAACCACAACTACATTGTCATCGGGATCGTCTGTAATATCGATGATGGGCACATGATGCTGTACCTCGTCGTCATTCACGGTTCTGTGGAAGAAGAGGAAAAACAAGACTGTAGAATATAAAGAACACCACTTAAATTTTTATTATATTTTGTAAATGATCCACTTAGGAGTGTGAAGTATTAGAGATGGATTCTGTAGAAAAATTCAGGTTCACGAGCCCGTCCACGTGTATTATATCTGGCCCTACAGGATGTGCTAAAACTGTGTTTATGATTAAAATCATTAAAAATAAGGGAGAGATGTTCTCAAAATTTGTGCATAAAGTCATATGGTGCTATTTGACGTACCAGTCAGTGTTCAACGAGTACCAAGATATTTTGTTCCATAAAGGTGTATATGACGTTAATTCGTTAAAGGGAAATGAACATACAGTCACGCCGATCTCATGTTGGAAATGGATAAAACGTTTGCCGAGACATTTACAGTGTTCTTCCACCATCTTAACATAAGCGTATTCTTCATCAATCAGAATCTATTTTTCAAAAATAGATACATGCGCGATGTGTCGTTAAATACCCAATATCTAGTCTTATTCGCACAACGTAGAGATGTGTCACAAATTGGGGTATTAGCCAGTCAAATGTTCCCGAATCAGCGTAAGGAGTTTTTTGAAGTTTATAAAGAAGCTACAAGTCAACGTTACGGATAATTGCTTTGTGACCTTCACCTGCGAAACACGTTTAGAGTGCTTCTAAGAACGAATATATTCCCAAACGAGATTGAAAAGGTATATATTCCAGAATGACAAAGAGGCTAAAGAAATACCATGAATTAATAAAAATCTACCATCCATTACCCCGGGTATTGCAACAGATGTTTGTTAAAAATATTGACTCGATCTTTTTAAAATGTATCTGTAAAATGTAATGTACCAATGAAGCCTCCTCAGAAGGCTCGCCTACGCCGTTACAAGAACATAATACGTACACTCACTCATGAAAGTCAAACTGTAGGGAAGAAAAAACGAATTATTGTACAAAGAAGGGGGTCTTTCCTACCCATCTTATTTTCAGTTTTGGGGCCTTTACTAACTGATTAATATAATAAAGAAAGTGGTAGTGATTCCACACGAGGTGTATGCTTCACTGCAAAATTCAAAGAGTCCAGACACGGTTCTAGAACCCCGTAAAATCAGGCTTAAAAGAATGGAAAGCAAATTGTTAGCCTTATTAAACAGTGAAAAGTCACCTGATGAGAAAAGAATCTTATACCAATAAGCTCTGCAGAAATTTCTTCATGAGAACGAAAATTATAAGAATCCGACAGAGATCGCCGTGGTTGTTAGACAGAGCACAGACAACGATGAGCATGGCGACATAGGACCTGGGGCCGACGTTAGAGGTGGCCAGTCAAAGAATAACGGTGCACCCCCACAACATATTGAACATGTATTAAGAAGCAGTCTCCTACATACATTGAGGAATACATACATTTATAATCTATTGAGTGAGAACCCCATCATACAGTGGTCCGATAAAGGCGAGATCATTGTTTAAGGAACAAAGGTACAGGGCTCGAATACGGTCGACATCGTCCATGATCTGGTGAGAAAATGGGATAGCCCTCACCATCAAGATGGAAGCATATTAAAGCAAGACTACAACAAATAAATGTCCCCAAAACATTGAGAGGAAATCTGAATAGGTTAAAAGACTTGGAGCAAGCCTCGCATGTGCCTCAACTGAGCACGCCATCATCCCCAACGGTAGCATCTCTGAAGAGGAAAAAGAAGAGATCAAACAACAGTGGTCAACCCTCTCCACGTGCCTCTAAAATACGCAAATGGCTAACATATTAAGAAAACGCTATTATGACATTTCTAGCCCAGCCTCCAACGGCGGTGTTGATAGACTGTACAGAGGTGTTTATAATGATGGAGAAGGGAAAAAAATGTTGAGAGGTTTTTGCGGGAGCAGGATGCTCATACACTTCATATGCCGATGAGAAAAAGGTTTAAAACAGCCAAGACAACAGCGGCTATGATTGACTCTATTTGGCAGGCGGATTTAACAAACATGCAAAGGTATTCACTGTATGACGATGGCTACCGCTATATCCTATTCATAATAGATGTGTTCTCTAGATACCTGTGGTTAATTCCCCTGAAAAATAAATCGCCTGAAACAGTTGCTAAAGCTACCAAAACGCTGATGTTGAAAGATAACAGGATTCCAGGCTATTTTTGTACGGATATGGGGAAAGAATTTATAGGCCGAGCTTTTCAGACCACGCTGACAGAGTTTAATATCAGTTACAACACTAGCAATTCTACACATAAGGCTTCTTTAGGCTTCTTTCAACGTACCATAAAGGAACGCATGCATCGATATTTTACACATAAAAACAGATATGTAGGCATTCTGGAGTCACTGGCCTCATCATACAACCGTTCACACCATCGTACGAGCGTGAGGTGAGAAGAGATATTCGTAGAACCATGCACACTGTACACGTTTCAAAATCAATGATTATATAAGGCTGTCGCGTTCGGGAAATAAATTCGCGAAGGGATTTAAGCAAGGTTGAACACGTGAGATCTTTAAAGTTAGGGCTATGAGACCTAAAGGCGAGATAATGCTGTACTACGTTGAAGATTTGAATGGGGAAGAAATCGCAGGAGTCTTTTACCGCGAGGAGTTGCAGAAAGTGACATTTAATTTAGGAAAAAATGTGTTTAAATTTGAAAAAATTTAGGCAGCAAAGGTTCAGGAAAGAGAAAAATGTACCTGGTGAAATGGCTAGGATACCTAGAAAGCTTCAACACCTATATAAAAGCTGATGAAATAATGAAGCTTTAACAGTGTGCAACATGGCACCTAACCATTTCTAGGTCACACTACCGTCTTCTTCTCTGTCTGTACATCCTGACAACTTTGTAAAAGAACTCCATGGGTCCGTTGAATTGGTTCGTGATTCGTATGAAGTGGGGATATGTGAAATTCAGCTGGACACCCTCTTTTTAAGTATTGATTATAAAGAACCCGTTTTTACGGTTCTTAGAGACCTTGATGAGTGTGACAAAGCCTGGGTAACTCGGGATGAAACCATGCGTACCACCCGGAGTGGGGATGCACGGTATTACACTACAGTAGTAACACTAGGCCCGGGCCGTTATGATGCGGCCGAGGATGCTGTGAGAGACTTAAACGTTACTTTAGAAAGCTCAAATCTCACGGCTGATTTAGTATACGGAATCGTAAACGAAGAATCCCCTGCACACACTCTGACCCTAAAATCACAAGCTAACAGAAATATTAAAGACAAAGGGCTGTTCAAAATTATAACCTAGGGACAATATGGAGCTTCCCTCCAAAGAGATACCTTTCACGAAGTACAGCAGGATTTGTCCAGCCTAATGTATCAGCTGAAATTGGACGATGGCTATCCATCCCCAGACATGTGCTATATTTACAGCAATATCGTGGAGCACCAGATTGTTGGGGATCTCAAGCGCGCCTGCTTCGTATCGCTCACATTCCCAGTCATAGAAGACAGAGCTTGAGCATTACATATTACAAACCTCATTATGTGAAGGTCGCGACTAATCTATTAACCAATATCTCAATATATATAAGAACGATTAAGGGGAAAAGTTTCCTATTCGGTGATAGGAGCTTAACAGTGAAGCTGCACTTTCGTCGCACTGAGTTATAATGGCCAGAAAACCTTTCACAGTCTATCTAGGGGTGAGATACCAGCGTGGGAGTGTGCTTGGATCCATTTTTTCAACCATAATGCGCACGGCTGTCCCCTTGCTGAAGAGGGATGCCAGATATCTCAGGAGGAAGGCGTTACAATCAGGTTTTAACACGGTCGAAGATATAATGGCGGGGGCTAGACCTAAAGAAGCTCTAAAAGAGCAATTAAAACGTACACGGGATGAAATCATCAAAGATGCAAAGAGAAAAGTGCGTGGTGGTGGGAAGAAGAAGAATAGAGCTGTCCGGAAGAAGAAGGGGTTACCAGCACGTGGCGTTAAACGTAAAAGGACATCAAAAAATTAGTGCTCTAAGCGAGGGAAACCTATGATTGATAATTTTTTTTAACTAATATTACTTGTCGAGAGAGGTGGCACTATTTCTAACTCGTCAGTGCACGTTTCATCCATCCGTGTACTTCACAATGTTGTAAATCGGAGCTGTCCCTCTTTGACACGCCTCCAACTCAAGTTTCTTTTGAGCACAGTGACTTTATTACGATTAACCCGTTAAACACAATTAGTTCCCCGAGTGTTCCTATATAATTCCACCTCGGGCCCTTACTTTTTTGATCGAAGCTGCGTGCAAATGTACGATAAACTATGTATAGCACATTCAGATGGAACGAACTGAGATGACAAGTACGCTGTATTTCCCGAAACAAACTTTCTACACTCCATATTCAACCAGTTTGACGTATATTTAAATCAGGTCAACATCTCGGCAGGAACGGGCTACTACCACCTACCAGCCTATCTGGAAAATGTGCTCAACTTTTCAAAAGAAGCGAAAGATAATTTTTTAACTGCTGAGGGCTATTATCAGGCTAAAGACGATAGCAGTATAAAGGACAAGTTTAAAAATTCTAAAAAGAAGATAACGAGTGTTTTGGTCGCCTGCATACAGACTTCACATTCCAGGAGAAGCTGCTTGTGAATGGGGTCGATATGAAAATAAAGCTCACTCGTACGAATCCTGAGATCTGTTTAAATCTGGGGGCTGACCAAGAAGAGAGCGCAAAGCCCGTGGTTATTCGTGTTATGGAAACTTATCTTCGCGTGCGCGAGTGAAATTAAGCTCTGCTAAACAACTCGAAATTGAAAAAAAATTACTACACGCCACAGTAAAATACCTAATTAACAGAGTGCAGGGTTGGCATCGAAACAGATAGAAAACATCGCCCTGGGAGCTCTACCTAAAGGTTATTAATTGGAATACAGGAACACGTTTCTGTGAATGGGAAATATCAAAAGAACGCCTTTAAATTCGAGAATTTCGGCCTTAAAAATAACTTTATACGCGTGAATGGAATAGCGTTGGGGGGAACATTGGAAACGGATTATTCATCAGATGCTGTGTTCCCGTTTTGCTTGAGAGCTTATAGTAATCTTGCACATAACGTCAGTGCTTGTGATGAATTAGGAATTGGTGTAACGCAGAAAGAATTCATCGAACAATTTAACCTTTATCCGTTTGACATCAGTTCTGACTTATCTGGTAGTGTAAATACACACTTAAGTCCACAGCAGAGTGGAAACATTTCAGTCTGATTGGAATTCTTCAAACCGCTAGACGCCCCTATTAGTGTACTAGTATACCTCGAATCACAAGCCCTAATAGAAATTGACAGACTCAGGAGAGTAGTCACTGACTTTTAAAATGGATGAGAATACACTCCAGAGAGTAATGAATAGTGACCGAATTGAAGATCCCTGATACGAAACACTGTGGCGCAATTATTCTGAACACAGATGCTACTGGTGGCGAAGGATTCATTGGATAGCCATTTATTTTTAAAATAGGGAAAGAATGTACTATTTTGACTCGATGGAGACTCATCCTTGGAATGACTCTATTACTGTAAAATTTCTCGAACAGATGCATATCCCCGAAATTGTCTGGAATCCTTACCGATTCCAGGAGTATTTTAGAATATTTGCGCATGTACCGCTATACTGTTAGTTGAAATAAATTCGGAATATATATGTAAAGTAGAAATTTCAGTCCCCTTTAACAGAGAATATAGAATATAATAAGCAGTAAGTCTATTCTTTTACAAATACTCTGATATATTCTTTATTGTGAGGACGGATGAATAGCTGGGCACAGCCTGCCGATACTGGGACCCGAGCCCCTGACAGATAGCTTCATACTTCAAAATGTGATTATTATGGATTTTATAAAAATAATTAATACGCAAAAGAATCTTCATTATTATAATATTTAATATGATTCCCGCTCTTTGCCTATAACATATATTTCCATAAACATATGTATATATATATATATATATATATATATATATATAGTAAGAGAGTTGCAAGGAGTTACAAGGTGAAGCCTCAAATACCTTCGAACCACTGAAGGAAGTTTGTGGTTTGTGGTCCAATTAAGAGAAAAAGACGAATAACTTCACATTTCAAAATGAACTTATGGATTTTTATAAAATTAATTAGCACTTGCAAAAGAGTCTTGATTGTTATAAGGTAAAAAATTCAACGATTTTGGATAAATAGAAATATAGAAATATCAAAACAGGACTTTTACCATAATATTGAAGGTCTTTTCTAAAATAATAATTATTAATTATATTAATTAGTTATTACTAATTGAAACTAATCCATAATTTAAAAATGAGGACACCTGTTATTTTAATGAAACATTTTACAACAAAGTGTAATGAGTTGAAAATATATTATTACAGTCCAACCACATATACTGTATATATGAAATAACCACGAAGGAAGCACCGAAAGGTGTTCAAGAGCATTCGCCTAATGACATCCTCAGGAACTAAAATAAATAACAAGCTCGCGACTAAATATAGGACAAAAAATAAAATAGAAATACATGTACATAAAATTTTTACACTTACATTTCAACTGTAGAACCTTCCGCTGGATCAAACGGATCTTTAATGGAGATGTCAGCAACGGTTTGCGTTGAAAATAAATCGTTCCGATCGGATGCGTTAAAAAGACTAGTAATTTTAATCAGTGTGCCCATCTTCATATAGCTCTGGTAAACTGTAAAGTTGTTGTTGTAACTGACTGGAAGTGTCCATGACGGAGGGAATGTGTGATTATTCGTTGGTAAAATAACTGCTGTGAGTTCCAGCTGAAAATACTTCATTTTATATGCATGATTCCCGACTGTAGCAGCCCTTAAGCTTGCTGATTGGATGTCAATGTAACTGGGTTCCTATGTCATATGTGCTTCCCATTTGGTGCAAACTTTGACATTGAGGATATTGCATCAAAAATGGCCTTATTGTTTAATATGGACATATCTGCAATCGAGAATGAAATTTTGACTGCGAAACGACATTCAAATCAAATCTAGGTCTTCAGAAGGAAACTTTTGGTACCACTTGATTTTATTCTTGGTTATTCTCTCTCTATCTGTGTGTGTATATATATATGTATATATATATGTGTGTGTGTGTGTGTGTATATATATATATATATATATATATATATATATATATAACTGGGCTGGTGGATCGTATAGGGAGAACTTTGGAAAAAGTAGATCCCATCTCAGTAAAGTCTGGCCACCCCTGATGTACGCAGTATGTATCTCAGCATTGCTTTTTATTTTATTACTTAAGTATTAAATTTTTTAGCTATTGGCTGGGATTGCCTCTTAGTCCTTCAAACCCTAACTATGTACCAACAGTTTCAATAAAAATCAGTATCTAACATTCCACTAAAACCTTCAGATAGGCTTTAACATGTTTAAAGAAGGCTGAAATGCGGAAAAATTACAGTGATTTTCACAGGTTTCCCCTTCGAGGATCCCTTAAGACTTTTTGTATGTGATAGAGGACATATTCGGGAGTATAAAACAGCAGAGATACTTTTTGTTGCAATCTGTTCAAGGTTGTACTAAATAGGACACTATCGTAGGTCCCAAGTATTTGATACCCCTTCCGTAAGGTGTTTCTACACACTTTCACACCCCAAGTTTTTTAGCACAAAGGTTATGCATTCTCACAACTAAGTGAGGAGGCGCGGTATCATCATCATCTCCTACTGGAGCCTCCAGACAGTGGGGTAGCGAGGGTTCGTGGCGCCCGGGGGCAAAGACAGAGAATGGCGCCCCCCTCTCAATGTTTTTTTTCGCCAATTAAAATTAAAAAATCACAAATTTTTAGCACAATTTCAGTCGTGATCAACTTTAATTTGACCTTGAGTTGGTAATTCGGATGGAATAAGCGTGTCATCATACTTCTTTATCACTAAGTGTGGCAAAATGAAACATTTGGTCAAACCAATTGGCTCAGAATTTTTTTTTTAAATTAAAATTAGAAAATATCATTTTTTGCGCAGTTTGACCTCGAAAATGACCTTCAAAGCCAAAAGCGAGAGTGGCATCCATCTGCATTTTATTCCTCACCCAGAGGTACATCGATTTAGCATGGGTGCCAGCTACTAACAAAAAACGCCGTTCAAAGTCGATTTTTTAATTTTGGCCGGTCCATTAATATTAGCATGTATGTATCAACTTGTTTCTATATGTACCAGTTTTTATCAGTAAATCAAATTTTAAATTAAATTTTTTTACCAGAAATAAACACTGTTATTATTATTATTATTATTATTATTATTATATACCCCTCTCTGTGGTTATGATTAGGGATGTCATGGGTACCCAAACGGGTACCCGACCCGATCGGGTAATGTACTTCTCGATGATACCCGACCCGATAGGGTAATTGCGAAAAAATCGGGTACGGGTAGTAAAAACCAAATTCTAATTTAATTTTAATTTTATTGTTTTGCAGGTTTTCTTGATATATTTTTTGTATAATATTTTTTAACAAAACATTCAAAATGGCAAATCGTAGTATGGTTTGGAACTATTTTGTCATTGATAAATTAGATAATAGTAAAGCCAAGTGCTTGAACTGCACACAGTTAACCCTTTGCCTCTCCCGCGCATCACATGTGATACACGAGGCGCTAGGCTGAGACGCTTGTGCATCACATATGATGCCCATTTCAGATATTTTTGATGCTTTATTTTTACTTCAAACGGATGAAAAGTGAGCCTTCTTTGCTGCAGAACGTATGAATTAGACTGTGATCTTATGCATTTGAGTATCATATATGATGCACAAGGCGTATAAAGTATCATATGTGATGCACAAGCAATTTTCTTTGAATTTTCTTTAGTTCATGCTCTATCCTGATTGGTTTGGTCACTTCGCTTTTTTCAGTAATACCAAGCAGCGACATTGCTACTGATTTTGTATATAGTGATAGCTTGATATCCTTTACACTGTAGAACTTATTGAAAAGGACCCAACTATCCAATAATGCAATGCTCATACGGGGCTCCAATAAACTTAGCCCCCTCCCCTGCCCATGGCCTAAACCATTAGAGGTATAGTAAAACTAAACATACCTTACAAAAGAGAATTTAATCCTGCATTTAATGGAAACAATTAAAACTTGGCGTTCCTGCCATTGGCTTCCAAGACAGCCTGAATTCGCTTTGGGTAGCTTGCCAAAAGTGACGTGAATAGATCTTGATCGTTACGCAAATTTGCTAAAACAGTTTCAATGTGTTGCGTCATTGTATCCTTCGAAAATCGATTTCCTGCAGGTTCTTGAAACAAGAGACATTCAATCTTGTCCTTTATAACTGATCCAATGTGTTCACAGACGCTCAGATCAGGAGAATTTCCTGGCCATTCTTCATTTCCAAAGAAATCGATCTCATGGTTCCGCAACAACTGTTGAGTGGCTAATGCCTTAAAGCAGGGGGCCTTATCGTGCAGAAGTGTGACCTGATCGACATCCATAACATTGTTTGGGTTTCTTAGAAAAGGAATGACATGCTGGGATAGAATAATATCATGAAAATACTGTCCATTCCAACTCTGACCATTTGGCTTCAGCACCCACATGAACTTCTTTGCAGTGAACAAAACAAACACACCAACACAGTTTGGACTTTTTAATAATTCGCGATAATGTTCATTGTCATAGATTTCATCTGGTGTTGTGGCCCACACTCGATCATTTTGGTAGTTAGGCCGATGTGTTACGTAAACAAAAAATTCATCGGAGACAGCTAAATGCATGAAATCATCCACATCCCAACCTTCAAGATAATGGGCAAACCACATTCTGTCATCGATGTTATGTTGAGTTTTTCTTGGCTTTGGAAGTTCATGCCAAGGCTTTAAACCTTGCCTATGATGGTACAGTCGAATGATCTCACCACTAACGATCTTTCCTCTCAACACTTCGATCTCTCTAGAAAGTTTAGCACAGCTGTTTTTCCACTTACGCGTACCGCTTTCAATGATGTCCTTTGTTTCCTGAGAGTGGCAAATTTTGGCGCCCAGATTTGGTTGTATCCATTTCACATTCATACTAAGTTTTATTCCAATTTCTTTTGACTAAGTCCTCACTTCTTCGCAACTTTTTGGCAACCCATGAACGTGTTATAAAGGTGGCTCCAGCATCACGAGCTTCCAGAAATGTTAATGCTCGTATGAGATCTATCACACGTTGCCTCTCTGAATCACCAATTAATTGAGAAGCCATTATATTATCACTTTATCAGCTAGAGTAATTTTAATACCTGCAATAAATAAAGAATTTTATATATTTTTATAATCACTAAAAACTATTTCGATATAAGTAAACATGTAAGCTGCAAATGGGGGGGGCTAAGGTTTTTTGGAACCCCTTACATTCAAACAGTACCTTGCGGTACCATTTTACACTTTTTCTAGCAGGGCTGTAGTATGAAATCATTTGATCTGAAAGATCAATCCCCCCTTTTATTCGGTTGTCGTCTAATATTACTACTGGCTTTGAAACTGATTGACCTTGACGTGTTCTTTTATCAATTTCCTTTAGATTAGGCCCATGAAAAGTCGATATCATGAAGACTTCTCTCTTATCCTGAAACTTCATTATTCTAATTCCGTCCTTATTTACTGCTCCTTTTGCTTCTCCTTTTTTCAGTTTTGCAGATTTTATTGTAGCCGGTATTCCACTTCTATTTCTTCTAATAGTCCCACAGTATTCTGTATTTTTCTTTTCCAAATAATTTGCTAAATCAATACTGCTGTACCAATTGTCAGCGACTAAAATTCTGCCCTCATTCAGCAATGCTTCAGCCAATTCAACAAGAAAGAATGATTAGCGCAAAAGCAATGATTAGTGTAGAAAATACTTTTAGATAAAAAAAATAGTATTGAGTGTGCTTCACATGTGATGCGCAGAACGTACGACTAATAATTGCTAGTTTTATTGTTCTGTGCATCAAATGTGATACACGCTTTTTTATTGCTGGTCAGACATCCTCATACTCCTATAATACTAACACTTTTCACATTTTTTCATTTCTTGCAACAATACTTCCTCATACCCAAAAATCGTCTCAGTAAACCCTAAGGAAAACCCTTTGGACAGGCAAAGGGTTAATAAGTCGCGGTACTAAACCAACAAATTTTGGAACGTCTTCAATACCCGATTGGGTACGGGTACCCGATCGGGTATTACATTTTGGGTGCCCGTACCGGATTACCCGGTAAAAGCGCTACCCGTTGCATCCCTAGTTATGATACATGTCCAAACTTGTCTCCCGGCCGCGGATGTAAAAAACGCAAATGTCATGCTATAAAAGTGCTCGCTCTGCCGATTTGGCGCCCCCCAAAAACCGGCGCCCAGGGCACAAGCCCCCCTTCCCCCCCTTCGCTACACCACTTCCTCCAGGCATGCCAATTCCTTAAGGGAATCAAAGTTCAGTCTCCCGATTTGCAGGGTTTAAAGTGATACCCTTTGCTTTCACGCTATATTTGGATTCGTCACTAACCTTGTATACGTACACCGTACGTTTTTGGGCCGGATGATACAAATTAGTCCGCATAGACGTTATCCCCATACTCATCCTTGATCTCAACAGTAAGCTCACCAAGGAACTCCCCAATAGGAGGCATATATTCCCCTTCTTTTTCCGTGAATATTACACTGTCAATATCGGCATACAGGACCCGGCGTCGAAGAGAGTGCATGAGCTCCCAAAGCTTGATGCGGCCGTAGGCTGTTGTGAAACTGCCTACGGGTATGTTTGTGATACGTAGTGTGTCTGCAGCCAATTCGGTTCTATTGTACCTTAGTACGTACGTATTGCCTGCATGCTTAATTTCAAGGATTTCTTTATCAACAGCATTGGCGTAACTTCATACTCTATTAAAACGCTGAGCTAGATGCACATTTCCTTTGTCGGTATTCTGCGCAAATTTGCCCCAAAGACTGTTCAAACAAAGTTTTGCACTAAAGCCCTTGTCAGGATTTCGCGCAATGTTCTCCCGATCAAGGTGTATC
This sequence comes from Bathynomus jamesi, assembly GCA_023014485.1. Taxonomy (NCBI): domain Eukaryota; kingdom Metazoa; phylum Arthropoda; class Malacostraca; order Isopoda; family Cirolanidae; genus Bathynomus; species Bathynomus jamesi. The sequence goes on from JAJOZX010000402.1 coordinate 776,068, forward strand.
CCTTCACGATTGTGGTAGCGCTGTATATATCCTGTTTTCATCTTCGAAATCAATACCTTGTGGCTACCCTGATGCTTCAACTTTATCCTTCAAAAAAGTGTTGATATAAGGTGTGAAGTAGGGCATGGTTAATTAATCATCTTTTAGGAAAAAGTGATGAATGATGAAATTTTCTAATTAATCAATGATTAACTGATTAAAAATTATTAAAAATTATTAAAAATTAAATACGTCTGGAAAGAGTAAGAAAAAGCTTTATTGTTTCTGTTGCGTAAGATAAGATCGAAGAAAACATTTTGCTCAGACATTTAATTTGCTTTAGTTCAAGAAATCAGGCATGGGCGGATTAGACAATTTATACATGCAAAAAGCAAAAAGGTGCCAAATTCAAATAATACATTACAAAATTTAAGGTAAAATGATGTTGAAATTATGAGGAAAATTAATCATTTCCCATCATTTTCAAAAATATTTTTTTGATTAATTAATGATTAAATTATAAATAATTATTAACAGATTAACTCATTAATGCGTGAAGAGATTGTCGAGCTTCTAAAATCTCCACACCTCATAAATCTTCAATATTTTGTACCCGTTACGAATGGCTAGAGACAATTCGGGGCTTGTAAAAACGCCTCTGATCTTCCTTTGTTTGATTGTGTAATTACCCTCCCGATTGTTTTCTTCTGCATACTTGACACACAAGGAAAACAAGAGTTTATGGACTATAACAACGGGTAAGATCGGCATCTATAAATCGACAGGGGGAAGCACGTCGACGAAGGAAAGGCCAAAATAGTTTTCGTTTAAATTGGTAGAGAACTCTTCGATGGATAACAGGGGAGAACCCACAAGTTTTTCAAAGGCACCTACGGGATACGGGTTGTTCTTCATGACGTAGGGGTACAAAAAGCAAAAATCGTACAGGTGAATCTTCATCCCTTCCTTAGGTGGAAAGTATAGTTTGAAGGCGTTTGTATGACCCCCAAACAAACTATCACCACACTTGAGGGGGTCCACAATCAGTGTGCGTTTGATGGCTCTTATTTCGTCACGGTACTGTTCATTAGTATCCATCCACTCATCATACTCGTGCTCCCATTATACCTTGTGAGTAAACTGGGATCTTATAAGCTGATCGTGAGTATGGGTTCATGCAAGACTATCAGCAGGGGATGTACCGTAGAAGTCGCCTGTGATACCACACTCAGGATACGGGCATCCGTGCTAGCGGCAACCGTTAAAGGAATACTCCGTCTTCTCTCCGGTGCGGAGATCCTCACTCAACCCATGGCCCAAAAAGTACAACCATTTATCTTAATAGCCACTTCTCCCGTGTTGCACGCATGTTTTATGTATACGCCTGTCTGATGTTGTATGTGTGTGAACCAGTAAGTGGCCTTATAACCGTAACTGCGCGGGGTGTTTCGGGGTATGACGGATATTAATTTTTCTGGCATGAAATTATTTTTTTAATACAATGAAGCATAGTGAAGCGATCGTGGTTGCAGCTTGTAGGGGGTCGCAGTTGAAACGGATAATGTACATGCTTCTAAACGTTTGCAGACCCTGAGTACGCGCACATCATTCACGCAATAAAGTTCATATTCATCCGCTATATTGTAAGGATTATCCACACTGAATCTGTTGTAGTAACGTTCAAAGTCTTCGCGCTCACTAACACTCATTCTGTCATAGTTAAAGTAATGTTTAGAGAGCGGTAGTCCAACGTAATGTAAAGTGTCACGCGTGAGGAATGTGTGAAGGAAATAGCCTTTTGATACCTCGGCATCTCACTTATAAGGCGTGAATATTAATGTCTTCAAACTAAACATTATTCCTTATATGTATCTGAATAAGTTTATTGCCTCCTTTTAAAGGATCGCCTGCGAATATTTCTGATAACTCATGTTCAAGCAGCTCCTTATCAAGAAACTGCGGCGTCATGCGCAAGAATATACAGAGTAATTTTTTTTTAATTCATCGGCTAGTTTGACTATTGAGTTTACAAAGAATTTCACGGCGAATTCTCTTACAGTCGTTTTAAAAATATTTGTACGTTTACCATATTTGCACATTCATCACACTCAATATTCATACACTCGTTATAGATGGTCTGGCTTACAAGTAAATGCGAGATAACTTTTTTTGCCTCTGGTCCGTATAGATCTCTATGTCGTAGTATACAGTTATACAAGGTTTATTTTTGGGCTTCGCGTCTTTCATATAACAAACATGCTTTACTCCATCCGCCTTATATTTCTCATGACACTTAGAACAATGAATTTCATCAAATTTATGTGGGACTCACCGCTCCCATTCATCGCCTGAAACATACCACACTCGCAAATCCTTATTTTTCTACACGCGCCATTTATCTTATGGAAATCAAAGTAACTATTATTGAAAAACATCCGTATACACACGTTACAATTTCTCTTTACACTTCTACCACCCGACTTACGCATCTAGGGCTTTTACACTGAGTACACACCATATGGCATCCCTTACAATGTTTTAGCAGATCATCCATAAACTCAAGGCACCCCTTACACAAATCATGATGTCTTCCATACTTACAGTTCTTATCGTAACCCGCATAAAGCGTTCTAATATGTCTAATAGGGAGGGAGGTTCTTCCCACCAAACTCAAAATAAGTAAAGGTCTTGTATGATCTCTCACACGGCTTCTAAATACATACGTTATTCTATTATGTGAATTTTTAATGGAGTTTAGTGATGAATACTTTTTAGCCCCAAAAGTGAAATAGTATGGGCATGCCTATTTCTCAAATAGAACTCCTCAGTGTTAATTGAATTACGCCGAATCAAAGTTTTTCATGTTGGTACATATCCTTACATGGTTCGCATCATCTAGCAACTCCTCCCAAAGAAAGAGATTGTAGACACCAATCAACCAGGGAAGTACTCTGGGGGGACGTTAGGCAGCAGACAGGGAGTGCTGGAACTCCCGTTTCTCCTGTCATTGTCCTCCTTAATTGATCTTTTTATGCGTTTAATCTACCCTGTAAGCAGTCCAGCATGCTTTCAAACGCATGCTTCTCCCTCTGTTCTTCACTACACATATATGCATTTTACACACTACAGAATCTTTTCAAAATTTATAAAAAAAATAAAATAAAATGACATCATGGGCCTCAGAGACCTTGATTTTGGCTTTCTCCTTCTTCTATAAGGGCAGGGGAGGTATTTTTGCGGGCGTTCGCCCTTGTCACGTCCTTTCTATATAAAAACAACAGTTGCGATACAGGGTATAAGGCGTATGACCCACCACCATTCCAAACTCACGATCTGGAGTAAACATTCCGTACTGCCTCACAACGGGTTCTGAGTTTGAAGCATCATGACGTACTTTCCTCGCAGTCTCACCAGGAAACAAAGAAATATGGAGCTCCCTCTAAACAACATTCTTAATGCACAATACGATGTAGCCCTTTACAAATCGGTGAGGAGTGTTTAAATGTAGCAGTGGCGCAATTAATTACGTACTTGAACAAAATATATCCTACGGAGTCCGCAAAACGTAATATTATCTATTTCAATATTCGTAAAATCTTTGTGATAGTTGAGAAATGGGCGGAAGAGAATTATAACATACCAACAGGTACGAGTGCAACAAGAGTGGTGATTAGTAATAAGCTCTCATACTCTATTATTTGTATGTTAAGTGTGAGCTGTGATACATCTCAACCATGCGTCGATATACGCCTGATGTGGAAGAGCAGACTTAACAACGGCGTTGTACCTATTCTCATCGTTTCATCCTAGGCAGATTATATGAAACTGCAACGTTCCGTAAACTGAAGGCTTTATTAAATGCTCGCGTTGGTGACATGCACTATTTTGATACCATCCTCGAACATGCTTACACGGTTCTACTCGACGACTTCACAAAGTGCAGAGACGAACAAGGTGAGAACGGGCTGGAACTTAAAGAATATTTAGAAAACACCTCCCCAGAGAAGTATCATTCGCTTTGGGACGCGGGTTTAGAACGCTACAAGCCGTCCTTCGCCTTCACCGTTCATCCCAAGAATTATTTCTATGGTTGAACAGTGTCACAACCATGCGATTTACCATTTCTATGGTTGAACAGTATCCATGTTTGTGCCATTAGAAGTTCGCTGTAAACAGCGAATGTCCCTCCCTTAGCTGTGCCTCTCTAATTCGTCTCCTTTGATTTCTCCCAAATAATGACTTATACTGTACGGACAGAGTAAATCACTCTGACGTCATAAAGTAACTTAGTTTCCTTCACGTTTCGATCACGTGCTTAGTATGAGGCTATCCTTAGTATTCAATGTATGGTACATTCTTTAATACTAATAAAAGCTTTACTATCTATAAGTCATTATTTATATGTTGTGTCCTGTCGGTGTTATGCAACCATACTCATTCATACATCCATGTTCCTACTTGACCGTTGTCCTTTATTAATTTTATCACCTATTACCTATTTTATTACCTATTACCCATTGTCTAGTTATGCTCTATCAACTTATCAGTCTATGTTTACTCGTGTCTATATTACGCACACAACCTATTGTGTGACGAATGATATGTGTACACTACTGTGTGCAGTCGTACATGTCTATTGACGATCATGATTACGTACATGTATTCTTTTTACGTTTTATTTTCTTTTTATTATTTCACCTCTCGCAAGTTGTTTATTATTGCTGAGACGAAGGTTCGAATTCCGATTACGTCGTCAAAAGCGAGCCTCTGAATTCGAACTCTTCTCTCTTGCCTCTGCTACCAATTTATAACGTTAAGATGTGATGTTATATTATTATAATATACCATATTGTTCCCTGCCAGGCTACTGGTTATTATCTACTTAGGCACATAGTTATCCACGTTCTCATTACCTGTACTTACTACTTCTACCTAATTGTCATTCAAACTCCGTTACTTATGTCTTACGTTATCATTAATGTCCGTGTACTTTCAAATGAAAAGTACACCGTATTTTTTCTCCGCTTTCCTCATCGCTGGCTAATTAGACTTTCAAACTATAATAACCAACCATTCTTCTAATAATATTTGACATAATTTGGCGTAATCATTGTTAACTATAAATATATATAACATTGTTGTTAATCCCCTTTAAATTATAAAACAACGAAGAACTCTCCTTCATTATTTAAATTGTGTTACCTATTCAGATTACTTCAGTATTAGATATGTCAATTAACAAATTGCTAAAATTGTAATTAACGGTAATTAATGTATGTAATATAATGTAATTTATGTACTGAATGTACTCGGTACATGTCGGCCCCCGACATTATGTCGCCACCCAAAAGTGTATACCTTACAAAAATTAGTAATTTTTTTGTTAACTTTTTGCTTAAATTTTGCTTAACATCAGAATTCTGTAGCTCTCCAGCTAAAGTGGGAGCTTAACCTTCAACTGCATTCCCCCAAAACTGAGGCTTATTTATTTCTTGTATTGTAAATTAATTGATTCCTGCCTGAGCCGTTGTTACCAGAGGTGGCTCCTCTCTCATCTTAAATTCCTGCCTGGCCCGTTGTTACCCGAGGTTGCACCTCCCTCATTTTAGATTCCTGCCCGAGACTTTACCCGAGGAGGCCGAGCCCCCTTCGCCTTAAATTCCTGCCTGGTCCCTTGTTACCAGTGGTTGCACCTCTCCCACTCTAAATTCCTGCCTGAGGCTTAGACCAAGGAGGCCAAGCCTCCTCATTTTAAATTCCTGCCGTAACTCTTACTCGAGGAGGACAAGCCTCCTCGCTTTCAATTCCCACCTTAACTATTGTGAAATGGGGTCGAACCTCTACCCCTGTAAATTCCTGCTTGAGCTGTTGTTGTAAGAGGTAAAACCTCTCCCCCTGTAAACTTCTGATTATTTATCAGTGCCTCGTTCTGTATATACTTTGTAAAAAGAAATTTATGAGTGAACTAAAACTCCAATTTTTTGAAGTGAAGTGTTTCCATTCACCCCTTCGGGAAAAAACCTAGTAGAAACTGTTCATTGGTACTCGGATGCTCTCGGCTAAGGCCGAGCTTACCCAACAAGGACCACCTTCATTGGATTGTCCAAAGTGCATTAACCCTAAAAAGTCGCAAGCGGGCAGAGGCTCGCACAATCTATGCGCGACATAAGGTACAATAGCCGTCACGACTTAAAAGACTTCATCACACATCGATATGAACTCTGAACTATACTCGATAAAAAAACTAGTGAAAAGAGGCTAAACGAATGTTACAATAGTTTGTCGTTTCATAATAACGAACGAAATAATAATAACCAAAGGTGTACTCGCGCAGGCATTTGACTCTATCCTGTCGTTGATTAATGTACAGTGCTTACAAGAAGTCTCACGCCTCTGTCTCGTCCCAAGCTAGTCTGTTAGGTATAAAATGGGCGGTCCTTATCTATTTATATATAGAGACATACTGTATATAGATATATATAGAGTATGCAGGGGATGACGTGTCTCAGTCCCAGCTATGGTAGTTGTCTTACAATTAACAGTCCCAAGTGCAAGTTACGTTAACACCTCCACATAAACTACCCTGGACTAAAATAACATACGTGAAGCCCTTACCCAGAAACCATTTAAAAGCTCTCTCTCTCTCTCTCTCTCTCTCTCTCTCTCTCTCTCTCTCTCTCTCTCTCTCTGATCTGATCACACCGCATCCCATCAGAGGTCTTCAGCAGGGACATCGGCAATGTATCCATATAACGTTAATGATAACCGAAACTCGGGGAAAATATACTCTCTGCCTTCCGCTCTATCCCAAATCCTTTTCTCTTAGTAACCTCTTAATACAAACTAATCTATCATATTTTGCGATTTTTTAACTCTGGTAGGATTCAATTCCATTCCTATAGTGTAAGAGATACTTAAATTCATGTGTGTATTATGCCATATGATGTGCGTAATAAATAATCATTTTTAAATAGTTGGAGCGTTCAAGGTCATCTGTAATAATCTATAGACTACCCCTCAAGCCCCACTCTCAACATTTAGATTCCCCTAAGACACAGGCGTCTTCAAGTAACATGAATGCGTAGAGATCTAAGGTGTTAGATTCCATATTATATAATTTATGTGCTAGGTTTAAGAACGCTGGCATTGAAGGATGGAAGGAAGGGAGAGTAAAAGTGATAATAGGTTTAATGAAGGAAGTGGAATGAGGATGGAGGTAAGCGTTGCTATGTCGAAGGAAACGAGGTTGGGTGGGGAATTACGAAGGGAGGAGGAAAGGGAGAGAGGGGGCTAAAATGAACGCGGGGATGTGTTAAGGGAGAGGAGAGAAATTCATATGAAATGCTAAACACAAACTCAAATATTTATTTTAATGCCCTAGACCTAGAAAGACAAAGAGCAAAATACCTTAAACTAACAATGAATTGACAGAAACAGAAGAGTCTGGTCTTAGACGCACTGGTAGGTTTAACGTATGTGGCTAGAGGCCGCCACTCAGAATTACCTCTACTACCTAAGTCATAATAAGGTTATTTACTTTGACAGAGTAGTCATGAGTAGTTATGGAAATAAAATATGATTATGCTGTTGATGGCTGACTATATTCAGTTGGGGTATAAACTATTGCTGACAATCTTTGGATCTTTGGCTTTTAAGACGAATTTTTTATGCATATGTTCAACAAAATAGGAAATTGGCTGATTATTATTACCATTCGAAGGGTTGGTACCCTTCACAACCGAAATCAATTTCAGAAGGGGTGCATGGTATCCTCATTTCCTTTATCGTCCCAGCACGCTTCACATAAGCCATTTACACAAAGATGGAAAAGCCGTCTGTGCACCACGAGACGACCCAGGCAGTGCGGGGAGCAATGGTGACATTGCATGAATATGGTGTGCCAATAAGAGAAATATCAAGACGACTAGACGTTCATCGAAGCACTGTGGAACGGTGGATTCATCGGTATGAAGCAGAAAACTCAATCGCTACTTTGCCGAGGTCTGGTCCTCCGCGTTCAACATCTCAAGAGGAAGATGCTGCGATTGTTAATCATGCCAGAGAGCATCCGTTTGTTCCAGCGACGCATATTTACAGACACCTGAACCTTCGTTGTAGCGCAAATACAGTGAACAACAGACTTCACGAGGCAGGGTATTTTTCTCGCCGTCCAGCTATAAAACCTGCATTGACGATTGAGCATAAAGAGGCGCGGATGGGATTTGCCTTGCAATACTTGCCGCAGGAGGAAGAATTCTGGAGAAAAGTTGTGTACTGTGACGAGAAAACATTTTCAACAGATAGTCATGGTTCCCTGCATTGTCGGAGGCAGCGCGGAAAACGCTATGAAGAAGGAAATGTTTTCCCGAGCAAACGTAGTGGTCACATCAATCTCGGTGTGTGGGGCTGGATATCTGGCTATGGTGTCGGAGAATTGACTCAAGTAGAGGGACGCTTTACTGGACAGCAATATTGCCAGATACTGGAAGAGGTGCTGCTACCCAGTGTTCGTGCGTATCTGGTTCCAGCGCCGGAACCATTTTACTTAATGGAAGATAACAGTCCCATTCATAGGAGTAACGTTGTGAGAGCGTGGTACGAAGATCACCCAGAGATTATTAATCTAATTCTGCCACCACGTTCTCCTGATATGAATCCGATTGAAAACCTTTGGGCAATAATGATTAACGAATAGGAGCAACGCAATGAAAGAACATTTGAAGCACTTTTAGCTCACACGAGGAATAGTTGGGAGAGCTTACGCCGAACCCCAAACATTTCCTACAATCTGGCCTCTTCTATGCCGCAACGATTGCAAGAAATTATTGATGCCGGAGGAAGCTATACGAAATACTGATGTTAAAGCCATGACGTAAATGTGTATCGAATATATATTTATGTTAATATAGAATTTTATTATATTTTTATGTTTGACATCTATAAAAGTATATATTGTGACCATGAAAGAACTTTACTTATCCTTAGTTAGAATCTTTTCTTGCAATGTCTACGCTCGTGGATATGATAATATATGCATTGTTGAAACAAACTATGAGAAGGTAATAGTTTCAGGAAAAAAATAAAAACTGGCAACATCGAGGCCATCACATGTTTATGGGAATTGTCATATGATATGCTACCAATAAACTCTTATATACTACTATATACACTATATTACGTAATAATTACGATGAACAAATCAAATGCGAATTTCTCTGATTCACGGCCCACCAGTCTTGCTTTAGACTAATGACTTTCATAAGATGGAATAGGTTACCACTTAAAACAATGGATAAACTATCTATTAGTGAGACGACCGTGACTTCCTCGAAATGCGAGCGCGTGGGAGGTTCACTGAGGAATTTGGTCATTAGATTCTTCACGTAGGATATGTATCACAAACAACAATATTGACAACAATTCCCAACAATTACTTAATATCAATCATTGCATTTGAGCAAATAATTTAGACCTGCGTCATAATAACTTAGGTATCATGCCATGATTTGGGATATTTGCCGAATTAGTCGTTCTCTATAGTCTACAGTATATATTGAGACGGTATAATGTAATGCCCAGCTAATATTATGATGACTAGGATTGCTCCATAACCATCTCAACATCCCGAAACTTGGTCATTCTGTTTCTTAATCATTTGTATTTTAAACACTAAAATGTAGCAGAAATGACGTAATAATGGACATCATTGATTGGGTTAGAGCAGTTATGTGCACCAATCCGAACACACCTCCCGCTGCCATAAGGACTGCCATTTTATACCTAACAGACGAGCTTGGGACGAGACAGAGGTGTGAGACTTCTTGTAAGCACTGTACATGAAAAAGTTACTCCCAATTGTAAAGTAGGAACGAGAAAAGCCTAAATGACTTAAGGTCCACCTACGTGGAATGCTCATACATTCCCTCAAACATTAAGTGGATTTTATTTTTTAGCAGAATTGACAGCATCGTGCAAAGTAGCGATGATGTGACTATTTCTGAAATAAAGTGCGAGTTTATTCTACTCACAAAGAGGTAGAAGGTGAAAACCGAGATTATAGTCTAATTTTATGATGCAATATAATAAATGTAATTAATTTGTAATAGAAAATAAATGTGATTAATTTATAAAGATTTGTTCTGCGCATACTTTATTCTTCTTCTTTCTCTTCGCCCGTTCCCGCCTCTATGCGGGGTCGGCGTTTCTGACCAGCCTCCTCCACACAGCCCGGTCCTGGGCTTCTTCCTCCGACAAACCCTTCTCCCTCAAATCGTCCCTCACCTTCTCCATCCACCTTCGCTTCGGTCTGCCTCTCTTTCTCCTGCCATGCACCTCCATATTCATCGTTCTCTTACCTACATAATCTTCGTCCCCTCTCATCACATGTCCATACCATTTCAGTCTACTTTCTTGTATCTTCCTCGAGATTTCTCCAACCTTTGTTGTGCCCCTTATCCTTTCATTCCTTACTCTATCCAACCTTGTCACTCCGCACATCCATCTCAGCATTCTCATCTCCGTTACATCTAGTCTTTTCTCATGATCTTTCTTTATAGCCCAAGACTCAGCCCCGTACATCATAGCCGGTCTTACCACAGTCTTATACACCTTTCCCTTAACCCTTGCGCCTATTCTTCGGTCACACAACACCCCTGAAACTTTCTTCCAATTTTTCCAACCAGATTGCACTCTGTGTGTTATTTCTGTGTCCAGCTCACCGTCCTCAGCCACTGTCGATCCCAAGTACGTAAACTTACTTACTCTCTTTAACCTCGCTCCCTCTAAACTAATTTCTGAGTCTTGATTTTCGTAGAACCTCAGGTACTCCGTTTTCTTTCTGCTGATTTTCAACCCTCTGTCTTCAAAAGCCCTCCTCCATTCCTCCAATTTTCTTTCTACTACTTCTCTCCTGTTGCTGCACAGAACAATATCGTCTGCAAAGAGCATACACCAAGGGGATTGATCTTTTATCCCCTGGGCCAACACATCCATAATCAAAACAAAAAGGTACGGGCATACTTTATTATTATTATTATTATAAGTACGGTATACTGATAAAAAGTGTTGTGTTGGCATGTTACCGAATACTGTATGTATTCTTATTTCTAATTTATATTGATTGTGTTATAAAAACTATCCGTACAATATGAAATGAAATTTGTAATTGTAAGTTTACTTAAAAATATTATTAATAAACAAAAGTGTATATATGTATTTATCCTTTATTCGAATATATCTATTAAATTCATTTAAAGTACACAAAATAATAGAGGACGTACAGTGTAAAGAAAAAGTCCATAGTATGGGTTGTCTCATTATAAGTATATATATATATATATAATATATATATATTCAACGCAAAGTTAAGTACGTAAAATAATTTTTATAATGTACACGAAATAAACATCTACGAGTAAATAAACATTAATATCGCGGCACTGTACTGCTGTTGGTCGCTGAAGTCCATAATTATGTTATTGGGTTGGTTGTAGGTCTGAGGTGGGGTGTTTCTGTGCGTGCTAGGCTCTATTCGCTACCCCCTTAACCTCCTTTCCTAGTCCTTGCGCACCTTTTTCAGCAATGTTGCAACCTGTTACATACAAGTGCGTTGCACTCCACATTTTTACCAACATACTACTCGAGTCAATAACCCGACAGAAACCTTACTATTTCATCGGGCTACCGGGAATTTTAAACCCTGAAGGTGTTTGCTTCGTTATAAGACCAGGCAAAATCTTGCGTTCGTATCACTCGTAAAGGTATAAAAAAGTGAGAAATTGTTTAAACATCTGCTTTAAGTCATTTTATTAGAAATATTCTGACAGGTAACAAATCACCGTCGACAACGAAATGAAGAATTTCACTTCGTCGACATATACCATTTATATGTACATGTAATTGCATTTCTTTATAAAAAATAAAATATGTCCGAAATTGCTTAAAATTACTTTAAAAACATATAAAAATATAATGACGCTTCTCTTTATTATCATGGAACCTTTACCATATATATATATATATATATATATATATATATATATATATATATATATATATATATATATACTTCGTAGGTTTTCGTGTAAGAATCTGTCATAGCACAGAGAACAAGTTGCATGTGGCCTGTTTATCTTTCTCATATTATATATACGAGTATATATATTATATGGTAGTTTTTTTTTTTAGACATCCGATAGTTTAAAAGGTTTGTATTTTTTTATTAGCTGAAATAAAAGCAGGAAATTTTCAATGTACTTTCTCCAGTGCAAAACGTGTTCTATGTAATGTCATTTCACTTTATTAACTCTTCGCACACAAACAACAAAATTTTGCAGTACTCTAGACAGAGTATTTGTTGAAATCTGAGAAATTTCTTGTTCGGTTGATGCTCTCAATCCTTGTATTGTGTGTGGATTCTATTTAAACACTCCATCTTTTATAAGTAACCCCACAAATAAAAGTCACAGGGGTTCAGAGCTGATGATTTTTGGTGGCCTTGATATTCCCTTATCATAAACCGTGGAAAATCTTTTGAGCAGGATTCCGTCGAAAGTATCGTATAAGAATCGTGAGCTGAGAGAACATCACATAGAGCATGTCTTGCAAAAGGAAACTAATTCCCCACGTGTAGAGAAGGTACAGTAAATATTTCATGCTTTTATTTCAGTTAATAGAAAAAATACAAACCTTTTAAAGTGTCAGATGTTTAAAAAAATAGCCGATATATATATATATATCGGCTATTTTTAAACATCTGACACTTTGAAAGGTTTATAGACATATATATATACGAGATTTCGTAATCATGAGATGCAATTCACTTTACACAATAATCAGTTGCCCCTTAAATATTTTACATAATGAATTGTATCTCAGGATCATAGGATCTCTTTTTACTGTAAAACACAATCTTCCTTAAATGAATATAAGTTCTTTATACAACTTTTATATATATATATATATATATATATATAGAAATTATTTTACGTAACACGTGAATAATATTTATGACGAAAATAACCACGAAGGAAAATTAAAACACGAAATAGTGCTCAAGCGCTTTTGTCTAATGACATCCTCAGGAACATTGAAATTACTAACAAGATGGAGATAGTATATACAGTTCATAAATAAAAACAAAAATTATATGATTGATGCAAGAGGAGCGTACAATCCACGTGGAAAAGCTATCAGAGTTTTAGCACCTTGCCTTTCTTATCTAAATCTGATCTGAAAGAATTCAAACTAACAGGATCGAACGAAAATAGGCCCTGGCTGACGTTGAAATTGTTTGTAATTTGAATGATGGCAGACTCAAGAATGTTTCTATTAACAGTGTTGCTTGAGTCGAACAAAACTGAAGAATTATTTCAATCAGTATAATGGGCCAACTCTGACAAATGGACAAAAAGGGCGTTCGACGACTGTCCCGTTCTAACGGAATATTGATGTTGTTTTACACGTGTGTCCAAATCTTTTCCCGTCTCTCCGATGTAAAAGGAGTCACATTGTTTACAACCAATTTTATAGATAATGTCTGAATTATTGGTAGGACTACTCTATATTATGACATTTTTCACAATATTGTCATGAAAATACCGTACTACATTCATGTTCAAAAGTTTAAGTATATTACCAATGTTCGTTTTGCCTTTGTCTTGCTTCTATCCTGTGAATAATAACCCTCACACTTTGTCGAAGAATATTTTAGTACTCCCTTTTTTCCTAGGCTTTGTAGGCATTGGTAATGTACTTAAACTTTTAAACATTAATGAGGTATTTTCATATAAAAATATTATGAAAAATGTCGTACTAAAGAATAGTCCTACCAATAATTCAGACATTATCTATAAAATTGGTTGTAAACAATGCGACTCCTTTTACGCTGGACAGACGGGAAAAGATTTGAACAAACGTGTAACACATCAATATTCCGCTAGAACGGGACAGTCGTCGAACGCACTTTTTTGTCCATTTGTCAGAGTTGTCCTATTGATTACAATAATTCTTCAATTTTGTTTGACTCAAGCAACATTGTTAGTAGAACCATTCTTTAGTCTGCCATCATTCAAATTACAAACAATTTCAACCTTAGCCAGGGCCTTTTTTCGTTCGATCCTGTTAGTTTGAATTCTTTCAGATCAGATTTAGATAAGAAAGGCAAGATGCTAAAACTCTGGTAGCTTTTCCACGTGGATTGTATGCTCCTCCTCCAATATTCTCTGTACCAATCATATAATTTTTGTTTTCCTTCATGAACTGCATATACTGTCTCAATCTTGTTAATTTCAGTGTTCCTAAGGATGTCATTAAACGAAAGCGCTTGAGCACCATTTCGTGTTTTAATTTTCCTTCGTTGTTATTTTCATCATATATATATATATATATATATATATATTGTGGTAACGGAGAAAGAACACAAAAATCTAAAACTCCGCAACAAAATAAATGTAGAAGGGAATCAGAATGGGTTTTCGGTCCATGTAATGTTCCCTTTTCAGATCATAAAATAAGAATTAAATCACCTGAAAACTGTAAGTAGTTGCTAATCAAAATAAATTGTTTGCATTCAATAGAAATTATTCAAGTAGTTTAATCTTGCTTTTACTGAGCTGTAAAGGGAACCATAATTCCATAATTTGGACCGAAATATCATTTGGTTCTTTTCTTATTGTTTTTATATAGTTACTAAATGTATGCTTTATATACACGTTCGTTTACACATTATGTGTATATAGAGGCAGTCTATACAGGAGTTTAGAACAGATTTTATTGTTTGCAGATAATCCACATGGGAATTATGAGTGTTTATTATTTCCTTTCTGAGTTTAATCCAGTCTTCGTTCTTACTGCATTTGGAAGGAAGGAAGACAGACAAAGTTTTGATCAAGTTAATTCTGAATTTTGGTTTCTTAAATGTGAGATCACAAATTCTGTATCTCTTTATTGATCTCCAAAGTTACATCAACATCTACAGACTAACAAAGATTTCATATTCTTTCGTAAAACGGAGCAAGGTCAGTCGGTAACTAAACTTACAAAAGACAACTGGTATCAAAATATTTAGCTTCACACCCAAAACCAGTTGGAGAAAATTTGTGAATCTGCATTTAAAATCTAAGTGGTTTGTGAGTTTAAAGTAAATGTCAAACTCTTACTGACTTGAAAATTTCTGTTGAAATTATCTGGTATGAAATTATTTAGATATTATAATGTGAGCATGGACTGACTAGACAGATGTAGGTTATGGTCGGTCACATCATTAGTCCTAAACTTTTATTGTTGCCTTTCTATTCGGGTAGTCATACTTCGTATGATACCCCATTATCTTCGGATTTATGACATAAAACCACGTGAAGTGGCTGCAACGGGTTATATAGGAATTATGTCTCTATCAACAATACTTTAAAAATCAAAGAAAATATTTGACCAGTCAGGGTATCACGCTCCCTTTTAACCTTATCAAGATACTCCCGCCGCGAGGTGCAACACATATTTTCAAAACTCCTGCACTGGGCTGCCTGACTGAGGACAGGAAAAAGATGTCCATCGCATCCCTTAACCTATTTACCATTAACAATGTCCCTCTGTAATATTTCTTAGATTATTACATGGCAACGAAAGAAGATGCACTACCTGAACTTCAATCTTTTCAAGATTGTAAGTGAATCTGAAAAGATTTCCATTTTTAAACAATTCGTGATAAATAATGCTCATCCATTCTCTCAAGTACTCTTCATAATAAACTATTCATTAGCGAAAATTTTACTTTTAAACATACCTTCATTTATTCGAAAACGTTATATGCACTTCCTAAATTTAAAATAAATCTCGTAAGACAAAAAAAATGTACACGTTCAGAATTGAACGAAGTTCATTGTCTAAACGCATTACATTTAGAACTAACTTTATACTGTTTGCTGATTTTAGTTTTGTGTAGGTCTCTTTTATATACATATGTATACTACTTTATTATTAGATATTTACTGAGTAGAATTCTTTATGACTAATTTGATTTATTCATTTGGCCAGGAATAAATTCAGCATTAAGTTTTTAACGATGTTATTAATGTAAATTTTAAAACCTCATCAAAAAATAACTAAAACTATTTTCGATGACTTCAAAATACCGAAAGCTTTTCCCTATAAAATAAAAGAAATTATGATATTAATTGAGTGACAACTAAAAGCAAATGTACGCACATTACACATGATATAAGAACAGAGAGAGCAGAAACAGAAAAAAATTTCGATACAAAATTACAGACCTAAACTAACTAAAATATCATTTTAAATGCAAATTCTCTCTTTAAGATTGTTAATAAATTTTTTAATTTTTAGGAAATTCCTAATTTGTAAAAATTTATTAAGAGGTGTACGAAGACTTTACTTCCGAGGGATAAGAATCAGAGGATGGGCTTTTATAAGAATCAGACTGAGCTCCATAGGAATCGGAAGGGGGATAGGAAATGGTTGGAAGGGATGGGAACTTGATGGTAGGAAGTGCAGGAGGCGGAGGAAGGTTGGCTTCCGATGCTACCTGAACCAGTTCTCCAACGCCTCTTCCTACTGCAGAAACAACGTCGCCCGCAGTTTGCACAAAGGCGCTTCCAACTTTCACCCCAGCACTAATCAAATTGGCTCCTTTGTCTAATCCTCCTGCACTAAAGGAAGCAAGAACTCTGCCTTTGAGAGAAAGAACATCTTGTATGAGTTTGAATAAGATGTTGACAGCGTCTCTGAATATGTCCGTTTGCGCAGAGAAAATGTCACCCAAGTCATCGGCAGATTCAGCAATTACGTCACTAAGAGCGGTAGCGAAAGGTTGTCCAGCTTGAATCAAGTCCGAGATAACTTTGGCTTTGATGCCAGGGATCTGTGGAATAGGAAATGGATTCATTGTGGTCATTTTCCTATAACAGCCTCTAAAATCGAAATATATAAAATATTTTACTGCTAAATAAAATATAGCTAAATTATCCAAAAGAGAATATTACGTAAAAATTTAAGTGTCAGTATTTATGCGCGTTACACGAACAAAACCCAATTTCATAATGTCGACGTTCGACCTTATGCAAGTACTGTATAAGGATTTCAGATTTCAAACTAAACCACAGACACTATACATTTCAGATTTTCAATAAAAATGACTAACCGAACCTAGCCACACTAGCATAACCTAAC
This sequence comes from Bathynomus jamesi, assembly GCA_023014485.1. NCBI lineage: Eukaryota > Metazoa > Arthropoda > Malacostraca > Isopoda > Cirolanidae > Bathynomus > Bathynomus jamesi. The sequence continues at coordinate 793,231 of JAJOZX010000402.1, forward strand.
CAGACCTAATATAACCTAACTGGGCATAATGTAACCTAACCTAACTTAATTTAAACTAAGTTTTTAGTATCGACATTATGCATGTCGATGTTATGTAGCTCGACCTTACGCACATTATGCAGATCGACTTTGTTGCGCTACCCGATTTACGCATATAAAAATAAAATAATTTTTTTCATATCTCTTACTTTCAAGAGAACTTTCAGAACAGCTGAAGTTAAACGCCCTGTATACTGCAGTCCAGAGCCAGCAAATTCTGCAAACGTGCGGAGTCCCGAAGCTTTCTTTTGTAGTGCCCATCTAAAATTAAACATTTAAATAAATCAACAAAATCTTGAAGGGAGTTTGTTAACCAAAAAGTAAACTTTGTAACGTAAGCAAAATATTTCAAAACATGATTTATGTTTGCACTGAAAACAGTTACGTTCGCGATTTTCTCATGTAGCACACAAAATAGTTCATTATTTTACCAGCATAAGACCACAAAACCCACACTGACCAGTGACCATACCTACACTAACGTAGAAATTGTACTACTTGGTTGTTACTGGGAATAATAATAGACCGAATGGAGAATTAGGTGCTAGCGGTTATAATTATTTTTTTCTTATTTTATTCAATGTTATATTATTTATTTGTTTAAAACCAAACAAATAAGCCAACCATATTCATAAAAATTATATACGCTGGATAAGAAATAGGGGCTCGGATCAAAAACGTGATCAAAACAGCTGCGGACAAACAACAGGGTTAGTAAAAATAGCCAAATTAGTTTTATTTACAACGTTAAATTAAGTAAGTTTTGTTTGTAATATAAGCTAATTTCGTATATGAGCTTATATTTATGGCAGAGCTCAGAATTTCAAAATGATTTACTGTTGGGTGATGGCCTATTATACCTTCAGTATATTTTTTGGACTGGTAGTTTATTTTTTGGTCTTTCGAAAACCGCTAATTTCTGAGCTTAGATCTCGAAAAAAAATCTTCATTAGATTAACTATTATACGATATTTATTTTCATTATGTAAAGATTTTATTCCGAGATTTCGAGTCCTTCAAATAATGAAACTTCCAAGGACCAGTGGTATTAATATTTACTTTGAAGAATTCACTTTCACCCAACTGAGCCAAAGGCGTTAGTAGGAATACAATTTCTTTTTATACATTTATTTTTTATGCAGAAAGGAGGGACAAGTAAATATAACCCGTTATTTATTTATGATAATATGAAAACTGAACAGCAAAGAGCGAAAATTTATTTTAGAATAGCTTCCTATAATGCAATATTAATTTGATTTAAGTTATACAAAATAATTTTTAACGTTGAATCTGGTATAATTAAAATAAAAATATGAAGCTCTTTCATGGTGCTTCACTGATTTTATCATTATTAAATTGAACCGCATACAATTCTTTAAGAAAAATTCTATTCATAGTAGTGTCTCGAAGTAGGCTAGGCCTACTTAAATTCTTCAAAATAAGCGCTTAATAGTGTTGATTCTTGGAAATTTCATTATTTGATGGCCTCGAAGTCCAGACATAAAGGCTCTACAAAATAACTAAAATGATTAATATTTAACACATTATTTAATCAAGAAAAGTTTTTTCACGAGTCTAAACAAAGAAATCAGCAGTTTTTCTTATATAAAAACTAACAGTCGCAAGAAATAAAACCACACTTAAAGTAGGCCGTTGTTTGCGCAGTAAGTCAGTTTTGCTTTTTGTGATTTTTTACAAAACTTAAGTCCCTCTGGAAATTGACATATATTAAAACAACCACCTCTTACAATAATACTGAGCCATGTAATTTAACAATGAAAATATACTAATTGCCACAGCTCTATTATTTCTGTATCAGCTTATTTGATGATGTATTTGGTTTTTGAAACAAAACTAGGACGAAATAAATAATTTTAAAGTGATATTAAGCATATTTATAAAGTTATGTTAACCATTTACAGATGACCGGTAAAAACTGGTAGCGTTTCAAATACACGCATCCGTAACTTAACCGTATAAAAAATTTCGTCGTTAAAGGACTAAGTTAGTGAACAACGAATAGGCTAAAAATGAAGAAATAAAACAAAATGACCCACAAGTCTTATATGCCGTCGAAATTGTATAACTAAGTTTCCTTTATTCTAGTATCCTGTATTTAAAACCCTTTATAACCAAAAGGGATGGGCATTAGATGAGACTGTCACCTTCCTCATCTTTAGCCTCGTTTTAGCACAAAATGTTCGGAGACTTATTTAAGTCTTCATTCGAGCTGTAAATATCATATTATAAAGGTTGCAAATTCAATCTGCGTCTGGAACTTTGTGACTGCATATTTCAACGACTAATGTAATTTCTCTTGGTTTTCGTTGATAGGTTGGGGTTCATGTTAAACTGCAGATATCCTCTGTGATATAACCCTTAGTTATATCACTGATACTGCCATTGCTGTAAAACATCTCAAAAAAGAAATTTTATATTGCACTAACAGAGTTGGAAACTGGTCAGCGGGTCACTTGGGAGTGAATTCAAGACAGGTCGAGGTGAGTCATGGGTCATGAGGTGACATGAATCACGTGTGGACAGGTTATAAATGTGCCTGTAAGGCTCACCTGACAGCTTGCGTTCCTCCTACAACAGCCGATGTTCCGACTCTTGTAGCAGTCGTGAGAGCATCCTTCGCCTGACCTGCGAAGTTAGCTCCCGATGAAGCTGCAGAGAAACCAGCAGAAGCAAAGCTACTGAGAATCTGAATATAATACATTTCTCAGATTACTTTAGTGACCAGTAATTTTCATGTATTTAAACATTGATCACGTTTCTTTAAAATTACCTCAATAAAACATTCATTTTCGAGGGGGAGGGAATATTTACCCAGTTAAAATTGTTGTTAACTATTTAATTATGTTTTCGCAAAATATTTTTTTTAATAGCGCAACTCATTATGCATGTCAAAATGTTCCAAGAACATCAGTGCATGATCGCACTGTTGAAACGCAGAAGAACGTACATTATTATTTTGAATTTTATACAAAATCAGAAGAACGTGGTAGGCGGACTTCCTGACAGTCAAAATGTTATTCTCTCTCCAGGAATTCATATGCACTGCGAGGCGTTAAATAAGTCGATGCCATAGATGAAGTACCGAACGGCGTTCAGGAAGGAATTTGAAACCAAGACATCCCAAGTAAAAGGTCAGTTTGGCATGTAATGAAAAATTTGAAAAATATTGCTGGGTAACCTGGATGCGACTGGATATGGACGTAACCATACTGGTAAAATGCTCTGATGGAAATGTCTGAACGTATACATAAGGTCTTCCCAACAAAACGTTTTGTATTCGTATTCGAATGTATATATTGGAAGCCCATTTTCAAGTATTTGTATCCTTAGTCAAATACAGTACTGTCAGATATGAAGTATCAGGTTGTAACATAAATTCTGCTCGATTAGGAAACGGACAACAGATAATAGAATAACCTCAAGATAATGTGAAATAGTTTTAGAAATGTTGCAAAATACACGCGGCGACAGGTTTGCACAGGTTTTATCACGATACAGAATGACTTAGGCTAGTGTAGGATTAGGCTAATGAATATTTTCTCTGGTGTTTTTCATACAGTTACAACGCCAACCCTACGATATTACAGTAATTGATAAAACATGGAGCCCACGAAAGAGCATATTCGACATGTGATGCTGTATGAGTTCCATAAAGGATCTAACGCTAGTGAATCCGCAAGAAACATTCAAAGAGTTTATAGAAATGATGTTTTGAACGAATGGATGTGTAGGAGATGGTTTGAGAAGTTCAGAAATGGAGACTTCAGTCTGAAAGATTATTATCAACTAACAAGACGACCAAATGAGTTAGATGAAGAGTTGCTGAAAGCAACAGTGGAGGAACACCCAACGGTAACTGTGAGAGAACTTGGCCTGCAACTCGGCGTTAGCCAGATGACCATTCATCGTCATTTGAAGCTGTTAGGAAACGTAGTGAAGGTTGGAAAATGGATTCCGCATGATTTGTCACAAGCGAATCTTCAACATCGAATCGATATTTGCACATCACTGCATTCTCAGCAACTGCAGGCACCGTTTTTGAATCGGATCGTCACTGGAGATGAAAAAGTGGGTCCTCTATAACAATATTAAGCGTCAACATCAGTGGTTTAGCCATGAAAAAAAGCCTGGACCTCAGCCAAGGAATGGACCTCATCCAAAGAAAATTTTGCTATGCGTTTGGTGCGATATGCAAGGAATTATTCATTTTGAGCTTCTGCCAGATAACCAAACAATCACAGCTGAAGTCTACTGCCAACAACTCCAATGATTGAAGATGGCATTACAAGAAAAACGTCCTGCATTAATTAATCGCAGAGGTGTTCTATTCCACCAGGATAACGCGCGCCCTCACACTGCTCGAATCACCACTGCCCAATTGGAGTCATTTGGTTGGGAAAAAATGCCTCATCCACCTTATTCTCCGGACATCGCACCTTCACACAATCAGACTACCATTTATTCAGAAGTCTGCAACATCACCTAGATGGACAAAAGTTGCAATCCAGGGAAGCTATCGAAAACGAAGTGATCGCTTTTTTTAACTCGAAACTAAGGGATTTCTTCGAACGTGGCATAAAAAAAACTTTTCTACAGGTGGGAGGAGGTTATAGAAAAATAAGGGAATTATATTGATGATTAATTTGTCATTGTCATTTAATTTTTGTTGTGAATGAACTAAAAATTCGACCAAATTTGTCCTTATAAGTCCTTTAATTTTTGCTAGGAATGAACTAAAAAATCGAGCAGAATATATGTTGCAACCTTATATTTATATTTGTATTCGAATAATTTCTTGATGCATCCATCTCTATGAAAACTTCATGAATAATGTCAGAATAACAAGTTCTAAAGCATCAATGAATGAAATCACTTACTTAGACCTAAGCCTGCAAATATCAGGACCGAAACTTGGGACTCTTGCTGAAACGATAATGTAAATACATCGTAAAAGTTTTCGATAAAGTACCATTGAATATTATTCCCCTAATAATAACACTAGTCTCTCAGGAGTGCCAGAAACTGGCACAGGGCTCAGGCCAGACTAATGTGGCCTATTGCGCTGACTCCCTAGTTATTATTAACCAGCACCATCGGGAGTCAAGGCCTCGCCCTCACTGTCTCCATTCCGCTTATAGGGAAATGGTGCTACCCACTGAACCACGGGCGCTGGATTATTTCCCTATATCCAGTGCTCGAAGTGAGCCGGTATTCAGCGGTTCGCCATACCGTCAGTACCTTTTCTGAGCTGTACCATAGCGTCAATTTGTTTTACTCATTTTACTGAGCTCTGGACGTTCACTTCAGAGTATATGAATAGGAAGGTAACATCCATGTCTCATATTTCCCGAGGAAGTGGAGGGTAGGGACCCGAGCCTGGCCGACCTTAGCTTCGTTGTGACGTAAGATACAATAAAGACAACCGCCCAGCACTGGGGTTCAAACCCACGATTCAGCGAAGTCTCGGCACTGCCGGGGGCCACGAGACGCTGAAGTATATGAATAGATAAAGAGTAAGCCAGAAATTAAAGTGTTGGAAGTGAAGTTGGGAATACATTTATCGTAAAGATTGAAGTTATAATAAAAATTGTTTAGAGTAATCGGTAAATGAAGTTTCAGACATAATAAATGCACTTGTATAAATTTTGACAATTCCTAACCATGGATAGATGAATTATAAAAATGCGTGGACTTAAAGAGAAGTTAAATGCAGCGGATATATTATTTTGACAAGGAAAGGAATATTTGTCCAGCGTTTTACTTCACTCATGAATGAATTTATTTGGTGAAAGTTCATACCACCACTTTTCACCCACCGCCACTTCGAGCACTTTGTATATCGCGTATAAGTCATGTTTACTTTCATGTTTACTTTCATGTTTACTATCTGATCACCACAAATCATTATGGAAAATGTCGTTGAAAACTGGAGTGTCTGTTAGTGCGATTTATAAAGCAGTACGAAAGTTAGGCTCACGTACAAATCGTACAACAACAACAACAGTAGTAGTAGTAGTAGTAGTAGTAGTAGTAGTAGTGTGAATTAAAGTATTAATTTCTGAGAAGCCAATGTTATGGAAAAACTATACGCGCTTACAACATGGTATCGTATGTGATACCTTTATTTCATAATTAAATATAAATTATTAATTAATTGAATTAAATATCTACAAAATTGCCTCGGGATTGGCGAAATAGCCTATTGGGAATGAAATAATTGCCATACATACGTACATAGAACCCATATGTAGGCTTCGGGCCTGCATAACAACAGAAACCAAATTATGATCTCGTGATCAAACTTTTCCATTGCCAACTCATGAGAATTACATCGAGAAGGAGTCAACGACCTTTGCCAAATCAGCAATTTATAATAAAAATACGAAGATTATATTATATCGGCTCGGCTCGGAGCTGTTTATTGTGACAGCAAATTTTTTAAACGGGGAAGATGTGCTTTGTCTTCCATAAAGTTCTGAGTGAATTTCTTATAATATAAAACCTAATAACTATAAAAAGGATAGGTCTATACCTTCAGGTGTTTAGAAAGTGACTGCCTATATTAGTTACATCGAGTTAACTCATCGTGTAGCTCCATCGTAACGGCCCTACATCGAGAAAGATTCGTCGCGCCCTAGATCGAAGCAGAAGCGGGGTCTAACGAAATAATAAGGTAGGGCAATTTCTTTCTTTACCATTGGGTAGTCCAAATCCCGAAATCAATTAAATAGAAAGAGGTCCTTTGAAGACCTACATATACATAACAAACTAACGAAAAAACAAAGGGCTTTTGTCGTTCACTCTCCACTGAAGTCTGCTGGAAATTTCCAACGGATGAGGGTAACAGGCAATCATCCCATAGCCCTATATAGTTTTTCAAAATGTATTAGGTGGAACATACTGTACAAACGAAGAATATGAGCAAAAGAGAACCACATGCTATCCATGCAACACTTGTTTACGATAGGAAGTTAGTGTATGTCGTGCATAAAGTGCGACAAATATTACTGAAACATTTTTTCTCGCAGGAAATCATTTACACAGATCCCTATAATGCCATAAATTCGTGAATCAGTTGGACGAGTCTCGAATCATTCAATCCTTTTTCGAAAACCGAATAATTTTGATAATTCACTGGTCGACAAAATCGAACTTTTTATTTGTCACATGAACAAAAATGGGTGGATCTTATAGGTTTTTTACCGCTGAGTTCAAAAATAGCCTCAAAATTTTTCTATCACCCACCAATATTGAATGAATCGAAAATGAAATTTGGACTAATTTATAGGCATAATAGCAATATCAAAGTAGAAAATGCATATTGAATTCACCTAAAATGTGGCTACTGATGATTTACACTTGTATTTGGCCTCTGAGCAATCCCTTGACAATATCCAGCAGTAGTCATCCAACATGCTGGGGCTCCACTTGCCCTGGTATCGCTCCTCCATCGTGGATATTTGTTCATGAAAGCGTTCCCCATGCTCATCACTAACATCGCCTAAGTTTGTTGGGAAGAAGTCGAGATGTGTCAAGAAAATGAATTTTCAACATGTTGCACCCCACGTCATTGTAGGCCTTGAGAAGTTCTTCAACAAGTGACTCTTAACTTTCGGCCTTGAAGTTTCCGAGGAAATTTGTGTTCACTACTTTAAATGCTCTCCAAGCTGCTCCTTCAACTTCACTTAGTTTCATCAAACGCGCTCTCTCATGATTTCTCTAATTTGCGGGACCACAAATATCCCTTCCTTGATTTTGACCTCGCTGATCCTCGGAAATTTCTGTTTCAAGTAGAGAACCCCCCCCCCCTCCCTGCCATGTTGATCCATAGCCTTAACAAAATTTTCCATTAAACCAAGTTTAATATGTAGTGGTGGCAAATAACTTTTTTGGATTAAGAAAAGGTGAACTGGTGAGGTTTTTATGCCCTGGAATCAACGCTTATCGAAGTGGCCATTGTTTCTTTGAGTAATGGCTTTCCCGTGCTCTGCTGTCCCATTCACAGAGGAAACAACAGAATTTCGTATAACTCAGTTGTAAACCAAGAAGAAGTGCAATCACTTTCAAGTCTCCACAGATATGCCAAGAGTATTTATCATATTGGATATGTTTCACAAGCAGGTGCATATTGTCGTATGATTCCTTCATATGTACGGCATGTGCTAATGGAACTGAAGGGCATTTATTTCCATTATGGAGTAATACAGTTTTTAAACTCAGCTTCGAGGAATCAATAAATAGGCGCCATTCGTTTGGATCATGTTGTTGGCCAAGGGTTTTCATGAGAGGGTCGAAAGTTTCTTTGATGCTTGCGGTAAAAAGATATCTTAGTGCCTTTTTCTTGAAGATTCCAACCTTTCAACCTGGAAGCCGAAAGTTCGGATTGATCTTTTGACAATTTCAGATCACAGACAAGCTCGCTCAGGTCTGCTTGAGATATTAAGTGAGGCTCTGTCGATGAACAAGATGGTTCAAACATTGGATCAACGTCGTCCGTCAGTAAACCATGTTGAGCTTCGTCATTACCATTGTACATCAATTTCATTTTCATCATCTAAACTCCACGTTTCCGGTGGCCTTGGTACTGGCAAATGTTTATTATGTAAAACAGGCCTTATGGCTGATGGTAAATTTGGGTATTGTACCATATGTTTAGATTTCGCAGTAATGCCTAGTATATTTGTTAAGCAGAAATAACAATCCGTTAAATGGTCTTTCGGCTCTCTCCATATCATCGGAACAGCAAACGGCACTTGACGAGACCCATTTAGCCAGCCTATCAGAAGTCTTAAACACGTAATACAGCATATATGAGGTGCCCACGTCTTGTTCTGATCCCCTACCTTGCAACCAAAATAAAGTTCGTATGCTTTTTTGACGAGAGGGGTGAAATTTCGCCTTTGAAATTTAAGTGTTAACTCTCTGCACACATAACAGAAACAGTTTGGATGGTTGACACACTTGAGTGGCATTCTGTCATGAAACAATACGAACGCACTGACACAAAAAATGATTAAGGAAAATCACGAATAAAATGCACGATGTTCACTGAGTGAAATCAAATGAGTAACTGACAAATGAAAGTCAACAGTGACGTGTAGCAACTTATAAGCAGAGGAAGAGGAAGGGGCAGACCCCGCCCCCTTCCTATTCTCACTCAAATCCTAAGTAATGTAAATTCGTGTGTCACTCTAAAACTGCGAGTGATAGAAAAATTCTGTTTTCATTTTCGTAATCTAATCAACGTAAAAAATTACACATCGTTCAAGTAAAAATATCTCTGTGACAAAAACTTTGTTGACCAGTGATATATAATTGGCCATTAAAACTGTTTGAGCATCATCACTAGATTTCTCTTTGGTAATGTATGAAAGAAAAAGTTTACTGCAGCAAACTTCACACCAAAGAAGAGCTACAGCACATCATGAACAATAGTCGAATAATTTCTGCAAATGTATTGTCATGCCTTTTCGACAACACGCAACACCATCTTGAACTGTTCCTACAAAACGAATGTAAGTCAATCCTATCGCCTAGCCTAATGGGATTCAGGAGAGGTATGAATGGTTGAAATTCGCTTCATGGAAAACCTTACCATTGTGAAGAATGTTGCAGCAAGTTCATTGGGTTTTAATAATAATAATAATAATAATACCTGTCAAGACGGTGAGCCGACTGACTTTGAAACATAGGTATCCCTCGAAGAAAGAGTCAAAATTCCAACTATAAAAGCTTAAAATATATGAAAGTCATTCGGTCTGTTGTCCATCCATTCACACTGTATATCAGACGGAATACAAAATCAAATACATATTTGCATTACAGCAAGTTACATTGTCTTTTTCACTGCTTAATTTTGAGTTTCAGTTATTGTTTTCCAACTTTTTACTGCTCGGAACCAGCGGCACAGAAACAACAGATCTCAATTCGAAATGAACGATTAAGGCATAAGCATTCTCCTTATACAGCATAACCCTTACCTTACTTAAGTCCGTTGTAGATATTACGCTAAGTTTGGAGTTTCCTGAACTGATAGCGTAAGGGGAAGGTAACCTGTCCGAAAAAGTGGAAAATGAGAGTTTAAAAACATGACAGAAATTTGATTTGCAAATAATTTATTTTTATTTATTTAAAAATTAGTAGCTTAAGATACAACTTTAATTAACTAATTACCAAATTTTATAATAATTTATTTCGTTATAAAGAAAAATATACACATTGCAGCTTTTAATAAAAGCTTATACAGTACTCCAACAAGAGATAGGGCAGTAAGGATTAATATTAAAGCAAATATTGCCATGCTTTCTATCTATGTCATATATAATAATAATAGTAATAATAATAATAATAATAATAATAATAAGAGACAGCAGATCCCATGACAATTTTATTATGGCCAACGCTAAGGCAAAGCGATTTTATTCCTTCTCCGAAAGACCACTTTGCATTTAAAGTTTAATCCAGATTAGAGAATCATTTGCATTTAGCACTGAAATAATAGTTATCTTCTACTCTGAGTTCTTTATGGCTTCTTGTATTTTGCTTCTGAGTTTATAATTTTTACGTTTAGAAACGAGTTTTGCACGTGACAAGTCTTTTCCACTTTCCTACACTAGTTTATAAATGCACACAGTTTATAGGGTTTGAAACAATAAACCAGAGGTAAAGTGAGTTGTTGAATGACGTTCGAATCGTAAGTTTTTAAGGTTTTTCTCTTTTCTTTAAATAAAAATGGGAATTTTCATTATTGAAAATAAATAAATACACATAATATTACTTTTTCGAAGATGTTTTTCTTATAGTCTGCCTTTACCCATATTCATTACAACATCAGTAACGTACTGAAATTGAAAGATAATTCTATATATATGAGAGGACCAAAAGTAAGAGCACATGCTCGAATTCTAATAAATTTCTTATTGAAAATAAATAAAATTAAAAATTGTATCCAAAAAATACATGTTTATGAAGTATTTACAACAATAAACCTTTTCCCAGAACTGCTCAATGTTTCCACTTTCAAATCTTTGTATAGTTGCAATGTTCAAAAATTAAATTTTAAAAAATTCAAAAATCTTTATTCAGAAAAAAATACAAGTGACAGAGTTTTACAATTTTCAGATATTTGATATGACTTTAATATATTCACAGTAATCTCATCTGAATATGCACTTCGAAGCATGGAAGCTTTTTAGGCAAAATTAATGGTATTTAGTTTATTTATTACATAAAAATAGTGAAAGTGGCAAGTGATAGTAATAGTGATAACAAATAATAATAATAATAATACATAATAATAATAATAATAATAATAAATACAATATAAAGTTTACAAAGTGTTACATAATTTTAAATTAACTGATTTATTGTATATTTAGTTGAAAATAAATGATACTTAATAAAAAATAAAAAAGTAGATTACGAAATTACCGGTGCTTAATGAAATTAGCATATTTCAAATAGTTGATTGCAAAATGGGAACTTCATTACTATGATAAAAATGGCAATAGTGAACTTATATATCAGTAGGAGCTAATGAAGTGCATTTTAGTGATTTGCCAAATGCATTTAGTGGTGAAGCCTGTCTGATATGCATGGAAATTGCAGTCCATACATCTGCTCCTTTGAAAGAGAGTGTATTTCCTGCAGTTTCTATTGTATAGTTAGGTTTGTGTATAAAATCATTGGGCAGTCTGGTGTCATAACGATGATGTATTTGATGGGAGTGATTGCTATTTGAATGGATGATGTATGTTGATTTTTTATTGATCACTTTGAACATATTGACAGCAACACTGAATTTGTATGTCAATTTGTTTTAAAATATTTAGCTCTTCAAACATTGGGGAAACGTGACTTTGTCTGTTGTCATTATTCGAGAGAATTCGCAGACATTTTATATGAATTACTTCCAAAGGATGTTTTATATATTTCTTTGACCTACCCCATGTTGCAATGAAATATAGTAAGTATGGATGGATGAAGGAATAATATAGGCAAATCTTGATATTTTCGCTTTGATATATTGTACATGACTTTTGAAATTTCCATTTTCGTCTAAATTAATGTCAAATACTTTAACTTCATTTCCCCTTGCAAGCGTAATATTCACAATTTTTATTTGACAGTTTGCACTATGTTTGGTGGTAATAATCATATAAGATGGCTTTGTGAGGTTCAACAAAAGTTTATTAGTACACATTCATTTATACACATTTTCTAATTGCCTGTTTGTTTCATTAGTCAGAAAATCTGGATTATGATGGGACGAAGTAAGTGTGGTATCATCTACATATTGTGCGCAATTTAATGTGGTTGAGAGATGAAAATCGTTGATGTTAATTAGAAATAGTAATGAGCCAAGAATAGATCCTTGTGGGACTCCACTAGTTAGCATCCCCTTGTCGGATAAATTATCTTTTACTTTGATGTACTGATGACGATTTGACAGTATGATTTAAATCAATCGAGGATATTTCCTCTTATTCCGTATATGTGAAGTTTATTCAATAAGATTTCATGCAAAAGTAAATCAAGTGTTTTTGACAAGGCGAGGATAACACTAGGCAACAAAGATTTTGTTACAGAAGACCAAATAGGTGCTCCTAGCTAATTTCGGTATGCTGATTTCAAATCTATAATTAGATTTTTTCTATCACGTCTAGATTTTGTGTAAAATGCAAATCACTTTTAGTAAAATTTTCTACCACGTCCAGATTTTGGTTTTAATCGGCTTAATGCCAGTAATATGAAACTTGCTTTTCAAGGTTAAAGCAATTTTTTTTGCCAACTATATACAAATTCGAACAATTTTGATAAATAAAATTTATCCCGAGTTGGCAACACTGAGTCAAGAGCATAGTAACGGGCAACGGCCCAACGGTCAGTCGCTACGTGACAGTCAAGCAGAACGGTTGTTGAAGCTCTCTGCTGATGAGCAAGTGACAGGTTGTGGTGACTTGTGTGTTTTTATAGCATTTGTTTTGTACTACGGTGTGTATTTCTTTTTATTTTGCACATCGTAATAATTACTTTCTACGTTTTTTCAGATATTGTATGGTAATTAAAAATGGCATCAAATAGACGTGCTTGTGTAAATCACCCAGACAACTTCTGCTTTGTCTGTGGACAATATACACCTAAGCCACAACGTAGAAACATAACAACAAAGATTAAACTTGCTACAAGTGTTATTTTGACTGTAAGTTAGGAGACCAACAGAGGGACTGGGCACCACATATTTGCTGTGCACAGTGCAATGCAATGTTAATAGCTTGGATGAATGGTAAAAGAAAAGCTATGCCGTTCTCAGTCCCCATGGTTTGGCGTGAGCCGAAAAATCACTTCAATGATTGTTATTTTTGTTTGACAAAGATTGCTGGTTTCACAAAGAAAAACAAATCAAAGATCACGTACCCAAACTGCGAATCAGCAATGAAACCAGTACCACATGATGAAACAAATCCACCACCAGTTCCACCAGCAACGATAACAGACAGCAGTTCATCTGAAGATTCTGCTAGTGATATAGAAACAGGGAAAGATGGCATATATGTTCCAGATGCAAATATTTCCCCACATTTGTTAAGTCAAGCGGAGTTAAATGACTTAGTGCGCGATTTGGAATTACCAAAAGAAAAGGCAGAGTTGCTTGGTTCAAGACTTCAAGAATTTAATCTTCTCCAACCAAACACCAAAGTTTCCCATTTCCGCCATCGCCATTTGCAGTTTTCATCATTTTACTTACAGGAAGAAAACGTTTGTTTCTGCCACGATATCAGTGGTCTGATGCAAGGGATTGGCTGTCGCTATGATCCAAAAGAATGGAGACTGTTCATTGACTCTAGTAAAGCTAGCCTTAAAGCTGTATTACTGCACAACGACAATGAAAAACCTTCAATACCTGTAGCACATGCCACTGGCCTTAATGAGACTTATGAATCGATGAAACTGCTGCTAAGACTCATCAAATATAAGGACCACACATGGAATATTTGTGGCGACCTTAAAGTTGTATCATTACTTCTTGGGTTACAGTTGGGCTACACAAAGCATATGTGCTTTTTGTGTCTATGGAACAGCAGAGATGACAAGAACCACTACAAAAAACATGATTGGCCATCTAGAACTGAACATGTTGTTGGTAAATACAATGTGAAACACCCAACACTTATTGACCCTCAGAAAGTACATCTTCCACCACTTCACATTAAACTTGGCCTTATGAAAAATTTCGTGAAGGGTATGGATCATCAAGGTAGTGGTTTCCAATATTTAAAGGATAAATTCAAAGGAATATTGACAGATGCTAAGCTAGAAGCTGGAGTTTTCACTGGACCACAGATCCGCAGTGTCATCCACGACTCATTGTTTCCATCTAACCTAAATGAGAATGAACTAGGAGCATGGACATCTTTCGTTGAAGTTGTCAAAAATTTTCTTGGAAACCACAAAGCTGAAAACCACCGTAAACTCGTAGAAAACATGCTTAAATCTTATGAAATAATGGGATGCAGAATGTCTTTGAAAATTCATTTTTTACATTCTCATCTTGACTTCTTCCCGGCCAACCTTGGGGCTATAAGTGACGAGCATGGTGAGCGCTTCCACCAACAGATCTCAGTTATGGAAAACAGATACCAAGGTAATTTCAACCCAAATATGATGGGAGATTATTGTTGGTTCCTGCAGAAGGAGAGCTCGTCATCCTACAAGCGACAAAGGAAGAGGACACACCAAAGTTTCACTTAAGAACAGGAATTTGCCTTTCAGTAGTAACAACAAAATACTAACGCGCTTTGGGTGGATGGTTGGGCGCAGGGGTGGTAACTCCGCCAGCGGAATTCCGCTGTCTGTCTTAAGCCAGAATAAAGGAGGAAAGACATCCCTGTTCACTAATTATTTAAGTATGCTTAACATAAAACGTGGCACGGAAAAGTAGCTTAGACGGCTTTCATAATAGAAGCGGGTGAGAAAAAAAATGAAAAATAGGGGTTTTCGGTTACACAAAATCTGGACGTGATAGAGAAATTTTGATATCAGATCTGAAATCAGCATCAGCGCTTTAGTAGGAATCAGTAGTTCACGTGTCTGTAACAAAAAAAAAGTTGAAATTTGTTGCCTAGTGATAATCAAGGCAGTGTTTTTTGCTGTTTAAGTTCTGATACACATTTTCGGAGCTATTGAAGAATAGGGACCCCAGCCTTCCTTAGTTAGCTTTATAAGGCTAACTAACGAAAATATCATGACCTAACCTAACCAATCGTCAAGGGCGTACAGTTAACCTAACGATTGGTTAGGTTAGGTCGTGATATTTTCGTTAGTTAGCCTTATAAGCCTAACTAAAGAAGGCTGGGGTCCCTATTCTTCAATAGCTCCACATTTTCTTTCTGTACTTTCGTTTCTGTACAAGTGAAGCTAAAGACACACTCTTTCGTACTTTCTGCAGTAATATATACGGTCAGCAACTCTGGGTGAATTATAAAAAAGGTTCTGGCAGAACCCTAAATTTGCTGTACAACAGGTCTTTTAGACTCTTACATAAATTACCCCCGAGATACTCAGCTTCGCAAATGTTTGCTACCCGCAATGTCCCGAGCTTCCCGGAGGTAACAAGACGTGCTCAACACAGTCTAATGCAAAGAATTAAAAAATCAACCAACCCGATCATCCAAGCTATCCATGAGTCCTGCCATTTTTCCTCTAAGCTATGGACATCTTGGTACGAAAACGTGTGTCTGTAGCTCCACTTAACTTCGACAGTGCAGTATTATTTCTAATCAATTGTATATATTTCCATCCTTAGTGTATGAACTGTCATTGTATTAATAGTATTTGTCATATGGACTATAGTCTGCCAATAAACCTTTTCATTTTCATTTTCATTTTCATTTTCTAATAGCATGTTTATAGCATCTTCCATTATATGTCCACCTCTAAACCCAAACTGTGTTTTAGTTAAAATACTGTATTTGATTAAGAATTTAGCAAGTCTATTGTACGCGATCTTTTCACAAACTTTACTTAAAGTTGGCAATATGGAAATAGGGCGATAGTTAATGGAGCGTTTCGATTCCTTTAGACCAGTGATTCCCAACGTGGGGCGCACGCCCCACAGGGGGGCAATTTGAATATTTTGGGGGGCAATTTGAAAATGCTACAATAAAATGAAATTTATACATAATAATTTTTATAAGTAAATATATTTTAAAATTTCAATAACATATAATTATTTTTATTTGCAACATTTTTACACGACGACTACAATTCCATATTTTACGTAACATGTTGATTCAAAGACAAAGATATTTGGCTTCATTACATTTCTGGAATTATGTCAAAAGAATATTTCTGCAAGAAAATATACCCAGTTATATTGGCTAAATAAGTGTGAGGTAACTGATGATGCTTTACTTGTCATTGTGGATCATTTGAAAATACTGGCCTGTGATTTAAATTACAGATTTTCTGATTTAAAAGAAATGAGTTTTCCATCTTGGCTAACTCAGCCATTGCTACTGGACCTATCTGAAGTGGGCATGAAGTACCAAGAAGAACTGACTGAAATACAAAATGATGAGTCTGTTAAAACTATATTCAAAGTAAAAGGAACCATGATGTGGCTCTGTGATGAGACCAAGACTAAATACCCAAATTCAACTCGTTTGGCGAGAGAGCTACTGTTACCATTCCCATCTTCATATTTGGTGGAATGTGGTTTTAGTGCTGTAAGTGACTTACTACAGAAAAAAAGAAACCGACTGGATATCACAAAACGAGGAGACTTAAGACTGAAGCTAACTAAGTTAGTGCCTGAAATCAAAACCATTTGTAGTAAACATCAAGCTCAAGGATCTCACTAACTTGAGATTATCAAACTTTGAATTTGCTGTATTTTTACCTAATATTGTGAATTTAAAGTGGTATTATTGATTAAATTACTTTTTTGTGAATTTAAAATTGCAACTTTTCAACTGAGAAGTTTTATTTCAAGGAAATAATATAGTTAGCTTCAATCTCAAGTTTCTTGACTCATATTTAATGTAACTCATATTGAATGTACTCATATTATTGAGATTTAAAATTATAACTTTTCAACTGAGAAATTTTATTTCAAGGTAATAATTTAGTTAGCTTCAACCTCAAGTTTATTTACTCATATTGAATGTATGGTAACTCATATTAAATGTACTCATATTATTGTAAATTTTAAATAATACCTTTTCAACACCAAATTTGTTTTTATATTAATGGGAGGCATCAAATTTTTTGAGGTGTCGAGGTGGGGCATGGCGCAAAAAAGGTTGGGAACCACTGCTTTAGACTGTCAGGAAATATGCCTAGTGTTACTGATTCATTCATTGCTTACTGAGCGGTATTGAAATTTCATTGGATGCTAATTTGTATATTTTTACCGGGATCGTAATGATGTCTTGTGTACAAGGTCCGATCACTGCCCACTCACAGTTATTCCTATTCTCATCCGAGGTCCGCAAATGAAAATACACAACGTAAAAAATCCACATTTGAGAAACAATGTCACTCCATTCCCATTTGCGGTAAAGGCGCAGAAGTTCCAAAATTTTCCGGACTGGCTCTCTAATGACTACAGTGACTACATTCAGATTAACATCAAAAAACTATGTAGTGTGTATTGTGTTACTGGATTCCAGCGCTTTGTTTTGTTCAAGCGTGCATGCTCAGTAGTTCATACTTTGGCCGCTAGGTTATCCTAATTCATAATGTTAATGCATCAGTATGCGTTCGGCTATCACGTGAGGATGTTGTAGTTAGAGCAATGCGCAAATACTAAATTTTGCCAGAGGTTCGGCAAAACACCCACATGCATGAACTCCCACTATGCTGCAACAAGTGTATGTCAACAACTCCATGTCACGCACACAAATTTTTGAGTGATAAAGAAAGCTGGAACTCCTTGATGATGATGAACGTTCAAATAGGTCCAGCACGTTACGTACACCTAAATTTTTTGAGGTGTCGAGGTGGGGCATGGCGCAAAAAAGGTTGGGAACCACTGCTTTAGACTGTCAGGAAATATGCCTAGTGTTACTGATTCATTCATTGCTTACTGAGCGGTATTGAAATTTCATTGGATGCTAATTTGTATATTTTTACCGGGATCGTAATGATGTCTTGTGTACAAGGTCCGATCACTGCCCACTCACAGTTATTCCTATTCTCATCCGAGGTCCGCAAATGAAAATACACAACGTAAAAAATCCACATTTGAGAAACAATGTCACTCCATTCCCATTTGCGGTAAAGGCGCAGAAGTTCCAAAATTTTCCGGACTGGCTCTCTAATGACTACAGTGACTACATTCAGATTAACATCAAAAAACTATGTAGTGTGTATTGTGTTACTGGATTCCAGCGCTTTGTTTTGTTCAAGCGTGCATGCTCAGTAGTTCATACTTTGGCCGCTAGGTTATCCTAATTCATAATGTTAATGCATCAGTATGCGTTCGGCTATCACGTGAGGATGTTGTAGTTAGAGCAATGCGCAAATACTAAATTTTGCCAGAGGTTCGGCAAAACACCCACATGCATGAACTCCCACTATGCTGCAACAAGTGTATGTCAACAACTCCATGTCACGCACACAAATTTTTGAGTGATAAAGAAAGCTGGAACTCCTTGATGATGATGAACGTTCAAATAGGTCCAGCACGTTACGTACACCTAAAACCATTCAACAAGCGAGAGAGTTGGTGAGGGAAAATCGTCGTCAAGGCGTTCGTGAGGTGCAAATGTTGCCAGCATTTCAATAGGGTTTTGTTACACAGTACTGAATGAGGACCTGGAAATGTATCATGTTTGTGGGCACATTTCCCATATTTTGCCATTCTCCCCGTCCAGACACACCCTCTCAATTTCTTGCAAGTGCCCTTTTTTCAAGTGCAGGTGCCATATTTGAATGATGTGCTTGCCTCTGAAAACAAATTATGTTCTAGTAAATAGATCATGGTTATTTTATTTTGTTCAAATTCTGTTTTGAGTCTTTATCTGTATACATTGTACTTCCAAATTTGTAGTTGCAGTGGTTTTCGTAGGTGCCCTTAGTACTGGTGCAGCCATATCACTATTTTTATCTTCATCTTATTCTGATAGTACGCCCGTAGCCGGGGGGTGATCGAACAACTCCTCCTCACGTTCGACCCTCCCTTGACAGGAAAGGTCCACTTTTGTAACCATAGTTATAACTTATGATGTGATATTATAATATATAACATCATTTAGTAAATAAACACTTGCATTTTTTTGAAACTTCACAAACTTCTCTAAACTACTCTAAACCCTCTCCGCAGTGTCAGTGGAATGTAACTTCTCCCTCCAAAGCTGCGCAGATCATATTCATACATTTTTATCCACACTGGCGTAGGCAAGGTAATGCTGAGTGTGATTTTTGCACGATAGAATGCTTCTCATCGGAAACAAAATTTTGCTTACGATCTTCGTATGAATACGCCTCAAAAGGTGTTTACATCTATCCAGTCATATTTTTTCCATTGCTGCCATTAGTCTATTCACCCTAATTCTCTTGAACACCTTTAAGTTGAGATTACAGGTAGGTTTTGATATCCGTTGTATGGTTCGTCGTGAGATTCCTTTGAAACTGGTGTTTCAAACACTGATGTTTTTCTGCTGTGCCAGCAGAACGTGACCAACAGCTATAAATGCAGGGCGTCTCGTAAACCTTTGCTTTGCCACCAAGTATTTTACAGTACTTCTTTTCCAGCCAAGGTTAGGATGCTCACTGATAAATTTATCTCATCAATTAACCTTTTTCTTCACAGAGAACTTGAATTAACACTTATTCACTCAAACCCATATTGTAAATATCCTGTTATAACACAAGAACACGAACAACAAAAAGAAACAACGCATACAACAAATGACAACTTACCTCAGACCGTACAACCATGACATTATTACACTAAGGATAAGGATAAAGTCTCCAGGCCACTTGCTTGCATGACTGTAATTTGTTGCAGGTAAAAAGCTGGTTAATATTCCTCTGAACTCAAACCAACACCTTAACCTGACAACATAATATTCTGAATCGTTACGAAAAATAACGTGGAAAACTATGTTTTATATAGTGTGCACATGATTATGAAGCTAAGGCCAATGTACATTACGAACGAAAAGCTTACTTAGGCTACAAATAAGTATAAAGTTTAGGCCCCTCACTGTCTTTTCACTATGTCATGTGACGGTTGTGAGGTCGATTTTGAAGATTTAATCCGACTTGTTGGACTAGATCAATGGTATTTAACCTTTTTCGTACTGTTACCCCTTGAGCTAGCCAACAAAACCGTGCTTACCCCCTCCCCCTTTATAAATGGCAAATATAAGACGAGGAAAATTAGGAAAGAATAACAAAATTTTAGTGGAACCATAACTCAGCTTTTATTTGGACAGTGGCCCAAAAAAAAAGACCAAATTACCCCCAGGTTAAATACCACTGGACTAGATGAAGACAAAGCTTTAGATTTTTTCCAGTAACAGTGTTTTATTGACATCCCGTCAGTGTCCGCAGTGTGGTAAACAGTGTAAATATAGGAAAGATTACAGTTTATTTTATTGCGCTAGACAAGAGACTAATCTCAAAAATAACGTGTACGTAAGTGTAATGTCAGTGTTCCAAGATTACGAAACATGGCTTGCTAACACATATTTTCACCTAATAAAACCTTAGATTCATTAATTTATATTTACACAAATTTTTCTCAGTCTTATACAGAGTCGTTTGTTAAATTATCGAGTGAACCTGGGCTTCATGCACAGAACAGTGAACGCCTCTGCAAGGACATTAAAAGTTGGGTGCTTCGACCAAGTAACAGGAGATACCATTACAGAAAATATTTCGTCCGTTACCTATTTCTTTCTCAGCACATAATCAAAATACAGTTCTTAATCACTTTCTTCGTGCTGTTGCGGATTTATATCCAACCCCAGGCTTGAAATTTCAGGTTAGTCATTTTGGTTCATATATACAATATGTATTGCCTAGGTGTGGTTAGGTTAGGTTAGGTCCGGTTAGGTTAGGGTTAGAAAGTTAGGGTACGGTGTGCCTTCACCAGTAAGTACTTTTCTGGTTAATTTTGATGTATTTTGAAGGAATTTGATCTCCGTTCCGTTTCTAAATTTCGATTCTTCAAATACAAAAACTGAAAACATCTCAAAAACTGCTCATTTGTACCAGAAACGGATGTCAGATTCTTTTAAAGCACATCAAAATTGACCAGAAAAATACCTTCTGGTCATTAATTGCCGATTTGAGTTCAGCGGAATGTTTACCAAAAAGATTTTTTTACCCACGTTACGGCGCAGACTTAGGTAAGGCTAGGCAGAGAGTGCTGCTCATAAGCAGAATTTTCCTTCCACAATAAGGCGCGCTTAGGCTTGGTAGTGAACATTCTGCATGCACTTTCGAAAATTTTTAGTATCTCGTATTTGTTTGCGAATATTTTTAAAGCAAATAATATACCAGTCTGTCTAAACAGAACTTTTTTTAACTACAAAGATATATATATATACTAGAATGCCTGTTACGCCTTGCGCAGCAAAAGCTCCTCGGAACAAACAGACGGACATCATCATCATCATCATTCTATATATATATATATATATTATATAGAGAGAGAGAGAGAGAGAGAGAGGGGGGAAGGTGGGGCAACTCTGGACCCGTTAGAAAACCACAATTTTATAGGCATATAAGACGAGTATTTGAACCCATTAAATACACGAACATTTATCTTCACCTTCTGTCTTCCAATCTGTATCACTTTTTATAGCGTTCTAGCTTTGCATTACGTGTAACTGAAATTTAAGAAAGCCGTTGCACTGTTTTAGTTAAGAAAATTATGGGGCAACTCGGAACCCGGGGTTCCTTTTTGCCTCTTTTCTCAAATTTCAGTACCATGCGGTCACTGATGAAATTTCAGACACGACGATACGTGAAAATCAAACACTGCTCCATAAGTGGCCTACACACAAAAAGCAACAAAATAAGTTCTTACAGTTTTGGAATTATGAATCAAGGAAAAATTCGCTGATGATAGATCAAATGGAGAAAAAATTAGACTTTCTAATTTTTGCAGAGCTATATATATATATATATATATATATATATATTATATATATATATATATATTATATATAATATATATGTGTGTGTGTGTGTGTGTGTGTGTGTGTGTGTGTGTGTTATAATTACTTGTGAAAATTGCATTCAGTAATATACTAAATCTCATTTGGTCAATTAACTCAACACTAAAGCGACCGGTATTTGATCCAGTAACCAGTGTATTATTTGTATTAATTCCATATGTTACGTATTGATACTTCAAAATTATATGCTTAATAATAATAATAGCAGTTTTTTGGTATAATTTTTATGAGTTAATAATTGTGTTAATAATTTGCAGTTTCAAGCTGGAAATTATTAACACTTTTGTTAGAAAGAAGTCTTCTTCAAGACTGAATAAAATCGGCTGACATTAGCCACAATAAAATCATGCTCACTGACCAAAAAAGGCCAAAACTGTCATTTTCATGTTCTTCTTTCAAATTCAGAAAACATTAAATAGATATTGTGCAGCTTACGATATAACTTGCACGGAACCATCTTGTCATAGGTATATTTTCACTTTGCCTTACGTCATGGATTAAAGAATAACTTACAAATGGTCGTTGTTGTCATCGAAACTTCTTAGAAAATCGTCAGCATCGTCGGAACTCGTCCTGTAGGGCGACTTTTCGCTCGCAGATGTTGTGAGCTTTGTTTCACTGTGAAAAGTCATTTAAGAAGGTCTACAGCGCGCAAAAGGCAAAATTTATTGTAAGCAAAATTTCTTATATGGAGAAGAAATTCATCATTTCTTGGCTGTTCACGCATCAAAAACAATTCAGAGAAGATTAAGGTTAGTAAATACGCATGAGAAACCGCTGTACATCAGTCCTCTTATTAAACCCACATAGTTTAGCTGACTAACAAGGCAACAAAGCTTTACTGAAGCTGAAACTACTACACTCTATGGCTTAACCGAATTTAAGAAAACCTCGAAAGCAGAATGTAAAACAAAAGGGCTTATAGTTGGAAAATATTGTAAAACATTAATTAATATTCACATACTAGCCAACCCTACCTATTTCAATGCGATCAACACGAACAACATGCAAATAATATCAAACCTTTTATGCTCAGAATGCACTAGAGTGCATCATTTAAGGATAGATTTTCAAAAATTTCCCGTGGTAGCGGGGGCCTGGCATTTATTACAGATCCTACCGCTTTTGCTTTTTCAGAATGTTAGCAAGTATGATATTCGTAACCATACAAAACAAAATATACGTCATTCATTTCAAGCATTACGTAAATGTTTTATTTATTGAAAATTTTTGTATAATACGAAATGAAGAATGATTAAAAATGTCATGTGATAAGTGATACAATGAATTCCGTCATGAAATATAACCTCCGCTCCATCCTTTTTGCGCTTTTCGCTTCACGGATATTTGCTAATAAAAATTGTTGTAACAGACATTTGAAAGTAATTAGGATAGAACTAACTTCAATACTCGTAATTCAATGAAAAATAATGCTAAACATCGAAATTTTGACGTGGTTTCATTAGCATGAAGAAAACTAAAAGTTACTGCAAACTATTTCCATCATATATTATATGATTTAGCTTTTCAGCTAGTCAGTTGCAGCAACATATATATATATATATATATATATAATATATTATTATTATTAGAATAATATTTGAGATTTAGAAATTTTTAGCAGTTTTAGCTTCTCTTCGCATAGGTCATTCCCATTTCATTGTTTGTCGAAGAATGCGAAATCGGAATGTCAGAATCTCCTCTGAGTCTTCTCTGAAATCTGTCCGTTCCCATTTTCTTCTTAGTGATATCTCACTGCTAGTTACGTTAGATTAGCATAGGTTAAGTAAAGTTGGTTAGTTACACTCTCCAAACTGATGAGTTAAAATTAATTAACCTGGGTAGTTCAAATAGTTTATATGCAAGGCACGTATGTTTAATTTACAATACACGAACAACTGACGATAGAGAACTCAAAAGTAAATTAAAATGGTGGTATCAAAATCCACCCATACCTAGCCCGTTAGAACTAGTCAAACAATTTCATATACCTAAGCGAGTTAAACAGCTGATAAACTAGTTACAGTAAATGGAAAAATTCAGAGAAAATGGAAAATGATGAATTTTAATGACCAACAAAACGTCATGGATTGCAATATTGTTTATTGAAAAATGAAGGCTACATAACTGATAACTTTAATTAATCAAAAATGGCAACGAGTTTTGTCGCGTGGAAAATAATGAAATTTAATATTGTCCTTGTGGTTAAGACTCCGAATAGAATTACATAGGTAATAAGCACAGTATTTGACCATTCCTGGTCGCAAACCTAGGTGTAATTTTAGTTTTGACATTTTTAATCTGAAATTTTTAGCTGAAAATTTATCTGAAATATAGTATTTCTATATTTAAAAAGTTTAGTGAGAGCGAACAAAACGCACAACATACAGTACTCGTACAAATTTTTTAAACTGAAAATATTTTTCCAGTCAGACAGTGTTGCAAAATTCCGACGTAGTATGAAAATATGGAAATATTATATTTCAAATAAATTTTCAACGATTAAAACATGCCCGAATTAAAAATAAACCAAGGTTTGAGACCAGGAATGGTTAAATACTGTGCTTATTACCGATGTAATTTTATTCAGAGTCTCAACCACAAGAAAAACATTAAATTTCACTGCTTTTCACGCGACAAAACTCGTTGCCA
Organism: Bathynomus jamesi; assembly: GCA_023014485.1. Lineage (NCBI taxonomy): Eukaryota > Metazoa > Arthropoda > Malacostraca > Isopoda > Cirolanidae > Bathynomus > Bathynomus jamesi. The sequence continues at coordinate 818,139 of JAJOZX010000402.1, forward strand.
TTTGTGATTAATTAAATGTGGAAGGATAGATCTTTCATACAAATCAACTGATCAGCTTCACAAATGTTATCAGTTATGTAGTCCTCATTTTTCGAATTAACAGTACTTCAATTCATGACGTTTAAAATTAAAAATGGATGCAGTACCTAACATAGGCCTAAGCCTATTTCCTGAAACTTCAAATTTAGGTATGGTATAATAATTGACTAAGTTAGTCTAGGGGTTAAAATATATGATCCGGGCAGCGGGGATGGTTCTGCTACTGCCCATTCGAGACGTTCTGGGCCTCTTCCACTGTGCCTGATTCACTTTTCATAAACTTCTGCAACATTCGTGGCATCTCCTCAAATTTTTAATCTGTCACCACCTTTCCTTCCCTCTTTATACTTAATTTCATTCCAAAGGTGAACTATCTGTGCGTACGCAAAGATCTAACTTGCTCTCCTATTCACGAACTTGAATCCTTTGAATTCTACACCCTCTGGCTACAGCTTACATGCCACTCTCAAACTAAATACATCTGCGCTGTCTACCTTTCTCCTAATTCGACTGACTATCAAAACTCTCTGACAACCTCACTTCTAAATTGAAATACATTCTATACCACTCTCCTTTTGCTGAAATCCCCATTTTAGGAGATTTCAATGTTCACCACCACCTTTGGCTTTCCTCCCATTTAACTGACATCCCTGGTGAACAAGCTTACAATTTCTCTATCCTGAATGACCTAGAGCAGATGTAACAGCACCCTACTCGTGTCCCCGATCACCTGAAAGATAGGCCCAACATTCTAGATTTATTTCTCATCACTCATCCTTCTCCTTACTCTGTCAAACTTTTTTCTCCGTTGGGCTCTGTTTCCTGTGCTATCGCTCCAGTTCGGCCTTTGGATCCTCCGAAGAGGAGACGCCTTTGGCACTTTCGCCCCTCGGAAACCCTTAGGCAGTACTTCTTTAATTTCCCATCGAATGAGTACTGCTTCCGTAGCTGGGGCCCAAGTGTGCTGAGTGTATCACGGAGGCGATTCTATCGAGCATGGAGGCGTACATTCCATATTCTATTCCTGCGACTAATACAAAAAAATCCTGATTTAACTTTATTTCTTCTAATGCTATCCGCAACAGATAGGAGGATTTCAGAAGGTACCGTCGCCATCCAACTCCTGACTCTCACTCAGCTTATATTTCTGCCCGGAATCGTGCAAAATCTGTTCTTCGACTCGCCAAAAATTCCTTCATCAGACAAAAATTTTATAACTATCCAATTCTAATTCTTCTCGCACGTAGCCAAAAACCTCTCCAACAGCTTTACTTCTTTTTTCCCTACTCCTTTCCATTCCGACGGCTCATTTCCCGTCTTTTCTCCTGATAAAGCTGAACTCTTCGCTCAAACTTTCGCCTCCAAATCAACTCTGGACGATTCCGGTGCTGTTCCTCCATCTCTTCTCCCTCCAACTTAATTATGTCTGAAATTAAAATCTCTTCCAAAGATGTTTTCTCTGCCTTATATGGGCTCAACTCTAGGAAGGCGTACGGTCCTGATGGTGTCCCTCCTGTTGTTCTCAAGAACGGTACTTCTGTGCTGACACCCTGCCTAGGTAAACTCTTTTGTCCTTGTCTTTCATCTGGTACTTTCCTTCCTGCTGGAAGTTCGCTTTCATTCAGCCTGTCCCAAAGAAAGGTGACTGCTCTCAACCCTCCAACTACCGTCCAGTTGCTTTGATTTCTTGTCCTTTTAAAGTTTTTGAATCTATCCTTAATAGGAAGATTCTTAAACACCTCTCTTCTTACAATCTTGTTTCTGATCGTCAGTATGGGTTCCGCAAGGGACACTCTACTGGCGACCTTCTTACGTATATCTCTGACTCTTGGTCATCTTCATGTCGGGATTCCAGTGAAACCTTTGCTATCGCGCTAGACATATCAAAAGCTTTCAAAAGAGTCTGGCACAAATCCTTAATTTCCAAACTGCTCTCCTTCGGTTTCTATCCTTTTTTATTTGTGCCTTCATTTCTGATTTCCTTTCTGGCCGATTTATAGCTGCGGTGTTAAGAGCTTGTAAGAGGTTAGGTGTGCTGTACCCGATTCACAGTTTCTTCACCTCCGTTCAGTTGCTGTCTCTGTACAGGGGTCTTGTTCGCCCCTGTATGGAGTACGCTTCTCATGTGTTAGGTGGCTTAACCCATACAGCTCTACTTGTCCTGATAGAATCAAAGGCTTTTCGTCTCATCAATTCCTCGCCTCTTTCTAAGCTATTACAACGGACACTATTCTTCTGAACTCTCTAACTGCACGCCTCCTCATTTAAGGAGAGCACGCAGTACCCGTCTTTCAACACATTCTCATTCTTTTTTGTCCAAGTCTCTAACGCAAGGGTTAATCAGTATTTTCAATCTTTCATATGCTCAATCGGTCAACTCTGGAACAATTTTCCTCAATCTGTCTTTTCCCCTGTCTATGGCCTCCAATCTTTGAAATGCAGAATGTCCAAGCACTTCGAAAACCTTGGACCTTGAGTTTGGCTCTTTTTTCCCATATGGGAGTGGCCTTTTTGCTGGCATTTGCCATTCGCCCCTTTTTCCTGCATAAAAAAATATATAACATACTGGATATTTGAGTTGGTCATTAAAATCCATCATTTTCTATTTTGTCTGAATTTTTCCATTTTTTGTAAATAGCTTATCATCTGTTTAACTCGCCTATGTGTATGAAAAATTGCAGCTGAAAATCTCGAGCGTTCACAGACTATATATTAGGTAGATTTTGGTGGCATCCTACCACAATTAAATTGAGATGAATGCTATGTAAAACTTGAATAGCTGAAAAATTCATCTCTTTATGAGAGTGTAAGGCACAGTAAGTTAAGTTAGGTTAAATAAAGTAGGTTAAGATAGGTTTAGCTAGAGTAGGGTATGTTTCATTTTAAGTTATCCTCAAAGAAAGAAAGCTTTTTTGCAAATGTGGGATTCTCACTTGGAGCCTTCTCACGCACCTTTGGACTTCGAATGACATTGGGAATGGCCGAAATGGAAATTGATTTCATGATTAGTATCTAAAGAGAAGTCGTTAATATATTCTAATAAACATTTAGAGGAAAATTTGAAAATTTATTTAGAAAAAAGGAGTTTTACTAGTAAAAATAAGAGACATGCTTTTTCTTAAATCTTTGCTCCAAAATGTGGCAAGCAACCATGTCTCACCATTTCAGAGACATCTAATAACACACCTAACTTACCAGTGGCTTCAGTTCAGATAGGAAAGTAAGTGTTTATCATCTCTCTCTCTCTCTCTCTCTCTCTCTCTCTCTCTCTCTCTTTAGGATCATTGTGAAAAAAAGAATTTTTGATACTCACGTTTTAACAAGGATTTCGTCGTCGGCATCAGTGTTGAGGTCTCTGATCGTTTGAAGATGTTCGTATATTCAGAAAGAAAATGTAATTTTAGAAACACATTTAAATTATGTATTGATTTACTACATTTGTATATATTTTTAAATATTAAACTTTATAGATTTTAACTTTTGGTGGAATCCGAGTTTTTAATTTCATAGAATGATGCTTAAAATATTATACCTATAATATGCTGTCTCTCATTGAAGTGAGAGGAACATTTTACTGTACAATGAAAAATAATGTTTCCTCTTTTTATGTAGAACTCAAATATTGATGCAACAGAAATAAAGGAATGGGTAGAAACAAGAAATAAAATAGTTTCAAAATTCGCGGATGACAAAGTTAAATATGAAGGTGGAAAAAAAAATGGTGTTACATGAACAAAATCGAATTTCATAATGTTGACGTTCGACCTTATGCAAGTAACTGTATAAGGATTTCAGATTTCAATCTACATTTCAAATTTTCAATGAAAATTACTAACCTAACTTAACCAGACCTTACCTAACCTGCGTAACCTAGGTTAGGTAATGTAACCTAACCTAACCCAACTGAACCTAATTTAAACTAACATTTTAGTATCATCTTTATGCATGTCAACATTGTGCAAATTGACAATGTTCCACTATCCGAAACATTACTACTATAATTTAGCAAATGTCTGTCTGTCTGTCTGTGCGCAGAAAAATTTTTACGTTTCTGAACCGATTTCGACCAAACTTCGTTTGGTGGATGCGGGTGATGAGTAATGAACGAAAATATATATGTGACCAGCCCTCCCCCACAACCAATTACTGGGCCCGAAGGCCCCAGGACCGCGATAAAACTATAGAAAAGAACGCAACCATGAAAATCTTGAGCTTCACATTGTGTCAAGATTTGTGAAGCTTAAGATTTTCATGACTATAGAACGTAGTCATTAAAATCTTAAGCTTCACATTGCCGCCCGTAATAATAAAAAAAAAAGAAGAAAATGTGTTGCTACAGTCTTTCATCATAGTCAAGGATAATGGAACGTAAAAGGAAGCAAGGTACATCAGTGTCACGAAAGGACCGCAGGTCTTTTCGTATGTTTTCCCTGTTTAGTTAATATATATAATCTATATTATAATAAGAGAGCTGTCCGTCTGTCTGTCTGTCCGTCTCTCCGTCACACTTTCAGAAATTGTTAGAAAAAATTGTGAGAAAAAAATTCAGAAATTGTAAAAAAAATTCAGAAATTGTATTACGGGCGGCCATGTGAAGCTCAAGATTTTCATGACTGTGTTCTTTTCTGTAGTTTAGCAATGGAGGAAGGGTGGGGGGGGGTAATGGGGGATGGGTGGGATAATGGGAAGGGGTAGGGGTAATGGGAGAGGGGGTTAGCCCCAAGTTGCATGAATGGGGGTGAGGAGGTTTTGGGAGATACCAGATTCAGAAATGTTGACACAATGTGAAGCTCAAAATTTTCACGGCTGCGTTCTTTTTTTGTAGTTTAGCCTGTCTAACCGTCAGCGAAGTGACGGGAACTGTACTAGTATATATAATATACATATGTTCCGCTACCCGAAACATATATATATATATATATATATATATATATATATATATATATGGCTGCATAAAAGTACAGTGTGACATTCAACACCTCTCACGAGGAAGCTTCTAACAGTGGCTGCATCCTCCAGCGCGGGACACGTGAACGCGAAGAAGAGGCGACGTCAAACCAAAACATCAACGCGCTGGTGGCCAAACTTCCTCAAATCTCCGTGCAGCGGGCTGTCTACGGTTGGCCAGACTGGCAGTCGACGGCCTGTTGCGTGGCACGGTCAGAGTGCCGATCGGCTCCCGGGGCCGGACCTATTCTCAGCGTGCTATTTTTTCAATTACAGGGAGCAATTGCGTGCTCCCCGAACTACTCTTACTCTCTGGCGACATTAAGACTAATCCAGGCCCCACTACAACTTACACATGTCACCATACACAAAGACATAGACACAATAGCACCATGAAACACATACAGAAGTATAATATTAACATATTACAGTACAACGTAGATGGCCTCACAAACAAAATCATGCAGCTTAGGGAATTCGTACACAAACAAAACATTCACATAGCACTTATACAAGAAACAAAACTAAAACGCACACACAAAACACCCACCATCTCTGACTTCACGGCGATCCGTCAAGATCGTACTGGGGGTAACGGGGGTGGACTCATCACTTACATACGTAAAAGCATTAGCTACACTGATGCTACCCAAAACATTACAAACACAATCCAAGCAGATAACACGATAGAAATACAGGCAGTTAACATTAAAACACGCGCAAAACACAACACCACACTAATCAACATTTACATCCCACCGGATAGTTCACCTCAGGTGCCAGCCAATTACAATCCACAGTTACACAATCTGGCCTCTCTCACTAATGTCATCTTAGGAGGAGACTTCAACGCCAAAGACACTAGTTGGTACCTGCACAACCAAAACAACACCAGAGGCGCCAACATAGCCACACAACTAAACAGCCTCTTCATTCTTAACAATACAGAAGAACATACACACATACCACATCAAGCAGGATACTCAAACTCCTCCCCAGACATAACGTTCTGTTCCCCCTCACTAGCAACACATACACAATGGAGAACAGAAAAACAACTGTCATCAGACCACTTGCCCATCATCATTACAACACATTCTACACTCTGCCCCAACAGCCTTAGGCACACTTACAGAAATTACAAGAAAGCTGATTGGGAACAGTTCAAATTAAAGACTGAACAACAATTCACCACATTAAACAGCACACCCATCATAAACATCAATACAACACTCAAGACATTTAATCAGATCATCAATAATGCAAACAAATACATACCCAAGGGCAACATTAGGAAATACAACCCAAATTACACTAGAGAAATAGCCCACCTCATAAGGCAACGTAACAACCTCAAATATAACACACAAACACCACACACACAGAAGCCATAAAACAGCAGATACAACAGCTCAACACAGAAATAAACAACAAACTCAAAGAAAAACAAACAGAAACATTCAGGGAATTCATAACAACACTAAACCACTCCACAGATACATCCAGGCTATACAAGACTATAAACAGCATTACCCACTCTAACAGCGGCATTCACACCTCACACGCGGCTATCTGTCGCAGCCAAAATAATATCCCAACATACACACAACAAGCTAACATTCTAGTTAATCACTACGCAAAGCTAAGTCATTTAAACAGAGACAACAACCAGAAACACGCAGACAGACAAACAGCCAGACACAAGAAAACCTACAGACTCGACACGACCATTACACCCTTCAATACAGACCAGACCACCAAGATCATCAAAAACATTAAGAATTCGAAGGCTACTGGACCAGACAACATATCTAACATACACCTTAAACACTTGGGCCCACAAGGAATACTAGCTCTCACAAATATCAGCACATATTCATACCAACACTGTATTATTCCTGGCATATGGAAACAAGGTAAAATTATTACACTACTCAAACCAAACAAAAATCCAACAGAACCAGCTTCCTAAGTTCCTATAGACCCATTACTTTACTATGCACACCTTCCAAAGTAACAGAAAGACTAATCTTACAAATCACCAACCCACACATTCTACTATCGCCTACTCAACATGGATTCAGACCTCACCACTCAACCACGACATTAATCACTACCTCACGCAGCACATCATGGATGGCATCAACTCCAGACGACCAGCTCAACGCACACTGTTAGCAACAATAGACATTAGTAAAGCATTTGATGCTATCCCACGCTTCCCTCTCATAAACAAAATACTCAACACAAACATGCACAATAACACCAAAAGGTGGCTGAGCATCTATCTTTCAGGAAGATACTCACATGTCACATTTAATGGCAAGTCATCCAAAAACAAGCTTTTTCCGAACGGGGTCCCTCAAGGCTCTGTTCTCTCACCAACACTGTTCAACTTATACATGCATGACATTCCAACACCCATAGATAACAAGCTTACCTTATCATGATATGCAGATGACATCACTCTAACATCCACCCACAACAACATCGATACCGCTACAAATAACCTACAAACATACATAAACAGTATACAAGACTGGCTCACACACAATAGACTCAAAGTAGCGCCCACAAAATCAACCATCACCTTGCTTACAAGCAACACAAAAGAACACCAGGTAATTCCACAGCTTACACTAAACAACATCAACATTCCACACACTCACAGGACCAAAATACTTGGGGTCACATACAACACATCATTATCTTTTGCAAACCACATTCAGGACATTAAAAACAAATGTACGTCAAGACTTAACACGCTGAGGGTATTAACAGGCACAAACTTTGGACACCAGCAGGAAACAACATCACTCATATACAAACAATATATTCGCTCAGTTATGGACTATGCTAGCCCATGCTGGGCACCCATTATCTCAAACACACACATAAACACCTTACAGACAATACAAAACAACGCACTTCGTATCATTACAGGATGCACTCAAACAACACCAATAGAACACCTGCACACAGAAACAAAAATACTGAAAGTTAGGGAACATTTAGACATGAGGGGAACACAATTCATGGCAGCAGCGACAACTAACCCACAACACCCTTGCCACTACATGTACAATCATGCACCAACACCTCGCACCATTAAGGTAACACCAGAGAGACATTATAACCAAATACTCCATTCCATACCACGCCCCACAGACATCACACAGTACAGAAAACACATACACACACACCTAACCCACAAAGCACTGACACGACTCGGTCCGAATGCGGTCCTAGGTGTGAAGCCGCCACCCATTAACAGGTCAGAGATCAGCCTGAGCAGATCGGATCGAGTTAACTTAGCACGATTCCGATGTGGACATCACCCCAACTTACGGACATATAAACACAGACTAGACAACTCCATAGACGACACCTGCCACCTGTGCCAGGACACACCACAAACAATTGAACACATCATGACAGACTGTACCGCTCTAGCACAACAACGAACACAACACAACATCACTAGCGCGCTGAACCTCTGGTCCACTCCGGAGAGGGCGATCGGTTACCTTCGTGCCGCCGGCTTGCTCGATCAGGGTGGGCTGATCGGCTAAACAACAAAAACAACAACACCTCTCCCGTGCCGCGTACATTTAATGTGCAATCGTATCCAAGTAAGGTTACAACACTTACGAAATATAAATAGATCCTGAAGTTTTGCTTCCTTCTCCATAGCTTTCATCGGGCAATGGACCACTGTAAATGGTGTTAAACATTAAGTAATGTAAAGAATAAATGTAAAACTTAATTTATTTATTTATTTTGGTATTTATATGTAATTTTCTATAATAGATTTATATATTTTTCGTTTTGGTGGAACATAAATAAATTTTATTTTTTCTCACTTCAGTAAAATGAACATTTAATTTACAGGTGTTTGAATATTTCACGAAAAATATTTTTAACCTCGTTAACCTATTTTTGTGAGATTTTAGTTTAATCTATACAATAATGAGGCCATTGTCAGAGTTTTTCTCTTTTATCGTGAGTCGTTAAGTCGACAGCACTATCTTTCGTTATTTTTCCGGAGATATGAGAAGACCGGATATTGAGCTGTTTCCACATTCAGCTTTCGTTTAAAATAAACTGAGTGCGTCCTTACTTTTATCATTCTTAAAACCTTAAAATGGGTAATGAACGTCTGTTAAATTTTATTAATCAAATTATATAATAAGGGGGAAAATCCTGAAGTTTTAAGTATCGTACGTGTTTCTACCTCTTCATCGAACTCAAAATTAAATTATGGGTCTCTATATTATTGAGAGGAATAAGTGTCACGCGGGTTAATTAATCCGAGATGCCGATTGAAACTCTGATAAAGTCAAAATTAAAAATTTTCATGAATGTACGAAGGTCAGAAAACTTCGTCCTTTACCTTTTTGTTCCATATGCCTGCGTTACTTCCTTCACCGTCCTTCGTATCAGGTCGCCAGGAATTGATATGAGTTCATAATCAATCTGTAATATACGTGAGCATTAAAGAATTATGTGCAGGCACAAATACGCAGATAATGACATCAATCATATTAGTTTTTACTTTATTAATTACCTTATGACGTCGCGAGATATGCTACGAAAGAAAATTTAAAACTAAACCACTCGAAAGACTGATAAATAACCTAAATAATACAAATAGTGAAAAATTTAATATGCTAAAAACTATTACGCTATTGGTGATGAAGGTGTTACGTCACCAGAGGATCTCGAACTTAGGAGTGTGATAATAATAATAATAATAATGATTGGGTTGTTTAACCTCCTTCGCAATATCTAAGGTCATATGACGGAGGGGACCTTCAGCTTTATGTGGGATCCGAACCACGGGTCGCTACATAATCTGGACGCGGAGAACGGTCTCCCATCCAACTACTACCCAAACCCAATGGCGCTTAACTTCGTTGATGAACGAAAGCGGTGTTACGGCATTGGCTAAGACGTAGCCCAGGAGTGTAGTAAGTAATGTAATAACTTGTGCTGGTTAGTTGCCCTAAAATAATTACTGTCGTCAATAACGACAGTAATTATCACAGTTAAACTCAACTTGCTTTTGTGATTTTAAGAGAACGAAAGCGTTGCTTTATGCCTTTACTAAACATAAATGAATGTACATAAACTGTACATAAATTATGACTAGAATTTCTTTTACTTCATTTCTAGTTGTCGTCAAACTTAAAAGAGAGAGAGAGAGAGAGAGAGAGAGAGAGAGAGAGAGAGAGAGAGAGAATGTGTCAAATGTTAGAAAAAAAATTAAGTAATTTCAATTCACAAAACTGTTTGATTTACAGATGTTAATTGTCATAATTATATGCAATGACGATAAAAAAATGTGAAACCTCATTCACAATGAGTATGTCACTAAGATACAAACAAAATGGTAGAATATAAATTGCTTTTTTAATGTTAAGCTCATGATCAGAGATGACTAAGCAACATTCCTCTCCTCCTCCTCCTCCTGGATCCGCCACCTCTTCCTTTCCCCTCCACATTGCCTTTTATCCCCTTTTACATTGAGGGTTGCCATGGCAACCAGAAGACGGAGAAAAAGAAGAACTACGGAATTACAGACTAACAAAGACCCAAAAATCCACTGCGGGTTAGTTCGAGAAAACGGGATTTCGCTGAAACAAGATGACAAAAAAAATCCGCTCAGAATGAAAGCGAACTTTGATACCGTGATAGTAGTACTACCGCAAAATGGGAGAGTGCAATGCAACTGCATGCAACATTGCAACTTACACCATTACATACAACATGATGCGAATGTTTTTTAACACCCCTCCACTCCCATTCAGACACCCCCCCACACAAAAAATATATATATATATCTGTGAACTCCAAGGGTAACAATAGCCGGGCTGCTCAGTCCTACAAAGATATATATATATATATATATATTATGGGTGTGTATGCATGTATAGAAAGGCTTCTTTTATATATATATATAGCTGTTTCCTGATATAAGTAAGGCATATGATAGGGTGAACCACAATATTTTATTTGAAAAACTAGAAGACAGGAAGTTCCATGTACTATTAAATTTATTGAAAATTTGGTATTCCCACCAATCTTCACTGTTAGGTGGGGCAATGTATTATCCGAGTGTTTGGCTCCTCTTGCGGGGTGAGACAAGGCTCCTTGCTCTCCCCTATGCTGTTAATGTGTATATTGACGGATAATTGCTTCACTTAATGCGGCAACAGTAGGATGTTGTATAGATAACACAAGGATAAATAACTTAGTTTATCCGATGATATGGTGTTAATAAGTCCCTCTGTTAAAGGTCTGGATCGGCTACTAAATGTCTGCGAAGTTGTTTCGAGAAACATGATATTCTTTTTAATGTTTACAAAAACTAAGGTTATGCAATTTCATCTAAAAGCTGTAATAAGCCAGCTGATATAAGGTTTAAAATGAATGGTGAAGTAATTGAGGAAGTACAAGAGTTTAAGTATTTGGGTCAAACTATTACCAGCTCCTTGAGTGATGACTCGAATATAAGAAAACAATCTCGAAGCCTGTGTGCTAAAGCGAATATGACCATAAGGAACTTTCGTTTCTGTACAAGTGAAGCTAAAGACACACTCTTTCGTACTTTCTGCAGTAATATATACGGTCAGCAACTCTGGGTGAATTTAAAAAAGGCTCTGGCAGAACCCTAAATTTGCTGTACAACAGGTCTTTTAGACTCTTACATAAATTGCCCCCGAGATGCTCAGCTTCGCAAATGTTTGCTACCCGCAATGTTCCGAGCTTCCCGGAGGTAACAAGACGTGCTCAACACAGTCTAATGCAAAGAATTAAAAATCAACCAACCCGATCATCCAAGCTATCCATGAGTCCTGCCATTTATCCTCTAAGCTATGGACTTCTTGGTACGAAAACGTCTGTCTGTAGCTCCACTTAACTTCGACAGTGCAGTATTATTTCTAATCAATTGTATATATTTTTATCCTTAGTGTATGAACTGTCATTGTATTAATAATATTTGTCATATGGACTATAGTCTGCCAATAAACCTTTTCATTTCATTTCATTTTCATTTCATATAATATATATATATATACCAGGGGTGCTCACACCCGTGCCCGCGGGCACACGTGTGCCCGCCATGGATTTGAATGTGCCCGCTGGTTTATTTTGGAATAGCCGGCCTAAATGAAATCTTAACTGGCAATATAAAAATTACTAGAAATGAATTTTTACATGCGAGCAGAGCGCTCACATACATGTTTAAAACATGTCTGAAACCATTGCTTTGCTCCGCCAATTTCTGTGTCGCTTAAAGCGACGATTCTATTTCAACGGATATAATGAATCGAGTTGGCTGATTGGGTGTTTCGTGAAAATACAACCAATCAGAAGGCATTTTAGAAACGACTCGCTAGGCTTTCTGTGTCTTTTCGAATTTTTATTGATTTTATAAAGATGAGTGGGCGGATCGATATTTAGTTCCGCGTTTGACCTGTCCGCGTGACCTTGTGTGTGGATGCGAACATGAAATGTGTCTATTTTTTAGTCGTTTATTACGTAATTTGACGTTTTCACATTTAGTATTAAAAGTTTAGCATCATGTCGACCGTTCACCCGTTCGTGTCATCTTGTGTGTGGATGCGAATTTGAAATTTGTCTATTTTTAAGTCGTTTTTTACGTAATTTGACGTTTTCACATTTAGTATTAAAAGTTTAGCATTATTTCGACCGGCAGCGTGTCCGATTTTGAAGTTTCAAGTGGTAAAAGTTCAGCCTCTGATATTAGTGGCTAGATCGCAAAATATTTTTTAAAAATTACATTATTTAATTTTATTTTTATTGACAGGGCTTCATAATGGCGACACGAACCAGTGATAAGACTATAAGGACGTATAATTTTCAAAGTGAATGGGAAGATTTACTTTTTCTCAAACATAAATTCTAAATGTATATGCTTAATATGCCAATCTACTCTAGCTGTTGCCAAAAAATATAATGTTGAAAGGCATTTTAAAGCTAATCATAATCATTATAAAACAAGATACCCAGTTAATAGTGAACTACGCAGGGCAAAAATAAGAGAATTGAAATCCCAACTTACCAGCCAACAATTGGTTTTTACAAAGAAAATTGAGAAATCAAAGGCAGCTACCATTGCATCTTTCCGAGTGTGTCACAGTTTAACGAAGCACATGAAACCTTTTGATGATGGTGCATTTGTAAAAGAAGCATTTTTGGATGCAGCAGACTCGTTGTTTGATCAGTTTAAAAACAAATCTGAAATAATCTCCGCTATTAAAGACATGCAACTTTCCAGACCCACTGTTACACGACGAACAGAAGAGATGGGTAAAGATTTAAAAATGCAGTTAAAGAGAGACATAGATGAGTGTATTTCCTTTTCGCTTCAATTCGATGAATCAACAGATGCTACTGATACTGCGCAATTATGTATTTTCATAAGAATGGTATTTAAAAACATGACTGCTAAGGAGGAGTTGCTCAATATCATACCATTGAAGGGGAAGACTCGGGGACAAGACATCTTCAAAGTATTTAAAGAGTTTACTATTGAGAATAAAATCCCCATTGAAAAACTTGTAGCCATTACCACGGATGGAGCTCCGTCAATGATTGGTTGCAATTTAGGGTTCGTTAGTCTTTGTAAGAATGACAGAGATTTTCCAAACTTCCTTAATTTTCATTGCATAATTCACCAAGAGGCACTCTGTAGTAAAAGCTTGAACATGGAAGACGTTATGGATATTGCATATAAAATTGTAAATTCTATCCGTGCTAAAAGTTTACAAAGACGTCTCTTTAAGAATCAATTAGAAGAAAGCAATTCTGAACATACAGATCTTTTATTGCACACTAATGTAAGATGGCTCAGCAGGGGCTTATTTTTACAACGATTTAGGGATTTACTGACTGAAATCAAAGAGTTTCTGGCTGTAAGAGGTGATAATTATAATCAGTTGGAAAATAAAGTTTGGTTACTTGATTTAGCTTTCTTAACTGATATTACTGCTAAATTGAGAGACCTCAATGTTGAACTCCAAGGCAAAGATAAAAACATTGCTCAAATGATTAGTGCTATAAATGCTTTCCAGCATTCTCTAAAACTCTATTTGTCACAACTGCAACGTTCGGAACTGAAACACTTCCCTAATATGTTGACAGAGCTACTTAACCAAGAAAATAATTTTGAGAATTTTAACAAAGACCGTTATGCAAAAGAGATAGGGAATCTCATTCAACAATTTGAGCAACGTTTCATAGACTTTGAAAAATTAAAACCTATTGTGGAATTTATGTGGTTTCCATTTGAAGAAAAAGTTGATATTGAGGAAATCGCAACAAAATATCAGCATTATTTAAATTGGATATAGCTAACCTAGAACGAGAAGTTTTATTCCTTCAAAATGATCTGGAAATTAAAACAAGGGCCTTCAGTACCAATTTTTGGAGCTTATTTGCTGAAGAAAAATATCATCTGCTGAGAAAATGTGCTATGTACTTGACCTCAATTTTTGCCTCCACATACCTTTGTGAATCAGCATTTTCCAAGATGAAGATGCTTAAATCAAAGTACCGGACTGTTTTGACAGATGAGCACCTTGATGACTGTTTAAGACTAACAGTTACCAATTACACGCCAAATTTCAAAGCCCTTGCTGAATTAAAGCAGTGTAAGCCATCAACTAGCAATTAAATGTGAGTATTATCTTCTATCACTTGTATTTATTTTTAGTTCATAAATTAGGGGAAAATTTTGGTGTTTGTGCCCGCCAAAGATAATAGTTAGCAAATTTTGCCCTAAGGTCTCCGAAGTCTGAGCACCCCTGATATATACACAGCGTGTCCCAAAGAAATGTATACCCACTTTGTTCGATAATACCAGCTATGAGGATAATAAATATATTACTTTTTATATGTTTTTTAATAAAGAATTGGATCAATCCCAGAATAGGCACCTGAAATCATTTTTAGGTGCTTAATCTGGGATTGAGGCAAAACACAAGTGCTTAATCTGGGATTGAGGAGAAAAAATATAAACAGTTTTTAGAATATAATTTCATTGTTTTTATCAATATTTGAAAAAATCAACTCTAACCTAACCTAACCTAACCTAACCTATATCTATACCAATTTATGTGGCAAGATAGATTTGCTTCAGATGGATTCAGAAACATTCGGGCTCATATGCAGGAATTTATAATATCTAAAATTTTTCTTTATTCATTAAACCACTTTAAACCTTTTATAACTTTGCCTTTATTACATTTGTAATAAACTTTGTATAAACAATAAATTTTGTAATCATCAGGTTTTTTTTATTTAATTCCTTGCAAGGTGCCTATTCTGGGATTGAGGTTGAACGCAGGTGCTTCATCTGGGATTGAGGTACATCAGGTGCCTATTCTGGGATTGACCCAAAGAAAATTTTCTCCTGAATCTAAATATGTAATTATTTTTATTAAAAATTGAAAAACAAAAAAGTTACAGATGTTTAAATTATAATTATTATTTTCGAGACTTCATGTGCGATATTTTCTAATATTTTTGCACGTATACGAGATAAGTTTGAAACCGACGGCACTGTGCAAAACTTACAAAAACAACGTTCTGGAAGACGTCGAACATCTTAGATAAAGTGTCATTTAACCATGGAATTTGTAAATTTTTTGAATTAACTAATAATTACAACATTTATGCTTCAATATCAACACTAAACATAAGTATCTCAAAACAGTCGGTTAAAATATTAGAAAATATCGCACATGAAGTCTCGAAAATAATAATTATAATTTAAACATCTGTAACTTTTTTGTTCTTCAATTTTTAATAAAAATAATTACATATTTAGATTCAGGAGAAAATTCTTTATTAAAAAACATAAAAAGTAATATATTTACTATCCTCATAGCTGGTATTATCGAACAAAGTGGGTATACATTTCTTTGGGACACGCTATATATATATATATATATATATATAATATATGCATGTGGGTGTGTGGGTAGCCTAAACAACAGAAGTAGAGAGATCCTTTCGCTGCGGCGTCTCGAAGCATTTTGATTTCTTCACTAGCCTTCCTGGGCAGCTTTAGTGTCACGGACAATTGGCTTAGAAGGCAGCCATTCGTATAGGACGTACACAGTTATTTACATACATATAAACGAGCATCGCTATACCTCAAGCACACACACACACACACACACTGTATCGTTTGTATATTTATATATATATGCCCTTCATTTTCATTGATGTTTGCTTAAAAAGTGTAAATAAACCACAGCTACAACGTTCTGACTATTTAATATATGTATATTGAAATACAAAATATGTATATACATTAGGTGCAAAAACAGTGATAATACGAATTATATATATATTTACATCAAAAATATCACAGCAGTATAGGAGAATTGCATTTAAAACAGGAATAAATAGTATTATTTAACATATGTATATATACGTATCAAAAATAATGCAGATAGCACAAAAGAATTCTATATACAACAAAATACACAGCACATGTTTAGTATATATATATATATATACACACATCAATAATGGAAATACATGGATTAAGGACGGTTTCTAACACACTAAAATAAAATATGTACACACACACACACACACACACACACACACACACACACACATATATATATATATATATATATATATATATATATATATATATATATATATATGATACACACAGACCGTGCATGGAACAAGGAACTCTTCTGGGATAATTAAATCCACTATAGTCCGAATAAGTAATGGTAAATGACAAATACCATAGTTTTTCTTTTTCATGATGCTAGCCCGACGTGGGCAACGGGTCACTCGCAAAGAGGTCCCATAAATATAGCTTCCCTCACCAGCTATCTGCAAAGCAGACAGGATCCAGCTTTGGGACATGGATCTAGGGTTTAAAGCAGCCTAGCCCTGCAGATAGCTGGTGAGGGAAGCTATATTTATGGGACCTCTTTGCGAGTGACCCGTTGCCCACGTCGGGCTAGCATCATGAAAAAGAAAAACTATGGTATTTGTCATTTACCATTACTTATTCGGACTATAGTGATTTAATTATCCCAGAAGAGTTCCTTGTTCCATGCACGGTCTGTGTGTATCATAAAAAACTCAGGGGACCATTCTGAGTTCATTCCCATATATATATTATATATATATTATATATATATTATATATATATATATATATAATATTGCGGTTAGTACAGCAGATTTCTATATACATCAAAATACACGTTTAATATACACACGTCAAAAATGGAAATACATGCTTTAAGTTCTACCATGCTTAAATAAAATAGTAAACTCGCACGTGATCGAGTCCACACTTACATCCTCATTGTTCTGTACTACACAATAAATGCGATTTAACATTAATTCGCCACTCAAAGTATGTGGATAGCTATATTCAATATAAAGGGCTTTCAACTCGTTTAACACTATTTTTGTACCCACTTTACAATTGGGAGACAAACTATCACCCTCTTTAAATGCGGATAGAATACAGTCAAAAACACGCACAAAGACCACATCGTTTGCTACAACATCACCATTCAATTTAAGTTTATAACCACTTCTTTCCAAACGGTTGTTTATTCTTTCAACGTTGACCTTTTCAACTGTAAATTCTTCTTCACGACTCATATTGGCAATTGAAGTATGTTTCTAAATCGTGCCGACAACTGTGTCTTATATAAAGAAATAATTCTTCAGGGTGAACAGTGAAGGTGAGTTCAGCCCTGTACCGTCCTAGCCCTTTGTACCAAAGTTCATGATATTTTGAGGAATCTGCATCTTCTAAATACGCAGCAAGTTCCAAACCATTCTTGCCTTGTTCGGCCCTACACTTGGTAAAATCATCGAACAGTAGGGTGTACGCGTATTCAAGCACCGTGTCAAATTAACGCATATCAGCAGCACGGACGTCTAATATAGGTTTTAGTTTACGGAACCCGACGACTTCAAATATCCTGTCGAGAATGAAAGGGCTTCGTCTGTAGTTAAGGGTGTTATTGGCGTATGAGTGTGCATCGCTAATCTGCTCTCTTTTTGAGCCTACACCTGCAGGTATTTTGTAACTGTCCTCGCCCCACTTCTCAATCAAGACGAAGATTCTATTCATCTTTTCAACACTTAAATAAATAACATTGCGTCTACCGGAGCTTGAATGTCTATATTTCCTTTCAAGTACATAATTAACAGCACCGGTATTACGCCTGAATACACGCAGACTTCAGCACGGACACGTCGTATACTGCGTTGAGGATGCTGCTCAACGGAAGCTCCATCTTTTAATAGTTTTCTACTGATCCTGTGAGGTGAGAACGTCCAGACGGGTCAAACTCTGAGGCGATTATGAGCAGCCGACGCGTTGTTTTTGGACTCTTGGACTCGGAGGGGCCGTGCGGGTGGTTGGGTAGGAGCGGGGCGAGTATGAGTCACACGGGGTTGCGTCTATTGTACGTGTTAGTGATTCGCATACGAGATTATACCAACATAAAAGATTCGCTGCGCGAATCATCCGAATACTTGTATCCCATTATACTGGGTAGGTGTTTAGAGAATTTTTCCATCTGCGATACATGAAGTAATATCGATTTTAATGTTTTATCACACCCCTCCCCGGAATGCGTACCATACATTTACGTTCAGGGGTATTCACCATTGTACTTTCTCGAACTATGCACATTTTATTCACACTCCGGCGATCTATTTGAGAGAAACATGTGCCCGTACTTGTCCTTTTTGCTGGACAAACTATACTCGTCCCTAAACTCTACTAAAATCTCGCACAAGCCTTTAGCTACAACTTCACTGCATACCTCGTCATAATATACATGGATGTAGTGGTAGAAGTATTTTAGACTGTCCATAATCACAAGATTTACATTCACAGCCCCAGTGTACACGTGCTCGGTGTGATGTAACATGGCGTAATATCTCCTGTTACACCAATCATCAACAAGGTTCACAAATCAGATCCTTTGCTTCTCTTCTGCAAGCGTGGCTTCTTTCACTTCACGATACATGAACGCTCTAGTGCAGTTTAATCCTGCAGCATAATCCATTACATCGTTTGTACAGCGAAACCCCGCAGTTCTCTCGCCGGAATAACCATAGAGTATTTGGACGTCATGCTCCTCATGCTTCGCACGATTAATGTGGTTTTAAAGGAATCGAAGGCGGGATGACTAAAAATTCTTTGGGTATTCACCACATCTGTAGACTTTAGTGAGTACCACTTCAGGAATGTAGAACATGCAACATCATTGGAAGCCACTACTTTTTCTTTTACGCGAGAAATCTTTAACAGTTAAAAAAGACACGTCTGAAAGCTCGT
>JAJOZX010000402.1:840000-1040000 GCA_023014485.1 Bathynomus jamesi
TCAAGAATATTTCTATTGACAATGTTGCTAGAATGAAATAAAACTGAAGCATTATTCCAATCAATACAGTGGGATAACTCTGACAAATGGACAAATTCATTTGATCTTGTGCTAAAAATCGATATTTTTCCTTACAAATCTGTATGCCTCTTTGTTAATCCTCTAATCTTTAATTTTTTATTTTTATTTTTACTTCTCCGTTTATTGCATATATATATATATATAATATTTAGGAGAAATCCAATGACAAGGAGAAATGTAAATGCCATGAAAAGTCTTCTTTAATGCGCAACGTTTCGAGCAAATACGCTCATCTTCAGGCTGTATGATAACAATGTGAAATTAAAATCAATAATTGAATGAAAAACAAGACAAAGAAAATTTCTATAACCTATTCATAAAGGCAAACTTTAAAAGACTGAAAAAGAGGGTTAAATTCTAAGTTATACAGATTTACATTTAAAATTAAGAAGCTATTTTTAAATACATATAGTAAATGTGAAATTAATACACTGGAAAAATTAACAATAGTACACTGGAATAATGAAACTAACTAACCTTTCACTGCAATTTCCGAGGCTAGACTGATTTAAGCAAAGGCAAAACGAGAAAACATAAGATAAGATAAGATAAGATAAGATAAGATGGTGAGGGCGATTGGGGAAGGGGGGATTATAAGGAATTGGGGAAGGAGGAGGGATTATAAAAAGTTTAAAGGGACAGCTGATGAGTCAACATTTAGCGTAGGGTCAAAGTTTTAATGTAAAGCGATTCCAAAATTCTAAGTGAGTTGGGACAAGTATTACAACCAAGAATTTTAAAATTGTCTAAAGTGACATCAGTTTTACATTTTATACTGTGTTCCCGAATACTAGAAACTTCTTTAGTTTTTAAAATTTTACCTGTTCGGCCACTTATTCCCATATGCGAATAAAATCTAGCCCTGAGAGAGCTTTGCACCCCAATATAACGTATACAATGGAAACTGAGAAAAATGGCTCCCTTCCCTTTTTAGATCTTTTAATTTCGAAAAACGGTGATTCTATTACTACATCAGTTTACAGGAAACCCACTTTCACTGGTTTGGGCATGAATTTTTTTAGTTTTACTGATTTCAACTATAAGATGTCTTGTATTAAAACTCTCCTGTTCAGAGGATATAATTTGACCTCTAGTTTTACCTTACTTAATGATGAATTTAATAATCTAAGATCATACTTTACCAATAATAGTTTTCCTGTTCAATATGTAGATAAACTAATTAGATCCTTCTTAAATAATGTTTATAGCCCTCAACTTCCTTGTATTACAGTGCCGAAGGATATAAAATATTTCTTGGTACCTGAAATGGGTCCTTTGAATAAGGAATTTAAGCTTAAATTTACAAAGTTGTTAAGGAAATTTTTTTATCATACTGATTTCCGCATCATATTTATTAATAAAACGTCTTTAGGTAGCTTTTTCTCAGCGAAGGATCGAACCCCTGACTCGTTGCGTAGCGGTGTTGTATATTTATTTACCTGCCCTAGGTGTCTCCTTGGGAATTACATTGGCAGCACTGTTCGCTCTCTCAGGGCTAGATTTTATTCGCATATGGGAATAAGTGGCCGAACAGGTAAAATTTTAAAAACTAAAGAAGTTTCTAGTATTCGGGAACACAGTATAAAATGTAAAACTGATGTCACTTTAGACAATTTTAAAATTCTTGGTTGTAATACTTGTCCCAACTCACTTAGAATTTTGGAATCGCTTTACATTAAAACTTTGACCCCTACGCTAAATGTTGACTCATCAGCTGTCCCTTTAAACTTTTTATAATCCCTCCTCCTTCTCCAATTCCTTATAATCCCCCCTTCCCCAATCGCCCTCACCATCTTATCTTATCTTATCTTATCTTATCTTATGTTTTCTCGTTTTGCCTTTGCTTAAATCAGTCTAGCCTCGGAAATTGCAGTGAAAGGTTAGTTAGTTTCATTATTCCAGTGTACTATTGTTAATTTTTCCAGTGTATTAATTTCACATTTACTATATGTATTTAAAAATAGCTTCTTAATTTTAAATGTAAATCTGTATAACTTAGAATTTAACCCTCTTTTTTCAGTCTTTTAAAGTTTGCCTTTATGAATAGGTTATAGAAATTTTCTTTGTCTTGTTTTTCATTCAATTATTGATTTTAATTTCACATTGTTATCATACAGCCTGAAGATGAGCGTATTTGCTCGAAACGTTGCGCATTAAAGAAGACTTTTCATGGCATTTACATTTCTCCTTGTCATTGGATTTCTCCTAAATATTAAATTGAAGCTCTGTAGAAGCAACCCGCATGATTATATATATATATATATATATATATATATATTATATAATATATATGTGTGTGTAGATATGTATGTATATATATTATATATATATATATATATATGTTTGTGTGTATGTATGTTATTTATTTATTTTTTTCTTTCTGTAACCTATATATAGGCCGTAACCTTTTATGTACTTCAGTGTTCCTGAGGATGTCATTAGACGAAAGCGCTTGAGCACCTTTTTGTGTTTCCTTTCCTTCGTGGTTTTATTCATCATATACACACACACACACACACACACACACACACACACATATATATATATATATATATATATATATAATATATATATATATATATAATATATATAATATATTAAACATGTACTGTGTATTTTGTTGTATACAGAATTCCTCTATGCTTTCTGTATTATTTTTGAAACGCATATATACATATATTCAATAACCCATTTATTCCTGTTTTTAATGCAATTCTCCTATACTGCTGTGATATTTTTGACGTATATATATATATATATATATATATAATATATATATATATATATATATATATATATATAATTCGTATTATCACTGTTTCTGCACCTAATGTATATACGTACATATTTTGTATTTCAATATATATTAAATAGTCAGAACGCTGTAGCTGTTTCATTGACACCTTTTAAGCAAATATCATTGAAAATGAAGAATATATATATATATATATATATATATATATATATATATTATATATATATATATATATATATAAACGATACAGTGTGTGTGTGTGCTTGAGGCATAGCGATGCTAGTTTATATGTACGTAAATAACTGTGTACGTCCTAACGACTGACTGCCTTCTAAGCCAATTGGCCGTGACGCTAAAACCGCCCAGAAAGGATAGTGAAGAAATCAAAATGCTTGAAAAGTCAAAGCGAAAGGATCTCTCTACCCCCTCTGTTGTTTAGGCTACCCACACACCCACATGCATATACTGTATATACTTTTGGGGGCCTGTGCAGCCTTAGGTTAGGATACCCCTTGGAGTTCACATACATATATATAAAAGCTTTTCTGTACATACATACACACCCACATATATATATATATATATATATATATATATATATATATTATATTTGTAGGACTGAGCAGCCCGGCTAGGTTACCCCTGGAGTTCACACAGATAATATATATATATATATATATATATATTGGGAG
The DNA here is from genome assembly GCA_023014485.1 of Bathynomus jamesi. Taxonomy (NCBI): domain Eukaryota; kingdom Metazoa; phylum Arthropoda; class Malacostraca; order Isopoda; family Cirolanidae; genus Bathynomus; species Bathynomus jamesi. The sequence goes on from JAJOZX010000402.1 coordinate 843,529, forward strand.
ATAGCTGAATGGGGGTGGAGGGGGTTCAAAAACACTCTCATTATGTTGCAAGTTGCAATGTTGCATGCAGTTGCATTGCACTCTCCCATTTTGCAGTAGTGCTACTATCAGTAATGTTTACTTGTAATCGATTAGTTTTTGCCCACCACTGTATATTTATATATCCCTGGAAAAACTTAAAAGTTAAAAGTTCTGCCCATGAATTACCTATATATCTTTTAGTGGCCCAAACACGTAAAACTCCGAAGGTGCCAGGTCTGGACTGTAGGCTGGATGGTCGACAACTTCAAATTTAAGTTCTTGAAGGCATTTTCTAGTCTGTGCAGCGGTATGAGGGCGCGCATTGTCGTGTAACAGAATAACACCTTCCGACAATCTCCCTCTCCGTTTTGCGCGAATTGCTTGCTTTAACTCATTCCGAAGCATGTCAGAATACGATGTACTTGTTATTGTAGTTCCACGCTCTAGATAATGTTCAAGGATAGGGCGTCGTGTATCCCAAAACAGTGTTAGCATAACTTTACCTGCTGACGGCTGCGCTTTGAACTTCCTTGCAAAGGGAGATGTTGGATGTTTCCATTGCATGCTCTGTCGTTTGCTTTCTGGTTCATAGTGATGGATCCAGGTTTCATCTCGTGATAATGCGCTCCAAACAGTTTTCACCTTCATTATGATACCGCGCCAAAAATCGAGAGCAGACGTCCATGCGATTACGCTTGTGCTCTTCTGTCAACTGTTTGGGCACCCATCTTACACAAACGTTGTGAAAGCCAAGAATGTCATGAACTATCGAATAAGCTGACCCTTGACTGATGTCTAATGAAGATGCAATTTCTTTTATTGTTAATCTTCTGTTATCGAAAATCATGGCTCTGGCTTCTTCCTGCTTGTCACCACTGGTTGAGGTTGACGGTCGTCCTAAGCGCTGAGCATCTGTCACACATGCCCGACCTTCCTTGAACATTTAAATCCACTCGTACACACTTCGCCGTGATAACGCATTATTCCCATACTGAGCACATAAACGCGTGTGAATTTCAGCTCCTTTCACACCTTCTGCCCACAAAAAACGAACCACGGATCTCTGTTCTTCCAGAGTACACATTGAAAGCGGCGCAGTCATGCTTACTACTCGTACGATATGTGACAGCTACGAATAGCCTAAATAAGCCTATACTATTGCTACCCTAAATAAACCTATACTGTTGCAAGCCTAAATAAGCCTATATATCTCAGTTTGGCTCGTTATTACGAGTATATATTATATATACTATATTATCACTAAAATAATAAGTGCGGATACTTATTGTAGTACCCTCGTATTAACAATACGAACTGACAATAGAATATATTGGCAGCTCAAATATTAAGGATAGAAATAGAGTTAATAGGAAATACCACAGTAATGTCGGATATAAGTAGAGCTACAGTCAGACGCCTTTATGTCATGAATTCCATAGCTTTCGAAGACATATATAATTATATATATATATATATATATATATATAACGGGCTACGTAGTGGCCGATGTCGTAACACCGCTTCTCGGAGATCAGCGAAGTTAAGCGACATTGGGTCTGGGTAGTAGTTGGATGGGAGACCGTCTTCTGCGCCCAGATTATGTAGCGACCCGTGGTTCGGATCCCACGTAAAGCTGTATGTCCCCTCCGTCATATGACCTTAGATGTTGCGAAGGAGGTTAAACAACCCCCAATTAATATATATATATATATGTGTGTGTGTGTATATATATATATGCACTAAAATCACAAAATAACACGTGACCTTATTAATAAGCAAACAACCACAGGGAAAAGGAAACACAAAGTCCGAGCGCTTTCGTGATATATTCGGACTTTGTGTTTCCTTTTCCCTGTGGTTGTTTGCTTATATATATATATATATATATATACACGGTGAACCAAAAGTAGGTGGACAGTAGGTTGAATACGGTTTGTGTTATATTATATTATAACTATGGTGTTCATTATAACTATGGTGTTTGTGTTTTATTATATTAAATATTATAACTAAATTTATTTAAATTTTATTTTGTATTATAGTATAAAAAAAATTAAATATGTATTCTCAAAATAAACGTTATCATTTACTGTCCACCTACATTTGGTTCACCCTATATATATATGTTTTACAATCATGCACGCTACTATGTTCCAATGTGCTCATATTTGTTCAAATAAATTTGTAATAATAAAATTTGTATAAGTTTATTCATCTCAGTTTTGTGTTTATGTACTGTACAATACTTTTGGGAGCAGCTAGACGGGAGAAGCCATATATAAAGATTTCACATGCTTTAACTCTACACAAAACACACAGTTCTTTATATATGATAGATATCTGCTCTAACGTTGAAGCTACTGAGACGTTGTCTGGTTATAATACATCATTTACTCAATGAAATAACTGCATGGTCACACCTATTAACTTGTGGCATCTTCCACATGAAAACTACCCAACCTTCCAAAAATTTCCACCAGAAACGTATAAATTACATAATTCGACACGGATTAAGCAATTTATAAACTCTCATTCATGAACACATCCAACATTTTCTTAAAACAATCTAAACAACTATTAATTATTTATTACCATATCACTTCAAGCTAAATTGCTATACTCGATGGTTAAAGCAGTGCTTTCAGCGCTTTAGTTGATGAATGTTGACAAAGTTCCTCATTTCTACCATATCTCAAGAAGTGAAATTTCGCGATGTTAAATGCAATGTTGTTGTTGTCTTCTGGCCAATTATATATTTTGCTTGTAACCGTCTGCAAGGCTTCCACCTCATTTGCATCACTGATTTTTCCGCCGATCTTTGTTTCGTCTGCATACGATGGTGCTATACTGTTGCTGTTTACTCCGCTGTGTATGTCTCTTAGCATGATAATGAACAGGAGTCGGACCAGTACTGTACCTTGGGTACTTAGCTCTATACTTCTGATTCTGATGATGATATACATTGAATTTTGGCAACCCGTAGGCGCTCTCTGAGGAAGTTGTAGATCCAATTTACCACTTTGCCTATCATTCCCATATGTTTCATTTTATATGCTATTATGCCGTGATCACATTTGTCGAAAACTTTAGTAAAATTCATGTATATGACATCGTAGTGTGGATATATATATATATATATGTATATATATATATATATATATATATTGTGTGTGTGTGTGTGTGTGTGTATATATATATATATATACAGTATATATATATAATACCACTAAACTACGCTGAGATGCTGATCGGGAAATCATGAGTTCGAATCCGAGCGAGGACTTTGTAATTTCTTAGACTCTTGGTGGGGTGTGGTTTGCATTCCACTTTAAGCTGTGGGACTAAGGTGGTGCGACAAGCAAGGCTTTTGTCAGAATGAACAATTCGGAGAATAGCATAACGTATAACTTATCTCTATTTAATTCACTACCACATTACAACATGTGAGTAGCTTCATACAAATTTAGGACCATTAAGCCTTCTACACTTATTTTGAGAGATGCTTCACGAATTTGGGTTTTATTGCCTACGGCTATGAAGATTAAAATCTTGACAGTTTTGTTATCTTCATAAATTAACAATCTTGCTAACTTTTTCCTCGATCATTTGTACATGTACATATTTATGTATATATTGGATGTGTATATTTTTGGCCACACACACAAACACACGCACACACAACAAAAGCAGCTTGAAGATTTATCTCATCTTATAAACGACTATAATCAAACACACTGTACAGAATCATCATGTTCGCTTTAGCACAGAGGTTTTCATATTGTTTTCTTATATCTGAGTCATCACTCGAGGAGTTGTTGGTGATTTAACCCAAATACTTAGCGCTAGAAAGCCAGTATGGCCAATTACAATAAAAGTACTCTTGTTTTTCGCGAAATTATATTTTTTTATTGTACGCAAGTCAAATTTTATTATTGATTACTAAAATATATTGTCCAGTTCAATCTATAAATGTAATTTTCATTATGGGGTCACCCATACCCGACACCAGTCACTCTATGTGCGAACCCACACTAACCTTCTAGAATTAATTTCTTGTACTTCCTATTTTGGTTTACTTCTCATTTTGAAACTAATATCAACCGACTGATTAGGACTTTTGGGCTGGAATTTCCCCAACTTTGGTTTTATGACATTAAAAGTGTATAATGGTTCTGCGCACATAGTTCGCAGATTTTTAGAAGACAATCCAGGCCTTTTACAGAAGGACTTATTAATATCATATTACTGGCGTAGACTAAGTTATTTATCTTCGTGTTATCTATACAACACCCAACTTTTTCCCTTTATTGAAGCAATTAAACCACCAATATACACCTTAAATAGTAATTTTTCTACACACACACACACACACATATTTATATAGTTAGCGTAATTAATATTGATCCTCATAATTTTTTTCATGATTTACAGATAAAGGTATATTTGAAGGGTAAATAAATCAGCTATAACTGTGGGGCTCTGTTTGAGAAATAGGCGTGCTCCTGAGTACTAGTCATAAGTTTTGCAAATATTTTCTTTACCAGTAGTGACGTTACAGGTTGAATGTCCTGCACTTAACCCCGATAGTCTACTGTCTCCAACAACCTATTGGAAGTAATTAAAGCAACAGATAACCCTTTTCCGTGTTTAATTAAAACTTGACTGATTGCCTGATTACTCAATTTATATGATCTCTCATCTCTGACAATTTCTTTTCACCTTATTATTTCATTACAATCCCTAGTTAAACTATTTTGACTTAAACATGGACAGTGATGAATTGCAACAATTAAAAAAGAAGAGGCGTGGGAAGTTGAGTGCTCTTACTAAGGTCATCAACACTTTTAACAATATTACACAACCAGGCAAGGAAGATTTAGAGTATGTAATTTTTAAATTAGATAAATTTAAGAGGGGTATAATATCCATTGATGACAATATTTCAAAGTTAGTTGAAACTGAAATGGCTGATGAACAACGTATAGACCTTTACTCTGATAAGGATCATCAGATAATCTCAATTCAGCACCACATAAGGAGACTACAGTCTCGTTTGAACGACTTAACGCCAAATAAATCTATTTCTGATTTTAATCAAAGTAGAGCTAACCTTCAACAAAATTTAAGTGGCAGGCTAAATCCCGAGTCACAAGAATTTGGACTAAGTTACCCATTTTGCTAGTACCAACATTTGATTTGAAAAATTTGAGAATTTAGTAGGTAGTAAACCTTGTACTCCTCTCGTTGATAAGTTTAGCTACTTAACTAGTTTCCTTAAAGGTCCAGCCTATAACATGATAGCCTATTTACCAGCTGTGGGGAATTCATATGAAGTAGCTATTGATCTCTTGAAACGTAATTACATTAATAAAGATGAGATTATATTTGAATTATCTCAACAAATTATTGATTTTGCACCCGTAAAAAGTGACCATAGTGGTATGGAAAGATTTTATTAAAAAATAGAAGCTATTATGGGACAACTGGTTAGCAATGAGATAGATGTTAAAGCTTCATCTTGGCTCATCCAAGGCGCAGTTCTTAGGTGTCTCCCTTTGAGGATTAAAGATGTTATATTTTGTAAATTTTGTAAAAGTTCAAGACATGTCACATCACTGTATGATTCACTAAAGTATCCAAACAACAATACTCAAACTCAAAAGATACCTCCTCCAAACAAGGATAATCAAGAAAATGCCACTTTCATAGGGCATTCTGTTTGTTCAAACAACGTAGCAAAAAGCACTGAGGTTCTTTTACCAACTATTACTTTGGACTTAGTAAATGGTGAGGATAGAACCACTCCAGCGAGCTGTCTTATAGACTCTTGTTCTCAACAAACATTTGTCTCACAAAATTTAGTCAATAAATTGGGTTTGACACCAAACCCAAATGAACAAGAACTCAATATCACATCCTTTGTTAAGGATGACTCAAACAAAAATAGCTATAAGACAAATGACCTGGAATTACATGTAGGAAATGAACTAGAAAAAATTAAAACGGTATTGTTCCAAAAGTAGGATAAAATAAAATGACTGTACCCAAACTAGAACAAACTATTAATCATTTGAGAATACAGTACAATATAGCTGACAGACTTATCACAAACAACACAGTAGCTAACATTGAAATATTAATGGAGCAGATTATATTCACCTTATTCATAGGGGCATAGTGAAAATAGGTAATGTTATAGCTTCTCAGACACCATCATGGATGGCCCCTTGGGTGACCTATCCAGATACAACCTAGACCTAAACCAGAATAGTTCATGACTAACAAGTACTATGTGCCTCAACTCAGTCCTACATAACACCTGTAAGAACAGCAACACTTTGAATAATATTATAACAGCTGAGAACACTAATTCATCACTATCAAATGAAACTCTAGATGAGACAATTCAAATTTTATGGCTGCTAGAATCTGTGGGTATACATGTCACAACTCAAACTTCAGAAGATCAGTTAATGGTAGAAAGATTTGAAGAAACCATTCAGTACAGAGACAATAGTTATTTTGTTGAGTTACCTTGGAAAATAAATTGTCCAACTTTAAGAGATAATCTCAAAGTAGCTAAAGGACATTTACATAAAGTAATGAAAAGCTCAAACAGGATAATGGAATTCAAATGTACAGGATGTCTTCAAAGAACAGCTACAGAAAGGCTTCATTGAAGAAGTAACAACTCATCCTTTTTAAAAGATGGTGTCATTATTTAACCCACTGGGGAGTTTATCGACAAGATGCCCCAACAACAAAACTCAGAGTTGAATGATTGCCTGATTGAGGACCCTATTCTCATTTCTGATTTTGTGAAGATCTTACTCAGGTTAGATACATTTGCCTTACAAAGTAACAATTCAAAGGATCAACTAAGGTTCTTATGGTTCAGGGATCCGTTTGATTTGAGTAAAGGGCTGATAACCTATAGATTCAATGTTGCATTGTTTGGAGCCATTACTCACCTAGCCTATTAGCATTGACAATTAGACATCATTTGAGCCAGTTTAATAACTCTTTAACACTAAACTTCCTTAATTAAAGAACATTTTTACATAGCTAATTTCGTAGGCTCAACATCAAAAAAATCTGAATTATCTGAGGTCTATGAAAACTCTCAAAACATCATGCAACAAGATAACTTTGAACTTAGAGAGCGGATTTCAAATGATGAGGATTTAAACAAAAAGATTTTAAAAGATAATAATGGTCTTACTGAACCATCAGACAGAGTTAAAACTTTAGGTATAAACTGGTATTTGGACTCAGCTTCTAACAATCATGATTCAATCTGCGCTAAAAGTTTTAAACTTGATGAGGAAGCTAACACTAAAAGATAGATAGAGGCTTCCAAAATTTTTTATCCTATGGATTTATTTCTGCCTTCAACAATAAGATCAAAGATTCTCTTCCAAGAATTTTGGAAGACAAATGTTGGGTGGGATGAGCCAATAATAACTGAAGATCAAAAATCTTGGAAGAAGTTAGCTACTGATTTAACAAAAGTGCAGAACATTAAATTACTAAAGTGGTGTGGATTTAGGGTTAAACCCCAGAGACTTCATGTATTTGTTGATGCAAGCACACAGGCTTATGGGTGCTGTGCGTACCGTGTAAGTCCTACAGAAAGTCATCTAATTTCTGCAAAGGGGAAAGTTGCACCTCTCAAACCTACCCGAACCATACCTCAATTGGAACTAATGGCTGCTGCGTTAGCTATTAAGATCATTTCATTTCTTAAGGATGCTTACCATGATGTAAACATAACTGATATCCACAGCTGGCTCGACAGTCAGATTTGTTATGCCTGGGTACAGAATGTTAGCATTAATAGTAAGGTTCCTTTATATGTACGAGGGTAATTCAATAAGTATCCGCACTTTTTATTTTCACAATTTTATTTTCACATCTGAAAGATTATAAACACATCACTTCTCAACATAGTCTCCATGTTTCTCAATACACTTAGTCCAGCGATCTACAAGCTTCCTAATGTCATCACAAGAGAATGTTTTTGGCTGTGTGCGTAGCCAGTCATGCACCGCCTCCTTCAGGTCATCATCGACTTGCAATCGCTGACCGCTCAAAGCGTCTTTTAGTGGTCCAAACAGGTAAAAATCCGAAGGTGCCAGGTCTGGACTGTAGGCTGGATGGTCGACAACTTCAAATTTAAGTTCTTGAAGACATTTTCTAGTCTGTGCAGCGGTATGAGGGCGCGCATTGTCGTGTAACAGAATAACACCTTCCGACAATCTCCCTCTCCGTTTTGTGCGAATCGCTTGCTTTAACTCATTCCGAAGCATGTCAGAATACGATGCACTTGTTATTGTAGTTCCACGCTCTAGATAATGTTCAAGGATAGGGCCTCGTGTATCCCAAAACAGTGTTAGCATAACTTTATCTGCTGACGGCTGCGCTTTGAACTTCCTTGCAACAGGAGATGTTGGATGTTTCCATTGCATGCTCTGTCGTTTGTTTTCTGGTTCATAGTGATGGATCCAGGTTTCATCTCCAGTGTATGCGCTCCAAACAGTTTTCACCTTCATTATGATACCGCGCCAAAAATCGAGAGCAGACGTCCATACGATTACGCTTGTGCTCTTCTGTCAACTGTTTGGGCACCCATCTTGCACAAACCTTGTGAAAGCCAAGAATGTCATGAACTATCGAATAAGCTGACCCTTGACTGATGTCCAATGAAGATGCAATTTCTTTTATTGTTAATCTTCTGTCATCGAAAATCATGGCTCTGGCTTCTTCCTGCTTGTCACCACTGGTTGATGTTGACGGTCGTCCTAAGCGCTGAGCATCTGTCACACATGCCCGACCTTCCTTGAACATTTGAATCCACTCGTACACACTTTGCCGTGATAACGCATTATTCCCATACTGAGCACATAAACGCGTGTGAATTTCAGCTCCTTTCACACTTTCTGCCCACAAAAAACGAACCACGGATCTCTGTTCTTCCAGAGTACAAATTGAAAGCGGCGCAGCCATGCTCACTACTCGTACGATATATGACAGCTACGAGTAGCCTAAATAAGCCTATACTGTTGCTACCCTAAATAAGCCTATAGATCTCAGTTTTACTCGTTATTACGAGTATATATTATATACACTATATTATCACTAAAATAAAAAGTGCGGATACTTATTGAAGTACCCTCGTATATATATATATATATATATATAGAGAGAGAGAGAGAGAGAGAGAGAGAGAGAGAGAGAGTAAGGAATAAAAGGACGAGAAGGTGGTACATGTTTATTCGTCAGACGTTTCGGAAATTCAATTTCCATCATCACTGCTAAGAAGTAAAAAATAAAAAAAGTTAACAAATATAGTAAAAGATTTTATACAATATATTTCTACAGTCTTATGATAATAATTTAAAGTTAAAAAATTACATAAAATGTAGAGAGGTAAGAAATGTAGTCGTAGAGGGTAGGTTTTGTACTAAGGAGATATAGGGATTCGAGGATGCGGAGGTATGTTGGTTGGTATGCTGAATTGATAATTTTGAAATTGGTGGGGAGCAGTGGGTGATTGTGGCGGGGTCAATGATCTCTTATTGATGATTTCGATGGTTTATTTAAAGGTTGTGATGGTCTGGTAGAAATGCCGCGATGTTCGTCCACTCTTGTTTGATAGTGGCGAATGGTGATCAATATAACTCGTTTTGCAGTGAGTATAGCTGAAACAGTAGATAGTGGATGAGACAAGGGGCTGGGGGTTTTTTCTTTCATGGTTGAGATACGATTTAATGCTATTATTATTGGTGAATACAAATTGAAGGCTAATTTGCGGTAAAGAGGGGTGAGTAGGTGGCGAAGTTCTAATTGTATTTTGGAACTAATATAGTCGTAGTAGGGAAAAGAAAAGTAATGTATATCTTTTTTAACAGTAGGGACTTTAAGGGGCGTTGATAAATGTTGTTGAGAAAATTTCTAGTTAGAGATTGTAGTAAATGTTTTGGGAAAGAGTTATTAATGCTGAAACTATGAATGAATTCTATTTCGTTGTGGAAGGATAAGTAGGAGGAGCAAAGTTGATAAGCACGGTGGATTGAGATTTTAATGCTGTTAATTTTATACAATAAGGGGATATGACTTAAGTAGTTTGTACCTAGGCCTGTATATGTGGGTTTTCAATATATGGAAGTGTTGAATTTATTATTGTGTTTTGTTATTGTTATATCTACAGGGTGTCCCAAAAGTCTCCATACATAGGGAAAATTAGCACTTTGTTGCAAAATGTCTCCCAAAAGTCTCAATAGATAGCTAATATATTTTTTTTTTTTTCAGATACTCTTTAAGAATGCCTTTGTCAAAAGAAGAACGTATTGCAATCATTCTCATGGCTGGATCGGGAAGCTGTCGCAAGGTTGCAATGAACTTCAACAGGAAACATGGCAAGCACATCACACACGACACTGTTGCCAAATTTACACCAAATGTGTTAACACGAGTTCACCATGAGTGGGAGGGACGCATCCGTGTGTGTTTACAAAGAAATGGCAATCATGTAGAGAATGTTTTGTAAATAAAGTTACATTTTGCTAAAAAGTGCTAATTTGCTAATTTTCCCTATGTATGGAGACTTTTGGGACACCCTGTATAAAGGGTAGTGTTGTTAGATTCGTCTTCTTTAGTGAACTTCATGGTTTGATTCTGGGAATTGAGATAGTTAAGAAAAAGAGGGGTGTGGTTAGCATTGCGAAAGAGGGGAAGAGTGTCATCGACATATCTTTTACATATCGGTGTGGTTTGTAATGGGTGGGACAATGGAGTAGCCAGTTATTTTCGTGATAACAGAAAAAGATGTTAGCTAGTGTGGCTCTTAGGGGGATCTCACGGCAAGTGAATCGGTTTGTTGGTAAAGTTGTTTATTGAAAAGAAGTAGGTGTCTGAAGCGACAAGGGTTAGCAGTTTGGTAAGTTCTTGTTTCGTTAGGTTGAGGTCTGTGTTCTGATTGTTGGAAAATAAATTATTGGTGCAGATGTCGATGGCTTCTTTAATTGGTACGTTGATGTAGAGTGATACTATGTCAAAGTTGTGCATCTGGAGGTTGTTTGAATTGTTCAATGTCAGTATTTTTTTGGCGAATTCGTAGGAATTGGGGACAGAATATTCATTCTGCGTTAGGGGGGTTAGGGGGGGAATTAGGAATTTTGCTAGGTAGTAATTATGGGTGATGTAGGCAGAAAGGATAGGTCTAATGGGTAAGTTTGGTTTGTGTATTTTAGGGAGGCTGTAAAGAGTGTCTCGGGGAGGAGCCGAAAGAGTGTATTTGGTTGTAAACATCCTCCGAAATTTTATTTTGATCATATAATTTTTGAGGAAACAATTGGTTTTATCCTCAAGTTTTAGAGAAAGTGTTAGAGGATTGTCATTAATCTTTTTGAATTTGGTAGAGTCGTTGAGGACGTTATTAACCTTATTATTATCATCTGATTTGTTAAGAAGAATGGTACCTTTGCTTTTGTCAGGACGTGAAATTATGATGGAGTCATTCCTGGATGATTCTTTTAGGGAAGCGATATCTTTACTGTTGATTAGGGGGAAAAAACTTTATGAGGTTTAAAGTTGTGTTTATTGGCGATATGGGTAATTGAAGACTTTAGAAATTGGAGTTTTGTCTCGTGAGCTATTGGGAATCGTTTTAAACTATGGAAAAAATTTTCAACTGATAAAAAGTGTTTAAAATAATTTATCTTAAAATTTGGTAACTTAAAATCTAGGCCCAAAGAGAGAAGTCATCTTTCGTTGTTGCTCAAAGTTCTCTTAGAAAAGTTGTTTGATCAGGGTTTAGAGGTTGAAGGTTGGATTTCAGGCTCACTTGATTTAATTTTCTATTATGTCTTAGCTGAATCTGTTTGTAGTAGTTGTTGGCGTCTTTAACAATTTGATTTTTTAACATTAAATAGTTAATAAAACTTGCAGATTCTTTTAGTTGAGTTAAAAGGAGATTATATTTAGTGCTGAGGTTTTTACTAGTGTTATGCTTAACATATATATATACACAGAGATGGGCAGTACCGCGGTAGATGTAACGGCTTAAGTAACGGGCGTTACTTTTGTAACGAGTATCGGTATCGCCTTAGCAAGATTTCTAATGTAACGATGTAACGGTAACGCCCGTAATAATTTTAGCAAAAGTAACGAGAATTTCCGTTACTCGTTACTCGTTACATACTGTTTTTTGTGTGAAAAGTACAAATACATCTTTCGGCGGCGTATCATACAGTTCATACTTGTTAGAACTTGTTCAGTCCTTGTCACGTTGCATCCGTCTTGTTGCCGGTAGAGCTCAGTTATAGTGTAGCACTCGTGCGGTGTGCATCTCCTTTGTTTAAAGTTGTTAAACATGGAATACCTTTCGTCAGCTTCTTCTTCGAAGGATGACGACACATCTGATTTCCTCGAAGATGTTTCGGCACATAGTTGGGTAAAATCACAGCTTATTACATTGAAGAAGTTTTTCTCGATCGTTAGAAGGAACGGCAATGCTTTAAAGTGCCTCTGTCTCTTGTACCCTAATAAAGAACAAGTTGTTCTCAGTGCTGATATATCTATTTGTTCTAATTTGAAAAAACACATAAAGGTGAGTAAAATCTAATGTATATTTATTATAATTTATATAATATATTTACATGTAAGATATACGTAGCGTGTAATTTGTAAACATAAATTTGTTTTCACATGAATTTCACCAATTTATACGAAATAACAAATAACGGTCGCGTTACCGAGTAGTAAGGAGCTACTGTATATAGCTTAATGCTGTATAATAATATAATATTATCAGATCAAATCTAATATCTAATATTACGTTATCTTGAAATGTAGCAAACATTTTGCTCGGTATTTACCTTAATTACACGTATATCAGGGCCGGATGGAAATTGGAGACCTCAAATCAGATCAACTATTGGAGATCATATCGCATTCTTAAAATACCATTTGACCAATTCATACTTGTATTCAACACAATAACAGCTGCACTTATAATTTACAACCTGAGATACTGATTCGAAAATAAACAATTGCAATAAGTCAGCATGTGTGATGATGAAGACCAAGATGAATGCCAAGATGAAACAAGAGAAGATGAACCTGCAGAATTACTAAAAATAAGAGAAACCGATTCTACAGATGATACAATTCTTCTTCCAAGCCACAAAAGGTGTGCATCGCATACCATTAGCTTTGTTTGTACAACAGATTTGAAAAAATCCTTAACAGGTCAAGTCTCAAAGATCCACCACTCGGCTATGGGCAAATGTTCCGCCCTATGGAATTGTTCGGGTAAACCAAAAACATCCGAAGTAATATCCAGTGTATTAAACTGTCAGTTGAGACTCCCGTGTCCTACGCGGTGGAATAGCCTGCATAACAGTCTTGTACTGCTCCTGAGTAATAAAGCTAAATTGAATGAACTCATGTGTGCTTTAAAGCTGCCCGCATTCAAGGAGTCGGAGATTGAGTACCTAGAAGAATACATTACTGTGGTAAAACCCTTGGCTGTGGCACTGGATCGCCTTCAAGGAGATCAGAACTGCTACTACGGTTGTCTTATCCCTACTCTCTTTGCTGTTGAGAAAAAACTTGAAAGAATTGCTCTATCATCATTGAGATACAGCCACCCATTAGTAGAAGCATTAAGTAGTGGATTCAGAAATCGATTCAAGAAATTCCTGGAACTTGACAGAGATGCCAATGTTGCAATTATTGCTGCATTAACAAATCCACACTTCAAGTGCAAGTGGCTCACTATAAGCGAGCGAACAAACTATGAGGCATGTAGAAAAATGGTGCAAAACATGCTGATATCAGCAATTAAAAATGAAAGTGACAGTGACAGATCACCTGAGGAGCCAGCTAAGACAGCTGATGATGCTTATAGCAGTAGCGACGATTTCTTTGAATATGGTCATGCTCCTGCTGACGTCAAGAAAGAAGACACCACAGCATCAGAGATGGAAGTGTTGAAATACTTCAATGATGACAGCACTGCACTGCAGCTGCAGTCACTTGATGGCTATCCTTCAATTAAGAAGCTCTTCCTCAAGTACAATACTCCACTTCCTTCCTCGGCTCCTGTTGAGCGTCTCTTCAGCTATGTAGGACATATTCATGCCCCTAAGAGAGGAAATCTTTCCGACAACACGTTCGAAAAATTAGTAATGCTAAAACGAAACCCTAGGCTCCTAGCTACATTTAAAATTTAATTCTATACCTCTCAGCTAGAATATATTTTTGGAAATGTTTTTTTATTATTTTACATCAGCTGCTATTGAAATGTTTCTGTTTACTTCTATGTTTAATTTTCTGTTATTCAAATAATATTTTTTGTCAAAAATGTCCTGTTATCATTGTCTGTCAGAAATAAACCTCCATTTATCTAAAAACAGTTGCGTTTGTTTTTACATACTTTTTATACTTGCTTTAATATTCTAATTACGATATACAATTATGATCAGTGGCGACTCGTGGTATAAATGTATGGGGGTGCGATTTCATAAAATTTATAATTTTTAGAATTGTAGTACATAAACAATCACATGGTGCTTCCGTACGGTACTTATATGTCAAAAGAAGCCATAAATTTGTATTTCAAGAATATTTATTTTAATATCTTAAAATTAATATATTTTTTATCTGTTAAATTAATATTTATCGTTTCAAGCAAGGGGGAGCGACCGCTCCATCGCTCCTATACGCCAGTCGCCACTGATTATGATATATGAATTTACCAAGGTAACGAGTAACGAAAGTAACGACGTTACTGTAACGAGTATCGGTATCGTCTTAAGATATTTTCAAAGTAACGATGTATCGGTATCGCCGGGGTCATTTTAAGAGAGTAACGAGTAAAACGCTCGCCAATTTTGAGTAACGGTGCCCATCTCTGTATATATATAATATGCCTTTAGACATGACTCGAGCAAATATGCGTGGCTAGTTATTAAGCTTTAGGTATTAAATACTGTACATGTGTAAAAAGCGCATGGTTGATTATGTACATATATTGTGATTGTAAAAAAGTCTCTTTTTTGCCGTTTGTACAAAAACTAACAACAGAAATACAGTCACAATGGTGGAATGGAAAGATAACTTGCATGTTTCTTTGTTTCGAGCCAAGAGTTGATTATTGTACAGCTAATACGAGGTTAAATAAATTAATCTTTACCGATGATGTAAAATGTAGTTGTATTAAAGTTGTTAGCTCTTGACCAAGTATTTTACAGTTGGAGGTTGATAATTCGGAAAAATCATGAGTGAGAGTTAAGGAGAGAGACTCTGGCTAGAAGACGTGTGACACAAATACCAGAGTAACCTCCGTAAAACTCACTAACCATTTTCTTTAACTGTGTGATATCAGATCGAAATTTAAGGCATACTTGCTTATTTATTTCACTGTTTTATATGAAAATAAAAATGAAAATGAATAAGTTTATTGGCAGACCATTATCCATATGACAAATATTAATAATACAATGACAAATTACATACTAAAGATAGAAATATATACAATTAATGAGAAATAATACAGTAATATCGAAGTTAAACTACATACTAAGGATAGAAACATCTACAATTAATGAGAAATAATACAGTAATGTCGAAGTCAAGTGAAGCTACTTCCCTGTCTTCTAGTTTTGTAAATAAAATATTGTAGGTCATTCTATCATAAGCCTTACTTATATCTAGGAAACAGCTATAAATAGTTGAATTACTATCAGTGTATTTAAATATAATTTCCTGAAGTACATAGATACAGAGATCAGTTGAGTGGGATCTTTTAAAACTAAACTCATAGGATCTAGATGTTGATAAGTAATCATTTAAGCGGTGTAACAAGAATTTCTCTAGTAGTTTCGAGAAGCAAGAGGCGCCAGCAATATGCCTGTACTGTCCTGAACCAGGCAACTAGTCTTCTCTTGAAGACTTCAAATTTGACCCCTGTAATGTTTCTGATCACTTTTGGAAACTGGTTGAAAATTCTTGGCCCCCTGACAACCAAGTTATTTTCCTTCAGAGTTGAGGGAGTCCCTTGTCGGGCCTTTAATTTGGGAACACTACACATTCTGCCTTTCCTATTTTCCAACGTTGTTTGGATGGTAATTGGGTTTAGTTTGAGGTTTGGAACCAGTTTTTCAATCATTTTCCATATGTAGATTATGGTGTACCTCTCTCTTCTTCTTTCCAGGGAGTACAGATTTAGTTTACATAGTCTTTCCCAGTAGTTGAGTTTTTTGCAGCTATCAATCTTGGCTGTGAAATGTCTCTGCGTTTCTTCTAGTTTATTAATTTCTTCCTTTTTATATGGGGACGTCAAAACTGAGCAGTATTCAAGTTTTGGTATGATCAGTGTTCTCAGCAGGGGAATCATTACTATCTTGTCCCTCCTTTTGAACGTTCTTAGTGTTTGTTTTGCGACTCTTTTTGCTTTGTTTATCGCTATCTGATTTTGTCTCAAATTTGGCATCATTGGTCATTATTACCCCGAAGTCCACCGCTTTCGTGCTTCTCTGAATTTCCTGTCTATCTGGAGCATGATATGTAGTCTGTTTAAGTTCCTCATTTCTACCATATCTCAAGAGTTGAAATTTCTCGGTGTTATAAGTCATATTGTTGTCTTCCGACCATTTGTATATTTTGTTCGTGTCCCTCTGCAAGGCCTCCACTTCATTTGCATCGCTGATTTTTCTGCTGATCTTTGGATCGTCCGCAAAGGATGTTACTATATACTGTTGCTGTTTACTCCACTGTCTATTAGCGTGTAGCGTCATGAGCGATCTGGAGGCACATTTCAGGTTTTGTACAATCAACCTTGCTGATTTCAGAAAAGAAATCAAAAAATTTCTGCAACAAGCAGAACACCTCCTTTTTCGCATGTAAAAAATACAAAATTCTTGTTAATTACAGTTGGCAACACTGACTGACATGGTACTTCTGGTAGCTTTCTAATTATTCTCAGTGGGTCATCCTCTGGAATTTCTTAGTTCTACGCTAGCTCGCTTGAGAGAAACAAGTGTTTTTTCTGTGGATGGGGTGTTCAAAAACCCTAAGGTACTAACGAAAGGTGCGTTTTGTGATATATACATTATACACATTTCTTTGTTTTGTTGTGTTTTACATTGTTTATAAGTTTGTTATATGTCTTAGGGTGTATATATATATATCTATGGATATTTATATACATAATACATATGTGTGTGCAGTATATTTTTATATATATATTGGTAAACTTATTGTTTACCAATAAACCAAGACTTATATATATATATATATATATATATATATATATATATATATATATATATATATATATATATATACTCATAATCATATATTTTTTTTTATTTATACGTTTGTTTTTGTTTCAGTGTTCCTGTGTGATACTTGTTGAGTTTTGCTGGTACAATGAGCACGCAAAGAACACGGGGATCTGCCAGCCACATTGTCTTTGGTTCTCCACCATCAGAGCTTCCTCTGTCTGAACTTCCAACCCGTATACAAGTTGCAAGGATTTCCTCTTCTTGAAGGAGAACAAGTACACCAGCAACAGGGAGATTCTTCCGGAGGTATGCCAAACACTCATTGACCTTTGGAATCGTGCTAACATTCCATCACAGTCAATCAAGAATGTGAAGTCCAAGCTGTTCCGATTAATGGAAAAAGGCTCACAAGCATCGAAGCAAGGCAAGCAGGCCACAAAAACCAAGAAGTTCGAGGAAAGCCTGAATCAATTGTTTGACATAGCTGTCTGCCAATGCGATGATCTGTCTGCATGCCACTGTGAAAAAGAAATGAAAGTTCCACGACGAGAGCATGCCTTTCTGATCGACCAGAGAACCACGCGGATCATGCAGATCAGTCGGGTGGATACAAATGTGACTCAGATGATGGAGAGAAGGAAGTCAAGAGAGGATCGGATGCAAGAAAGACAAGAAGAAGAGAATAGAAGAAAAACGGAACGGCAAGAAGTAGCATCTTCTGCAGATGTGGTCGAATCAGCTCAAGCAGAAGCAGACTCCAGTGGTGAAAGTGTTGGTGATGAGTGGATGGGTGATAGTGCCCAGGAGGACAGGAACATCACACCGATTCCCACTGTTGCTTTGGAAGCTGACCGGTATGGTGTATCGAACAGGGCTGCTGCAGCTATCAGCACTGCAACATTGGTTGACTATGGCATCATTAGTTCTGATGATCAGATAAACGTAATTGACCACCACAAAGTATGGAGAGCACGGCAGAAGGTACGGAGGGATCTGAAGGAAGCAGTAACTTACCACGATGTGGAAGTCACTGCTTCATTTTTTGATGGGCGGAAAGACGACACTTGCCAAAGAGAAAAAGGAAACAAATGGTACAGCACAAAGAAAGTTGAGGACCACTATGTGCTGGTCGGAGAGCCTGGAACCTTCTATCTAAGCCATCTGACACTGGAACGAGGAACTGGCACTGTCATTGCGGATGGACTTCAAAATGCGATTGAAGAAATGGGTATTGCAGACAAGATAATTGCAGTGGGAGCCGACAGCACAGCCACAAACACAGGGCACAGAAGTGGAGCAATACACCTGCTAGAGTGCTGCCTGGGTCGCCCTTTGCACTGGTTCATCTGTAGTCTGCATTTAAATGAACTCCCACTGCTCCATTTGTGCAAGGAACTCATCGGCCCAACAGAATCTGCAACTCAATGGAAAGGACCAATTGACAAAGCTTTGGCCACATGTGAAAGTTTGCCACTTTCCTCTAGATGAATTCAATGTATTGCTGATGGCCACACTCTCCCGGATGTTGACTTTACTGAATTGAGTCGTGACCAAGCCTACCTCTACAGAATGATGAAAGCGATAAGGACTGGTGTCATTAATGAAGATCTTCTACGAGAGAAGCCTGGACCAATCTCCCATGCAAGATGGGTTACAACTGCCAGCAGAATTTGTCGGCTATATGTAGCGATGGCGCAGCCAAGTGATGAACTGTATTCACTCACACAGTTTGTCGCGTGCCACTATGGACCCATGTGGTTTAGCATCAAGTGCCATCCAAGGTGCACAGATGGCCCAAAACATTTCCTGGAGCAAATCAAGCTGCTACGATTACTGCCACCAGCTAGCAAGACTGTCACATCGCCTGTGATCCAAAGAAATGTGCATATTGGGCTCACCCTGAAAATGTTCTACTGGCAATGCTTGTAGATGCAGATCAAGCAAACCGGAAATTGGCCATCGATGTAATCAAGACCATTCGACGAGCTCCCAAACCTGCTCAACAGCAAGTCAGAGAATTTCGGCCACCAAAGATCAAACAAAGTGCTCAGAATTTGAAAGATTTACTTCCACCAGTGGAGGAGTGCACAATGGAACCACCACTCACGAAGCAGTTCTCTGTCGAACAACTCGATAAGATCACTGAAGAGCCCCTTGTTGTCCAGATACCATGTCACTCCCAAGGTGTAGAAGGCTGTGTTAGGATGGTAACTGAAGCGTCTGGGGCAGTATATGGAAAGGATTCAAGAGATGGTTATATTAGAGCAGTACTTAAATCCCGTGACTTTATGCCGTCATTCAAAACTAAACAAGATTTTAATGTATCATTTACTAAATAAAACTATCTAGTCTACCTACCTACCTACCTACCTACCGTGTATATGTTTATTCCAAAAATAAATTTTTATTTTTCCTGAAAAGCAATACATTGTAAGGGGTCAAATGATAACTCAAACCCTAGGAAAGCAAGTGTCCAAAAGTTATGGGTAACTAGCAATTTTCACGATTTTCACATGCGAAAAAGGAGGTGTTGCACTTGTCAAAAAAAATTAGTTTTAATTTTTGAATTTAGGGAGGTCAATTGTACAAAACCTGAAATGTGCCTCTTGATCCGTTACACTTTGCCCATTGACGCTACACGCTACTCTCTATGTCTGTTAGCATGATAATGAACAGGAGTGGGGCCAGTACTGTACCTTGTGGTACTGAGCTGCGTACTTCTGATTCTGATGATGATACACCTTGAATTTTGACGACCTGTAGGGCTGTAGACGTTCTCTGAGGAAGTTGTAGATCCATTTTCCCACTTTGCCTGTTATTCCCATATGTTTCATTTTATGTGCTATTATACCATGATCGCATTTGTCGAAAGCTTTAGCAAAATCCGTGTATACGACATCATAGTTTACATTGCCTTCAAGTGTATCTAGGATATTGTTATAGTGCTCTATAAGTTGTAATAGGCATGATCTTCCTGATCGGAATCCGTGCTGATTTTCGTTGAATCTTTCCAGTGTCTCCAAGAAGTCATAGATTTTTCTCTCTGACTATTCTTTCAAATATTTTGGTGAGGTGTGACGTCATGACACTGGTCTATAGTTCTTTGCTTGAGATCTATCCCCTTCTTTATATATAGGGACAATGTTCGCTCTTTTCAAGATGCTCTGTATTTTCCCAGTGTCTAGGGATCTTCTCCATATCCAGTATAAGTGTATATATATATATATATATATATATATATATATATATATATATATATATATATACAGTACAGTATATATAGGGTTTGTGTGTAACAAAAGTTTCTCAGGGGACCATTCTGAGTCGCATTATATACCTTTGGTAACCTTTGGTTAGCTTCCGCCCGAATTGTTCATTCTGACGAAGGTCAAGCTTTTCACTCCACCTTAGACCTACAGTTTAACGTGGAATCCGAACCACGCCCCATCAACAGCCCGGCGTTTTATCCACTAGGCCACCTAGGGTACCCATTTATCTACCAACCACTTTCTTTATTGTGTGGAAGGATGAACAGCTGGGTTTTGCTGCGCGCCGGCTGCCGTCGGGTCTCGAACCCGGGGCCGATGGATTCATAGTCAGCGACGCTAACCACTACACCACCGAGGCGCTATATATATATATATATATATATATATATATATATATGTATATATATATATATATATATGAGAGAGAGAGAAGGAAAAATACTCGTACTATTTTAATGTTTTTCTTGTTTTAGAACATATATACTGTAAACTTTTTAAATGACTTTGCACCAGTTTGATATGTTGAATTTGATTCTGATGAGTGCTAAACGTGAAAAGTCGAACATTTTTATCGAAATTAGAAAATCTAAAATGGCCGCCAACAAACTATAACATGGCTATAACTCGGTTTCTGCATCAAGTAGGGAGATGATTTTGCTGTTTTGCTCATAGGTTCTGGGGTCAAGAAATTCAATGAAACAAATTTAAAATGAATATCAAAACAGGATCTATGAGTTTCAAGTTCACAGGAATTTTATTTATATGCTAAGAGTAAGAACACAACGATGTTATATATACAAAGTGCATGGAATCCTTTAGTATCAGTGAGGAGGGCCAGAAACTGGCACAGCGCTCAGGCCAACTAATGCGGCCCATTGCGCTAACTCCTTAACTATTATTACCAGCACCATCGGGAGTCGAACCCCCGACTTTGCTTATAGAGAAAATCTTTTAGTATAGTTGTACTTATCAGTTATATGGATAACTTTTGTTCCTATTGTAGTAGACACTTTTATTGGTGATGCTGGGCAAGGAACTGTCCAGTGTAAAGAACAGGCACTCAGTATGATTATCATTGGAGGCTGTTTCATTCACTACACTGCACCGGGAGTTTAGACCCTTGTACGGCCTTGCTAGTCTTTCTCATGTCATCACTGTCATCCAGTAAGAGCAGTTGGATGTGGATACAGTTAGGGAACAGGGTGGTCTATAGAAACAGTTTCCCTTAATGATGCCATTATGCCAATAGCACGCTTGTGGAATCCTGCAGGCCATATTTTCTCAAATTCCAACCAATGATCAGTGCCAATTTGGACGGAGTTGTAAATATTCACAGCAAGATCATCGACGACACATCCAGAATATATATTAACCAGACCTGTGCCTGGGTGTTGGTTTGCATGAAATACGTCCATGCATGTTAAAACTGCCTCACGTATCTTCATTCTGTCAGCAACATCTGCTTTGATACGGGTGTGCCGTTCTTCTTTGTGCGAAATAGCAACAAACTGTATGTTGCCATATTTCATTGCTTCCAGATCATTCATCAGCTGCACAAAGGTGCTGTGCGAGAGAGCACAAATGACAGGAGTGGATTCATTGAGCATGGAGCCAGAATACCAGAATGTCCATGACCGCATGTAGGTAGTCTCAATAAAGAGGTCTGACCATATGCCATTCCACACATCATCCTGATGATGCATGACGTATTCCCAGTCATAAACTTTAGAAGTGTAGATTCAAGATGCTGTAGAGAGCGAAAGTAATAGAACCCATACAGTGTATGTTGACATGACCTGATGCGACGAAACATGGCGGCATTTTCTCTGCAAACTTTTAATAAGTTTCACTGTGGTTTGCGGCTCTTCACTGATCAGTATCGATTGCGAAAATTCCTCCACAACAATTCGAAGGGCTCTCACATTCTGAGGAAATTTATTGTCTGAGAGAAGCGTGGGGACTTCAACAAATGTGGATTTTAGAATGTCTCCAAACCATTTCCTCCCATCAACACTTCAACAGCTCCAACATTTTTCCTTGTAGGGGTATATATATATATATATATTATATATGGGGGCCTATGTGGAGTAAAATGGAATGAAATGTTATAGGGTTACCAATTTGGCCTTTAACCAAATAAACAATATTTAATAAAGGAGATAGAAATGACTTTGTTGTTTTCGTTTGATGTTTTGAAAAATGAATTAATTACACTGGTCAACAAAGATTTTTCATCAGAGTAAAATGTGTGGTGGCTGGATAGCATTTTTCACGCTGATTCCAAAACTGCATTCAGATTGTTTCTAGCACGTATAGTTTTCAAGATGAAGGCATATATATAACTACACAGATTTAACCATTTTAAATAGGCAAAATACTAATATTTCAACATTTGATTGTGTTTATTTTATTGTGTTTTTTTAGTTTATTCATCTTATTTATTTCAATTATCTTAATTATACATCTTATGTATTTCAGGTGTGAGCTTTTATGTCTAGCAGCATTGTGATTCAGGCAACAACGCCGTGCTTTGTGTGTCAAAAGATCAGTCCAGTCCAAGAACTTGTGTCAAGTTGGTGTACATTTTTTTTTAATTTATAGTTTGCTCAGGTCAGTCAACATGCCTCGACAATGTAAGAATGACCCCGACAAGTTCTGTTTCGTATGCGGCCAGTTGACAACTAAAACACAGCGACGAAGTATTACAACCGACATTAAGAAAATATACAAGCTATACTTTGGTTGCCATCTAGGTAACCAAGATAAACCATGGGCACCACATCAAATCTGTTCTGGCTGTTCAAATGGATTACGTGATTGGCTTAATAAAAAGAAAGCTTCAATGCCATTTGCCATACCCATGATATGGAGGGAGCCGAGAGATCATCATGAAGACTGTTATTTTTGTAGTGTGAACTTAATGGGGTTTTCTGCCAAGAACAAACACCAGATTGTATATCCAAACTTGGATTCAGCACGTAGACCAGTAAAACATGATGAAACATTGCCCATCCCAATTCCTCCAAGTGATAGGCTAGATTCTATCATAGATGACATGGAAAGTGATGAAGGTGCAACTGGCGTTTCCGGACCATCTACAGAACCAGAGTACACTTTTGAAGGTAGACATTTAGAGCCTAAAAAGTTAACCAAGGACAGTTGAATGATCTTGTTAGAGACTTATCGCTGTCTAAAGAGAAATCAGAGCTTCTCGCCTCAAGACTAAAGGAGAACAATTTACTTGAGAACAATGTTCGTATTAGTTACTACCGAAAGCGGAATTTTGAATTAACAGCATTCTTTTCAGTAGACGGTCCCCTCTATTATTGCCATGACATCAATGGACTATTTACAGCCATATCTCAGACGTATGTGGCATCTGAGTGGCGCCTCTTTATTGATTCGTCGCAGAGAAGCCTGAAAGCAGTTCTTTTGCATAATGGTAATATAATGCCATCCATCCCCATTGCCCATTCCATCCATCTAAAAGAGACATATGACAATATGGATATACTACTTAAGGCAATCAAATACGACAGTCATCAATGGAATGTTTGTGGAGATCTAAAAGTTATAGGAATGCTTATGGGTATGCAGTCAGGATTCACAAAATTTTGTTGTTTCCTTTGCCTGTGGGACAGTCGCGCCACTATAGAACATTACACCAAAAGTGACTGGCCACTTAGGTATACATATGTCCCAGGGATAAGCAATGTCCGGTCTGTCCCTTTAGTGGATCCCCAAAAGATCTATCTGCCACCTCTTCACATTAAACTTGGTTTAATGAAGAATTTTGTTAAAGCAATGGGTAAAGTCAATTCTGAAGGGTTCCAATACCTTTCAAGGAAATTTCCGAAGGTTACTGCAGCAAAATTGAAGGAAGGAATTTTTGTTGGGCCACAAATAAGGGAGGTTTTGAATGACACTGAATTTGAAAAAGTCCTAAGTCCGCTGGAATTGAAGGCTTGGCTGGCGTTCAAATGTCTATGTGAAAACTTTCTTGAGCAACAAGTCACCTGCGTATAAGGATGGAGTCAAGAACCTCCTTGATGCCTTCAAAGAAATGGAGTGTCGAATGTCGTTAAAAATTCACTTCCTGCATTCCCACTTAGATTTCTTTCCTGAAAACCTTGGTGCAGTGAGTGACGAGCAAGGAGAGCGCTTCCATCAAGATATTCAGATGATGAAGAAGCGCTACCAAGGATATTGGAATGAAAGCATGATGGCGGACCATTGTTGGATGCTGTATCGTGACAATCCAGGCCAAATTTACAAAAGGAAATCACACTCACAGCGCTTTTAATAAAATAATGTATATATTTATTTATAAGTACATTGAATAAGGTATATGATGTATTTGTTGTTTAGCATTCCTAAGTGTGATCTATACATCCATAAATTTTCTTATAGCAATATCAAAAACTTAAAAATATCAAAACCAGTGTATCTATATAACTATACTTGCTAGAAAAAACATAAAACCAGATTCGGAATCAGCGCGAACAATGCATTAAGAAAAGTGTGATCATGTTTGTGATGAGAAAAAAAAGTTTCATTTTGTTGGCCAGTGTTATTTGTTCACAGTGATTAACAATTGTTGATACAGAAAATGTGCAATATTACAATGAAATTATTCTTGACAATAAGGAATGATTTTTATACCGTATAAGAGTTAGATGATACAATGGTATTAAAAGCAATAGCTGAGGTAATGACAATACGGTATTGGTACAGTAATGAAAAAGGCCTAACTGCGGTCGTAAATGCATGAGTTAGATTGAACGGTATTGAGGACACTTTGAGGAGAGCCTATTCTGTTAGGTTGGGAGTATATTGAGTTTGTAGGCTACCCAAAACCGTTTGGCACGATGAAAGAAGAGCTCAGTAAACCCAATGAGCTTGTGGCCTATGTGAGGTTTACAGACCTTTGTTTACGAAGGTAACTCTGAAGACGGAAGGGCCTACACCGGTTTGGGTGATGAAAAACTTGTTGAAAGGGAATGAAGATTCGTAGGTCGAAATGGATGAATGTTGAATGAGGCAAAGGCCGGACGGATAACGCAAGTTGAATCTTGCAGAAATGATGTTGCTTCCGGGGGTGGGGGATGAAATAGTAGTAGGCCTCAATGGAGATGATCCAGCTTCGAGTATGATTAAGCTGCGTTTCGTGGCCAGCAGGCCGCTCTTCGACGAAGATCGGAGAGCGAGTGGAGTTACATGTCGAAGGTTGGAGATGAAGAGTGAATGCTGAGTGAGGCCTGAGCAATAAGCAAATGAGGTCGACTTGAAGTGGACTCGCACTTATATAGGCCCTGATGACGCGTAGTCTTTGGGGTATTTTGGAAACCAAGTAAAATTTGTTTTTCTCTATGAGGGTATTCTTGCCCACGTGTTTGGATTTTATGGCCTTATTTACTTCCACAAGCCATGTGAGAGAGGCGAGGGAAAGGAATTTTCCGTTATGTTCCTACATATATATATATATATATATATATATATATATATGATGCAAACCCATAAAGAAAAAGAAAAAATTATTCCAAGGCCTTTCGTGTATTCAGCAATACACCTCGTCAGGGAATAACGAGGTGTATTGCTGAATACACGAAAGGTCTTGGGATAATTTTTTTCTTTTTCTTTGTGGGTTTGCATCATTCATTCATTTCACGTGTTTAAGTGTGAAATTCATCCCATATATATATATTATATATAAATTATATATATTATATATATATATATATATATATATATATATTATATATATATATATATATATATATATATATATGCTGCAAACCCACAAGGAAAAGAAAAACGATTCCAAAGCCTTTCGTGTATTCAAAGCTACACCTCGTCAGGGAATGAAGATAAAAGGCGAGATGCCCATAAATATATACAACGTACAGGAAAAACAAAACAATTAGCACGTACTTAACAAGGGTTAATGAGAGGTAAAAGAAATTTTAACATGATATCGTCAATTTTATACGTCCCCGCAGTTATTGAAATTGTTTTTAAAATGAATAAATGCACATTCTAGAATATTTCTTCTATTATATCTCTGTTTTTAACAAGCGCTTTAGAACTATCCCACTTGATGCTATGGTTACATCTATACATATGGTTAAATAAAGCATTGGAATTATTAGCTGTTCTACAAGCATATTTATGCTGTTTTACCCTAATATCAAACGTTTTACCGGTTTGGCCTATATATATTGAGTTACATTGTGTACATCCGATCGAATACACACAACCAACATTATCAGGGCTATTCTTTATTAGGCGTGATTTAACAGTATTATTATACTTAAAGATTACATTAATGCCAATTGCTTTAAGTACATTTGGAAGGTATTGAAAATTAACATGGTAAGGTAGGCTAAGGATATTTTTACGCTGAAATTCCTTTACAATTACATTATTATAATACCTATTCTTGGCTTTCTTAAGACAGTTATCTAAAAATGAAATAGGATAACATAATTTAGTACCAATATTCATGATATTGCATAACTCGGAATCTAAAAATTCAGGACTGACAACTCTCAATGCTCGAAGAAACTTAGCAGAGAAAATAGAGGATTTAATCGAAGGATGATGGTCAGAATAAAAATGCACATAAGAGTTATTATTAGTAGGCTTACGGTAGACTTCATATTTGAACTGATTAGAGCATCTCCAAATTTTTAGATCAAGAAAAGATAGGCTTCCATCATTTTCTTTTTCAACTGTAAACTTAATAGATGGGACTAAATTGTTGAGCCTACCAAGAAATAAGTCCACATCCAAATTATTAGGCATTGAAAGTTGTCAGTCCTGAATTTTTAGATTCCGAGTTATGCAATATCATGAATATTGGTACTAAATTATGCTATCCTATTTCATTTTTAGATAACTGTCTTAAGAAAGCCAAGAATAGGTATTATAATAATGTAATTGTAAAGGAATTTCAGCGTAAAAATATCCTTAGCCTACCTTACCATGTTAATTTTCAATACCTTCCAACTGTAATTAAAGCATGAAAATAAAAACCCACTCTAATAGACAGAGTTTATTTCCACGACAGTTTCGACGCCCACTGGCATCCTCCTCGGGTGGATACAGAAACACGAATGAACCAAAACAAGAGGGAAAAACAGTCCAGGGACCGACCGTTAAGAAATTCGCACCTAGGTTAGATCCCATTCTCCCGACACCGGAAGGGCATTTTCATTAAGTACATTCGCGCAAATTTAAAACTATCTTCCTGTTAAATTTGCGCGAATGTACTTAATGAAAATGCCCTTCCGGTGTCGGGAGAATGGGATCTAACCTAGGTGCGAATTTCTTAACGGTCGGTCCCTGGACTGTTTTTCCCTCTTGTTTTAGTTCATTCGTGTTTCTGTATCCACCCGAGGAGGATGCCAGTGGGCGTCGAAACTGTCATGGAAATAAACTCTGTCAATTAGAGTGGGTTTTTATTTTCATATTTTGACCTTCACGTAGAAAAAAGTGAAGTTTTTTGCATGTACTTAAAGCAATTGGCATTAATGTAATCTTTAAGTATAATAATACTGTTAAATCACGCCTAATAAAAAATAGCCCTGATAATGTTGTTGGTTGTGTGTATTCGATCGGATGTACACAATGTAACTCAGTATATATAGGCCAAACCGGTAAAACGTTAGATATTAGGGTAAAACAGCATAAATATGCTTGTAGAACAGCTAATAATTCCAATGCTTTATTTAACCATATGTATAGATGTAACCATAGCATCAAGTGGGATAGTTCTAAAGCGCTTGTTAAAAACAGAGATATAATAGAAAGAAATATTCTAGAATGTGCATTTATTCATTTTAAAAACAATTTCAATAACAGTGCGGGGACGTATAAAATTGACGATATCATGTTAAAATTTCTTTTGCCTCTCATTAACCCTTGTTAAGTATGTGCTAATTGTTTTGTTTTTCCTGTACGTTGTATATATTTATGGGCATCTCTCCTTTTATCTTCAGTCCCTGACGAGGTGTAGCTTTGAATACACGAAAGACCTTGGAATCGTTTTTCTTTTTCCTTGTGGGTTTGCACCATTCATTCATTTCACGTGTTTTATTGTGAAATTCATCCCATATATATATATATATATATATATATATATATATCGTTTAGTTAATTTTCTCGAGGATAGCTTTCTTATTCAAAAGGTTGGGGAACCTACGAGGTTGGACAGTATTTTAGATTTAGTAATAACTACGGATGATAGGCTAATTACTGATCTTCAAGTAATAGAACCGTTGAGCAATAGCGATCACAATATGGTAGAGTTTGTCCTCTCAGTAAGTCACTCGAAACCAACTAACTCGACTAAAATTCCTAACTTCCAGCACGCAGACTTTAGTAAATTTCGAAATAAATTTTCACACGTCAATTGGGAAAACGTAATGGGGAACTCCAACGCAAAACTAATGTGGGAATCGTTCGTAACGGTATTTAGGACTATAAATGAGGAATGTGTACCGTACAAAATTAAGCGTGCGAAAGTAAACAACAAGCCCTTGTGGTTTACTTGGAGAGTAGGAGACATTATAAAGAGTAGAGATAGGGCTTATAGGCTATATAAGTGCGATAAAGATAATCTGTTGTTGCGAAACAACTACATATCTCTAAGGCGTGAAGCTAAAAGTGTAATAAAAAAGTCAAAACGCGAATTTGAAATCTCCATAGCTCGTGACGGTAAAGAAAACCCCAAGCGATTCTTTCAATACGTCAATAATAGAAATCCAGTAAAAAGTGTCTTAGGTCCATTAAAAAATGTAAATGGAGATCTAGTCTCTGAAAACAAGGAAATGGCTACCTTGCTAAACGAATTTTTTACGTCAGTTTTTACTATAGAAGATGTAACGAATATCCCTACGGTCATAGACATAATACCTTTTGATAATGGTAATATTTTGGATAATATTGTCGTTAGTGAAGGGGAAGTAATGCGCTATATTGATAAAATGAAAACGCGTAAATCACCGGGTCCGGATTCCATATATCCCATACAACTAAAAGAATTAAAAGATAGCATTGTTGTGCCGCTAACAAAGATTTTTAATGCGTCTATTTCTGAGGGGTGCGTACCAGATAATTTCAAGTTAGCAAACGTAACACCTATCTTTAAGAAAGGCGATAAAGGTGCGGCGGGAAATTATAGGCCAATCAGTTTAACGTCTGTTGTAGGTAAGCTTTTGGAATCAATAATTAGGGATCGTATAGTCGAACACTTAGAATACCATAAACTTGTTAGAAATACGCAGCACGGATTTAGGCGAAACAAATCTTGCTTAACTAATCTTTTAGAATTTTTCCAAAGCGTGGTTGACGATTACGATAGACATCGGGCGGTTGATGTAGTGTATTTAGATTTTCAAAAAGCGTTTGACACCGTGCCGCACAAAAGACTCATTGAAAAAACTAAGGCTCATGGAATCAGGGGTGTAGTAATAAAGTGGCTAGAAGAGTGGTTGCGAGGCAGGAAACAGAGGGTGGTCGTTGATGGAGCGGAGTCGTGCTGGGCTAATGTAGCGAGTGGCGTTCCTCAGGGTTCTGTATTGGGCCCTTGCTTTTTCTTATATATATTAACGATTTAGATGTCGGCCTAGTCAGTACAGTTTCAAAGTTTGCGGATGACACGAAGCTGGGTGGTAGGCGATTAATGACGAAGATAGAGGTAAAATTCAGGAAGATCTGAATAAAATCGTTGATTGGTCAGTCACATGGCAAATGAGATTTAACGTTGATAAGTGCAAAATTTTGCATATCGGTTCGCGTAACGGTAAATTTGCGTATAGTATGTCAGGGAAAGATTTAACAAGCGTAGAGCAGGAAAAAGATTTAGGAGTTATAGTCACTGGTGATTTAAAAGTAGCGAAACAAAGTACAGCAGCGGTCAATAAGGCGAACAAAGTGTTAGGTTTTATAGCTCGAAATTTTGAGTACAAATCGCCCGATATTATAGTTCCACTTTATAAATCATTAGTTAGACCCCATTTGGAGTACGCGGTCCAATTTTGGAATCCGTATATGCGCAAAGATATAGACAAAATCGAAAGAGTTCAAAGACGAGCAACTAAGATGATTCCGTCGCTTAGGTCAAAGTCGTACGAGGATAGGCTTAAGGAATTAAAATTGACAACACTCGAGACCAGGAGGTTAAGGGTGATCTAATCCAGGTTTTCAAAATTATGAATGGGTTCGATAACGTAGATAGAGATAGCTTTTTCGAAATATCTCAATATAATATGACTAGAAATAACGGGTGTAAGTTGACAAGTAGAAGGTTCGAGACAGCAGTTGCGAAAAACTTTTTTACGCATAGAATAGTAAATAGCTGGAATAGTTTGCCGGTAGAAGTAATTAGTAGCACGTCTATAAACATGTTTAAAAATCGATTAGACGCATATGTTGATAGAAAGGGTATAGTTTAAGGTAGTAAAATTAAGGCTTTCTGGGGATAGATCCCACAGCTCAACACAAATGTTGTGGGATATAGGGAGGCAGCGTCTTGGGTTAGGGGATACTCTCTGTCCTTACACACCCCATTTAAAGAGATTCCTCTGCCGAGCGGTGCCCCCCATAGTACTGTGAGGTATTGAAAAACTCATGATCTTCACTTGCCCCACAAACACCTTTAAATGGGAGACCCAAAATGGGTGCACACACATTTCTACATTACTGTACAGTCTTTACAGCCACACCTACTCTTTTTCTCGTAAGTGTATATATTGTAATGTATATGATTGTAAATTTTGACTTGGTCCGCTATCGATATGGACCGTGACTTGATGGATACCGTATGAAATTGACTGGACTCTTTGGATCCGATATATTTGCATGTCCTTTATAAATAGATATAGAGTGTAACATATTTGTGGATAGTAGTCTATTATGACTTGATCCTCTGGATCAGAGATTCTATCTTTAGTTTTAAATCGATAATTAATTAGTTTTAAATTGATAATTATTTAGTTTCGTAAAAATTGGTCGTTGCCAATTTACCGGCAGTTTTTACGTAAATTTCTTATGTTCTTGTGGTTCGGAACCCACGTAAAATTGTAGGTCCCCTCCGCCACCACGGAGGACATACACAATACACGAACACAGTTAGGTAGACCAGCCATGAGTGGATCCTAGGGTCTTTGTTGGTCTGAAACATTTAATAATTATAATATATATATTATATATATATATATATGGGATGAAGTTGAGATTAGTGGATCTCTTGTTTTTGGATATTCTTATTTTAAGAGATCCCAACCAAAGACTTTCTTTCAAAGTATTTAGAAAGCCTACGCCTTCAGACAGCTACATTCATGCTTTTTCCAATTATTCTCTCTGTACTAAAAAAGGCGTTATTTCGGGTCTCTTTTTGAGAGCTTTCAGGATTTGTGACCCCATTTATCTTGATGATGAAGTTTTACATATTAAAAGTATATTTATAAGTTTGGGTTATTCCAAATTGTTCATTGATAAAGCTTATTTCGCCGCTAGGAGATCTTTCTTTTCTCCCAAAACTAGGAACCAGGATGAGTACGTTTCATTCCTGAAAGTGCCCTTTGAGGTTAACAAAGGGCTTTCCTCACTCTTGCCACAGCAAATTAAGTTGGTCTTACTGTGCCAAATAAATTGTCTTCGTTCATCCGTCATCCTATTACAAAAGCTTCCAACAATTCTGGCGTAGTTTATGAAATCCCATGTGGAGGCTGCCCTCAAAAATACATCGGAGAGACAATTGATTTTCAGAGAAGGATTAATTCCCACAAACGTGACCTGAGATTGGGTAATACTTATAGTAGTTTGGTTTAACATAGGGAACATCATAATCATATTTTTAACTTCCAGGATTCTAAACCTATCACGAAGGTCAGGGACCAGGAACAGACACAAATATACGAGACATTTTATATTTTGGGAGAAAACACCATTTAAAATATTAAGCTGTCCTACAGTATGGATAGCTTTGTTTTTAACATTTTAAAATATTTTAGGGCAATTTCGGGTCGTGACCGGCTGCCAGATGTACAGGATTGATTTTTACTTAAAGATTTCTCATCTCGAATGTTTGAAATCTGGGCAATATTTTGTCTTTGTCAACTGCCAGACGTACGACAGCCACCATCTCTCTGTCCGTGATTATGCCTTACAGGCTGACCGCTGCTTGGGATTTTGGAGTGCACCTTGGGATTTGGGGATTTGTTTTAAAGACTGTGCTAAATCTTGGGAAATTTACTGGGTAAAGGAAAATACTAGAAATAGTAGCTAAAAATTGCCGTTTCTCTATTTTTCCACATATTAAAAATTTATATCTGGACGATTCAAATTAAACATCATGTCAACATTCTAATTCGAGTCAGAATGATATAGGCATAGTATAAGTTAGTGTTCTGTCACTCAGGGCTCCAACTAGCCTACTTAAAGTGTATGCATTGACAGTGTTTTGTGTATTACAAATGTAACTAAAGTGAAAACCTTACAATACTAAATAGTACTAGTTTAGTGATATGTGTGTATTATACAGGGTGTACATAAAGTCAGGATCTATTTTTGTGAAGCACTTGGAAATTATATGGAATTCAATCATAAAATGATAAAGTGGTAACATTTATTAAATAATTAAGAGTAGGATTCGACGTGACGCCCATCAGTATCCCTGCACAGCTCAACTCGTTCCGCAGCATTTCTAAACACATTCTGGAGCATTTGCGGGGTTATGTTATCTGCAGCAGTTCGTGTACGTGTACGTAAGTTTTCAAGACTCGTAATCTTCGTCTGATAGACGTGCGATTTGATAAGGCTCCATGCAAAGATAGGATTGTTAGTACCGTCGTCTATCAACATGATGGTGCTCCTTGTCACTATGCCAAAATTGTTCAGGATTATCTAAATGGACGTTTCCCAAATCGCTGGATCGGACGCGGAAGCAACAGACCTTGGCCAGCGAGATCACCAGATTTAACCCCTTTAGATTTCTTTGCATGGGGCTTTATCAAATCGCACGTCTATCAGACGAAGATTACGAGTCTTGAAAACTTACGTACACGTATACGAACTGCTGCAGATAACATAACCTCGCAAATGCTCCAGAATGTGTTTAGAAATGCTGCGGAACGATTTGAGCTGTGCAGGGATACTGATGGGCGTCACGTCGAATCCTACTCTTAATTATTTAATAAATGTTACCACTTTATCATTTTATGATTGAATTCCATATAATTTCCAAGTGCTTCACAAAAATAGATCCTGACTTTATGTACACCCTGTATATAAATGTTGGCCTAACTAAGCAGCCTACTAAATGGTACTAGGCAAGCCACTGGTCAGATATAATAAATATTACAGTGAGTGAATACTTTATTCAGATGAAGAAATAAAAATACAGTGCTTTACGATGTAGTTGATGATGACTGATTTTTTATTTAAACTCCGTTTTGAATACAATTATATATTTTTTATGGTGTACAAAGAAAGCCTATTTTGTTTTTTCTTTTGTATTTTTATATTTTTTATCCACTTTATATCAGTTATGATACAATTGTCAAATTTTTGTTAAAGCAAAATATAACTCGATAAAAAATTAAAGAATTGGAATAGTTATATAACCTTGGGAAATTCTGGAGAATTTTTGTTGGAGGTTCTTGGGATAATTAAAAATTTAGAGTGGTCACACTGATGCCTTAACACAGTCATTTTAACTTCAGCTCTTCCGCGGACGGGAGTTTTATAACTTTTTTAGGCATTTTAACTAGTTTATGGCTTTGAAAAGGGCTTGGTTGTGACTGGCCGAAATTAATTAGCCTTTTTAAACAGTTTTATAATTTTTTCCCTGCGGGTTTGAGTGATCTTATATTGTTGCGGTAAATGCAATCAAAAGTTTATATATATATATATATATATATATATATATATATATATATATATATATATATATATATATATATATATATATATATATATATACAGGGCTATTCAAAATGATTTATCCGATTTCAACTGAGAATACTTCCGTACCTATCAACCGTGCATCAACTGAGCATACACCACATGAAAGAGGAAATCTCCGAGTTTTACAAGATCACCGCGAGAGGGCTCCAAAGTCACGCCGTGGTCTAGCCTAGCAACAAACAATCAGTGTGAAAATGGCGTCCGCACAGCAGAAGGCGTTTTGTGTGTTGCAGTTTTCGAGCTGTAAATCCGTAGTCACAGTGCAGCGTGAGTTTCGTCGACGTTAAGGATACTGTGTATGTGCCACCGTTGCCCACATCTTTGGATGAGCTCCGAACTCGCATTGTTACTGCCGTAGAGTCAGTGACAACGGACATGCTGGAGCGAGTATGGGAGGAATTCGACTATCGTGTCGACGTTGCTCGTGTAACTAGGGGAAGTCACATAGAGCATTTATGAAGTGAGAGACAAAATTTGGACAGTTTTCCTTTTGGTTGATGTATCACAAATCACTCTGTATTTGTAACATTAAAAAATATTCTCATTTGAAATCAGGTGAATCAGTTTGAATAGCCCGTACATATATATATATATAATATATATATATATATATATATATATATATATATATATATATATATATATAATATTATATATATATAATATTATATATATGGGATGAATACTTGAGCAAACACACACACACACACACACACACACACACACACACCACACATATATATATAAAACTCTAAAAGTAAGGAAGAGTTTTTAGTCCTACCAATAACTGAATATTGCTCAGTATTTACATTCCCATACAGAAAACGATCAAACAAGTCAGACAAAGGATTTTTACGTCTAAGATAGAGGAAACGAAAGATGAAGACTAATGACCACCACTACACTCTCTGAAACTCTGATCCTTGGAAAGTGAGCGATGCACAATAATATAAATATGGAAAATACTCGAGGAATGTGTCCCGAACTTTAGAAATGAAATAGATTCTGTACTGAACCAGTTGCGATGGGACAGAGTGTCATGTAAACGGAGATGGAACTTACTCTCAGCACATGAGACCCGAACTCTTTAACGTGTTACAAAAAGAAATGAAGAATCCCCATTACACTAACCCAACTACCTTTAGAAACAAATTCGACCCTGACCGACCATGCTATGAAGATAAAATGAGAGTTGAAAGCGACTCCCTCCTTCAAAAAATCCTCCATTGAGGCGGAGTATCACAGAGGGGTCAAATAGGGTCGATTCTGAACATTTTAAACCCCCAAAAGGTAAATGAGAGAGAGACTCGAAAAGTTTTGTTCCCTATTCAGATATATAATTTTTTTATTTTGCATATCCCATTTGAGAAAAATAATCATATTTTCAACTGTTTTACGCACTTCCATTTCACTGGGAAAAGTTTAAACATCCTTTTAAGCGGTCAAATAAGGATCCCGATTTGAGTCCTGACGTAAACAAAAAAATTATAGGCGGTCGCTTATGGAGCTACGGAGCACATGACTTCTGATCTTTCTGTTATCTCTGAGTGGAGCAATGAAAACCTTGTGCCTTGAAAGGCCAGGGCCTCCGAGAGGGCGGGGAAGCCGGGTTAAATCCCCGGGGCCCGGAAAGAGGGGGATAAAATCTAAAAATATTAATAAAGTAATTGATTAAATAACAGAGAGGAAATATAATTAATAAACATACATTTTATAGAAATTATCATAGTCAAAGCGAAACAGATTAAATATTATCTGCGGTCCACCAATGCCCAAGACCGACTGACAGATCTGGGAAGCATTGTAATTGAAAGCCAGTTAGCCGGTACTTTTCAATTTCATCAGAATCATTTACCACTTTGCTAGAGAGAAGGCAAAGAAAGTACACTTCTAATTATGAAAATCTTGCAGTAAACAATTGTCTTGCCCGCATGGACTGGTACTGCATTTGTAAATTGTATGGTGATAGAATTAATATAATTGATTCGAAAAATAAAATGGTAATTTTCTTCTGAGTTGTTTAGTCATACTATATGTTTTGAATAGTGACTTGGACATATAATCAGTTTACAATGTACACAAAAAACATTCATAATAAAATATTGAGTAAACAGGGGTGTTCATACACCAATCCTTCCCCGGGGACCGTAGCATTTCTCGCTGGCCATTTGAAAGGCACAAGGTTTTCATAGCCATCCTACGTGAAGCATGGAATGACTGTTGAGAGGGACGCTTTGATAAGCGGGTGGAGAAATGAAGACTGGAATCATCGGCATAGGAGTGAATAGGACAGGAGGCGTGAATTAATATAATAGATCATAAATAAATAAAAGGAAAAAGAGTGGGTGACAGGACAGAACCCTGAGGAACACCACTGTTGAATGCTTTAGGAGAAGAACAGTGGCCATTTTCAACCACAGCTATAGATCGGCCAGAAAGGAAATTAGAGGGGAAGGCACAGATAGAAGGATAGAAACCGAAGGAGGGCAATTTGGAAATTAAAGATTTGTGTCAAACTCCATCAAAAGCTTTCGATATGTTTAGCGCAATAGCAAACGTTTCACCGAAATCCCGAAAGGAGGATGACAAAGAGTCAGAGAGCTATGCAAGAAGATCGCCAGTCGAGCGGAACTGCATGCCTCCTCCTTTAAGGAGAGCACGCAGCATCAGACTTTCGATACGTTCTCATTCCTTTTCTATCCAACTCTCTAACGCAAGGGTTAATCGGTATTTTCAATCTTTCATCTACTGAACCGGTCAACTCTGGAACAGTCTTCCTCAATCCATCTTTCTCCTTGTCTATGACCTCCAATCTTTCAAACGCAGAGTGTCTAGACATCTCGAAAACCCTGAGCCTTGATTTTGTCTGCCTTCTTCTTCTATGGTGGGGGGGGGCTGTTTTGGCGGGCGTTCACCCTTGGCCCCTCCTTCCTGCATAAAAAACATGCTCTCCCTATCATGTGATCCCTGAGTTTTGCCGCTACAGACCCCCAACCACCCTAGGGGGCGGTGTTGCCCCACCTTCCTGGGGGAGCAGTTCCCGCACCTCGTATCCTCCACCACCACCATCACCCAGAGAAATCAGGGATTAGATTATGCATCCATACTACTGATAAGCGTTACCCAACGACAGACACTGACTTTATATATATATAATATTATTATATATATATATATATATATATATATATATATATAAAATTGTGCAAATTAATGTGAACAGGAACAAAAAAACGTATTTTTCAGTAAATATCATATGTAGACTGGGACACATTTTGTAGACTGGAACACAAATTAATAAAATAATTTATGTGGCCACCTTTAGTTTTAATTATTTCTTGAACACGGTTTGGCATGAAAGCAGCAGCCCTTCACAGATTTTCTTAAGTTCTTCGTCATGAAACCAGATTTTGGTGACTGCTGTGATAATTTTTTCCTTAGTTGTACAGTCCAGTTTTCGAAGTAAATTCTTATATATCGCCCATAGGTTCTCGATTGGGTTTAGATATGGCGAGTTGCCTGGCCAGTCTATACAAGTGATATTGTTTGTTCTGAAAAACTCCTTAACACATTTTGCTGTATGGCATGGAGCCAGATCCTGTTGGAAAACCGCATTTTAGGACAATTTTTGCAGTTCTGGTTTGACACGGCGTTCTAGAAGTTCAATATACTTCTTGTTGTTTATCATGCCATTCAGATGTACTAATGGGCCAGTTCCGTGTGAAGAAAAACATCCCCAGAACATCTTCTTCTCCGGGTGCGCCACAGTTTGGTTATAGTGGGAACTGGTTGTGGGTTTACCTGCCGAATGGCGTACAAAGAGTACTTGTTGACCTTGAACAAGAAAATGACTCTCGTCTAAAAATAATACATTACACCAATCTTCTTTTGACCAACATGCATATATTTTGGCCCACACATAACGTTTGATCTTCATTGCTTTGGTTAACAATTGTGTTTCATAGGCTTCTTCGCTTTGCGCCCCACTTCCAGCAATCGACGTCTTACAGTTGATGAAGATACCTGGATTCCTGCTGCTGCTAGTTCTTGGTTTAGCATGTCACTAGTTTTCCTTGGATCCTGCCTCCTTGCTCGTATTAATTTTATATTATCTCTACGTGTTGTTTTTCGTTTCCTTCCGCATTTACCGTTCCTTGATGGAGATATAGAGCCAGTACTTTCCTTCTTAATAATTTTA
The DNA here is from genome assembly GCA_023014485.1 of Bathynomus jamesi. Taxonomy (NCBI): domain Eukaryota; kingdom Metazoa; phylum Arthropoda; class Malacostraca; order Isopoda; family Cirolanidae; genus Bathynomus; species Bathynomus jamesi. The sequence goes on from JAJOZX010000402.1 coordinate 882,279, forward strand.
TTGACAGCTCCCAAACTCACTTTTACTTCACTAGCAATTTCTTTCTGTGTGAGTGCTGTATGTTCATGTAAGGTGATTATTTTACTCCCTTTTCTTAGTGTAATATCCATAATTAACTGTGGAATACAAAAATATTGAGATCAAACGTCCGACACCAACGCAGTGTTCCCAGTGGACAAAAAAAAATGTATCCCAAACAGGGCCAAAACGTACCAAAAGACAAAAAGTATCCATTCTATTTGATATATGTATATTTTTTTTCATTTAATATGACAAGCATATAAAAAATATATTTATGGCAGTAAATAAGTAATAATAATAATAATAATGTTTATTTCATACACAGGCGTGCCTGGTACATATCAAAAGCACAACTATATATACAAATAAAATAACCTGATTCATTAAAACAGATACAGAGGCACAAGTTGATCACCGATGTTGGCATCTGAACCATTCTGGCCAAGTGGACATGCAAACAATGTTTGATATTACCAGTTGTTCAGTTGTCAAAGTCCGTCTGCACCAAGTTATATTTACGCCGAATGTTCATATGGTTCACCATAATATAACCACCATAACAACTGGCATATCTAATCACTGATGCAACAATACCATTGCTGCTACACCTTAAGCGTTTTAAAAACAACAGTTGTTAAAAACAACAAGCATTGGGCATGTTAGCAGACCCCAACGAAGGCAAAGTGGATGATTCCTATGAGCTAGCGGTAACCCTAATAATCACTTGATACAAGAGTGATAAGCAATGCACAGTTTCTTAAAGGCTTCATGGTTGGTTGAAACATTACACACCACACAGCCATACATAGGTCCACAGTATGCCTTAATTAATTTAACCAGTATGGTTCGATCAGCATAACCCAAATGGCTACGAAGCATATTAACACAGTAGTACATTGCACGTTTTATACGACGTATATCAGCCTCATCACTAAGCGTATTTTCAATTACATGACCAAGGTACTTGAATTTGATTTTAAGTAATTGAAATTAAGTACTTCGATGGCGGCCTGGAGCTCTGAGCCAGGGCGTCGCCCTGAGGGCGAGTACCGGTACTGAACGTGTACGGTCTGGCGCCCGGGTAGTGGTGAAGACTAACCAATCATAAACGCATTTCATCACTTTAGTAAAATGTATGAAAATGTTTAAAACAAGTTAAAAAAGTATCCAAAATCTGAAAATTTACCCATTTCGTATCATTTAGGTCAGCGGCGTAAGATAGTACTACCGATATCAAAAAATATCCAAATAATACTTTCGTATCCCCACTGGGAACACTGCACCAACGACTGACAATACACTGAATTAATAGGCAGAAAATTATTGTCAATTCCGATTCCCAAAGATGACGCAATATCCTTGAATGATGACGCAATCATGTCTCAGATTGCAGAATACTATTGTTTTATAAAACAAATCAAAATGTTACGCTAAATAAAATCAAATTTTCCTTTACAACCAGAAAAGACCTATTTTTGTTTCATGTTCATATTAATTTTCACTATATATATATATATATATATATATATATATATATATATATGATGCAAACCCAAAAGGAAAAAGAAAAATGATTCCAAGGTCTTTCGTGTATTCAGAAGTACACCTCGTCAGGGAATGAAGGAAGAAGGTGAGATGACAAAAATATATACATATGTACAGCGGGACAGAAAACTAAAAAGATTAGCACATGACTAACAAGAGTTAATTAGAGGCAAAAGGTATTTTAACAGGATATTGTCAATTTTATACATTCCCGCACTGTTATTGAAATTATTTTTAAAATGGATAAATTCACATTGTAGAATATTGCTTTCAATTACACTGGGTAACAAAATTTGAAAAATTTTCTGTTTATTGTGATTTTTCTGTCGTTTCTTAATGATTTCGGGGGGGCTGATTCCAAAAATGATATTGGTTTTGCTCTATCATCAACCGTTTCAAAAATATAGGTTATCACACTTTTCATATGGCAAAGTACTTAAAACAATTGGTATGAATGTAGTCTTTAAGTATAATAATACTGGTGCGTTCCATTTGTCCGGACCTGCAGCTGAATGTATTTCATTTGTCCTATAGCTGTCGTTACATCTTCTGGGATAAAATCAAAGTCTGTTATACTGTACATTCTCCTTGCAATTTCTCTTCGAAAAATGCATCTATGTTAGGTATCGTTTTGTCACTTTTTGGGGTACAGAACACCGATTCATACTGGGCTCTCACTGTTTCAGGTATTTCTTTTAAATCATTTGTTAATTCATTATTTCTTTTCCTAAAGTGCTCGATGGTAGCGCGCGTTTTTGTTTTCCTTTTCGCATAGCTATAGAAGTATTTTGGATTTTCCTTTATTGCTTCTACCGCCTTTTCCTCTTCCCTCTCTGTATGGCCCTTAATTAGGGTTTGTATTTCCCTATTGATACGCCCCAGTTTTTCTTGTATTAGTTTCCTGGCATTGTTGTGTCCGCAGTTAGCTAACTTCGCCGCTACTCTCTTTCTTTTGCGGAATATTCTTCTCTTTTCTCTCTAGCCAGTTCCTCTTTCCTTTTGGCTGTGCTTTCGGAGCATATTTTTCTAAAATTTTCAGCGTCTTTTCTTCCAAGGTTGTTATCATTTCCTCCGTTGTTTTATTCTCTAAAACTGTTCTCCACTCTATTTGGGCCATGTGTGATCTGATTTCTTCCCAATTTATGGTCTTGGAGTTTAAGTTAAAAGCCCCAAATTTGCTTCTTCCTTCCGTATGTGTATTGTCTTTTAATGTTATCGCCATATTTGCTGATAATTCGATTATATTGTGGTCTGAGGTAGTAGTTGGGGTTATTTTCATATCGGCAATCAAGTTCGTGTTATTCTTGAATACCAGATCTAGGCACTTATTTTTTCTGATATTTTCTGTTATTTCCTGTGTGAGCATAAACTCGTTTGTGAGAGCCATCAGCATTTTTGCTTGTTCCTGGTCCTCTCTTGTGCCCCCTTATCTTGCTGTATAAATACATTTCTCCCCACCTTTTTGTATTTTATAAATGGGAAATTAAAATCGCCGCAGAGTATTATATTAGGGGATGGAGAGTTTACAGACTTTATTTGGGTTCTGATATCATCAGTGGCATCCGAAAATTTTTCAGTTGGAGAGTTTGGAGGTCTATAGATGACTATCAGTACCATGTTTAATTTCTCTATTTCCACTGCAAGGGTTTCCACGAAGCTGTTGGATTTACTTAGTACCATCTCTGTTATATGCCTCTCATGCATGTAAATAGCACAGCCACCTTTACGTCTCGCTGTTCTATCCGCTCTTAGTAAGTTGAATCCATCGATATGCGATTCTTTCTTATCGATACAGTGTTCGCAGTTTCCATGGCAATATTTAAGATGTGTTTCAGTGAGGCATGCGATGTCCGCCCTTGTTTCGTCCATAAAACCTTTCAGGTATGAAACTTTGTTTAATGAGTTGTTCGGTTTTATTCCTTGAATATTTGCCAGGGCAATGTTTATGTTCTTTGTTTTGCATTGCTCCTTGTGCATTTTAAGGTGGTTGTCCTTTGGTGTCGCGTGTTTTGTTGCCTTGTGGCCTAATAATTATAGGCCTATTAGCTTAACGTCAATTGTCGGTAAACTTTTGGAATCCGTAGTTAGAGATCGTATCGTTGATCACTTAGAAAGTCGCGATTTGATTAATAGTAGTCAGCATGGGTTTCGACGCCATAAATCTTGTTTAACTAATTTGTTTGAATTTTATAACGAAATAGTGCGCGAATACGATAGGCATAGAGCGGCTGACATTATTTATTTCGACTTTAAAAAAGCGTTCGATACAGTTCCGCATCGAAAATCAATTGCGAGGGTTAAAGCGCACCGTATACGCGGTCAGGTAGCTAACTGGTTAGAGGAATGTCTTCGTGCCAGGAAACAGAGGGTCGTTGTTAATGGTAGGGAATCGGGGTGGTTGGATGTAGGTAGCGGTGTCCCTCAGGGTTCAGTGTTAGGCCCATTGTTATTCGTAATCTACATTAACGACATAGATGTAGCTTGACCAGTAACGTGTCAAAATTCGCGGACGATACTAAAATAGGCGGTAAAGTTCTTAACGTGGACGATAGAAATGGGCTCCAAGACGATGTAATTAGGATTATGGAGTGGACGGATAAGTGGCAGATGCAATTTAACGTAGATAAATGTAAAATTTTGCATATAGGTTCTCGTAACAACAATTACACGTACACGAGGGTTGACGAGGAAGTACAGTAGATTTAGGCTTGCACGTATCTAAGAATTTAAAAGTTAGGAACCAGTGCCTGGAGTCTCGCGCAAAAACTAATAGGATGTTAGTCTTCATAGTGCGTAATTTCGAATTTAAATCGAAGAATATTATATTGGCCCTTTACAAGTCCCTAGTCAGTCCTCAGAATATGCCGTTCAGTTTTGGTGCCCATATTTGCGTGACGATATTGATAGGTTGGAAAGGGTTCAACGACGTGCCACGAAACTAATTCCGTCACTAAGCAACAAGTGTTACGAAGATAAGATTAAAGAGTTAGACTTGCATTCACTCGAAACTAGGAGATTAAGTGGGGAGCTTATTGAAGTTTACAAAATCGTTAATAAAATCGATAACGTAAATTTTGACAAATTGTTCATTTTCGGTAATAGCAATACTCGTAATAACGGATTTAAATTACGTGGCAGACGTTTCATTACCAACATCGCTAAAAAAATTTTTACGTTTAAAGTAATTGATAAATGGAATAATCTTCCCGCGTCCGTCGTGAACTCTACCAGCGTTAATATGTTTAAAAACCGTTCAGATAGTCATTTTAAAAATATGGACGTCGTTTAAAATAATAAAACAATTAGCAACAGGAGCTCTGGGGGTAATGGTCGAGGTTTGAGTCTGTTGACGATTAATGCCAGCTTGGGACAATAAATGGGACATGCCAGCGTGTGATATGCCAGCAACAAAATTGTATTAAAAAAAAAATTAGACTAACACGAACTTAGATGTAGCTCGTAGAGTAAACTAATCCACTTTTTGTTATCCTCTTCATACTTTTCTTTTGTTCTTTTCTTATCCTCTCTTTACTTGTATATCTGTAGTTTGCATGGTATGACAATGTTTGAGTTAAGACTATGTTTGCATGGTTTGTAAGCGTTCTTATTTTACTTCTTTTCATCTTTCACCCCTTTTCTATTCTCTTCGACTATTTTTCCGACTTGTCGGCAGTGGCCGGTGGATGAGGATGGTGAGTCTTTCTCTCTCTTTTTCTGAATGAATGTTAACCCACGAATGATAGGTTTTGCTACTTAACCCTTTATTCTCTTCTTTTAACCCCCTACTCTCTTCTTTCTTTCGGGCTAACCTCAGAGTGGATTTTAAGGTCTTTGTTAGCCTTAGCTTCTGTAGCTCTGTAGATCAGTATTACTGTTAGTATTACCAGTGCCGTAGCTAGAGGGGGGCCGATCGTCTCCCCACCCTACCCCCTACCAAGCCTCAGAAAGGATTTTGTCGGAAAATTTCTCCCTCTGTCGGAAAATTTGATGTGTGGCGTTTGTCGTTTGTTTATGTGACCATAAATTCCTCCCATACTTAGTACGTTTGGACACTCACGGTTCATATCATTTGTACTTAAAAGAAGGGCTCCATCTAATTTGTACGTGTTTTCAATATATGGTTGTTGTAGCCACATTATTTTTTTTCATGCTGTTATGCTGGGCAGTATAATATACAGTATTAGGGTGTGTCGAATTTTTCAACTTTCAAATTCCAAATATGAGGGGGTACTAAAAAGTTGCATGATTTAGGAATTCTAAAGATATTTTTGTTAATTTAATATAATTTAGTTTTGCTTGGTAAGAAGCTACATAAAAATAGTGACTTTTTTGACTTTTTTGTGGAATTATATAATAATTATTATATTAATAATTATACAGGGTGTCCGAGAATTATCTGTACAATTTTTGGCTGTTATTAAAAGTCAACCATGAAGTGTAGAAATTCCAGTGTTGTCCCATTTTACAGAGAATCTCATTATGTTTTTTCTGATACCACGTTTTGACAAGTTTTTTAGAAATGTACGCGGGTGACAGACATTGATGATTTAAAAGCAAGAATCACAGCTGCTATTGAGCGAATTGATGTGGATATGCTGCAGCGTACATGGCAACATTTGGATTATCGATTGGATGTTTTGCGAATCACTCTGATGGTGCACATATCGAATGTTTGTAACAACGTTACTTTAATAAAAGAAACTTTTGAAAATACAGATTCTAAATAATCTTGTTTAAGAATTTTACGTGTGTTATCAAGAATTTTATTAAAAGATGAAATTGTACAGATAATGTTCGGACACACTGGAATTTCTAAAAAACTTGTCAAAACTTGGTATCAGAAAAAACTTAATGAGATTCTCTGTAAAATGGGACAACACTGGAATTTCTACACTTCATGGTTGACTTTTAATAACAGCCAAACATTGTACAGATAATTCTCGGACACCCCGTATATGCTGTATATATAATGCACTGCTGTTTTTGCTTATTTCACAGGTTGAAACATATTCATCAGTGTGCTGAAGATTACTTGTCCGTCAGTGCTACCGTCCTAACCAGTGGGAATTGACCTACAATGGCTTCTAAAAGGAGGACAAGACTGGGGACATTCACACATATGAGCAACCTAATTGGAACTGGTAGAGAGTTGTTGCCCTCTGAACTCCCAACTCTGCGAGACGTTCTGAAATATGGGCTACTGCTAAGAGAACAAAGTGGTGAGGATGTGAGAAACTACCCAGCAGCCAGTCTTGCAAAGGACATTTACCCTAAAGTGCTTGAAAAGTGGGAACGAGCAAACAGTTCTTTTGTAGCCCCCGTTGTAAATTCACGAGTCACAATCTTAAACAAGATCCAAGAGAGCTGGGAGCAGGCCAAAAACATATCTCTTGGGAGAGGAAAGCTACATGTCAAGAGGCTTTCATTGCAAAACTTGACAAGCTTTTTGACATCCTCAGTTGCAAGTGTAAAATTGTTCTCTGCTCTGAATTTGGCTACCTTGCAGATGCTGGTTGCGAAAACGAAACTCACATTAACTGTACATGCCCTAGGGAGATGAAGATCCCTGTGAAGGAACTTGCTTTCATTAAAGGTCAGAGAGACAAGTCTGGTTCTATTGGACCACATCAGATTGGCTTGCCAGATCAACCTGAGCACAACAGACAAGTCAAAAAGCAGAAGTGGCAAGAAGACGAAAGAAGAAGGCTTGCTGAATATAAGCAGACAAGTAAGCAGGATGTTTCAATGCCATCAAATGAAATAATTTTCTCTGATGATGAAAATGAACAACAAATAGCTGATGCTCAAGATGGAAAGGATGGAAGTTATGAAGTGACATTAGAAATACCAAGCACATCTTCAACTTCCAATAAAAAGCCAGAGTACAACACATTAGAAACACCTAATGTTGCTATGCATAGCATCAGATATGGTGTTGGCCTGCGTGCCACAGCTGCCATCACCACTGCTGCTTTTATGGATGCTGGCTTGATCACTGAAAAAGACAAGAGACTTGTAGTTGATCACAATAAAGTCAAGAGTGCCCAAGAAAAAGTTATGAGATCCCTGGATCAGGAATTTGATGATCTTTGTAAGAAGGGTGAAATTGACTGCATCTTCTTTGACGGCCGTCAAGATACAACTAAAGTTATGCTGAAAGCAGACAATTCAGATCGTCAGTTCCCCAGCATCATCAAAGAAGAGCATTATTCTGTGTGCAGTGAGCCAGGTGGAAGATATCTCTACCACTTCACTCCTGAGAAAGGTTCAACGAGAAAAAAACCTGCTGAAGTTATTGCTGATAATCTTGTAGATTTCATGAAGAAGAAGGGCATTGATAAAAGCCTGCAGGCCATTGGAGGTGATTCTACAAATGTTAACACTGGCTGGGAGGGTGGTTCCATGCATTGGGTAGAGGTCAAGCTTTGCCGTAAGCTGATCTGGTTGGTTTGTGCCCTCCACACTAACGAGTTTCCCTGCGACACTTGATCACAGCACTGGATGGGAAGACCTTGTCTAACAACAAGTGGACAGGTAACATTGGCAAGATGCTAGACACTGCAACCGAACTTGAAATTGATCCTTCATTCACCAAGCTCTCAATTGGAGAGCCTCTTACTTCACTGAGTGACAATGTCGTAAAGGATCTCTCTACTGATCAAGCGTACGGGTATAGGATCACACAGGCCATAAGGACAGGAGAACTTCCCACAGATCTGGCCCTTCTTGAAATTGGTCCAGTGAGCTATTCAAGGTGGTTGACAACAGCAACAGGCTTTGTCGCATATGGGTTTCAAAACATGGCCTTAAAGGCAAAACCCTCAACAACTTAAGACTGATAGTGGAATACATTGTTAGTGTGTACTACCCCTGTTGGTTCAACATCAAAGTAAAACACTCTTGGGTGGAAGGCCCACGCCACATCTTGTTTCAGCTGCGGCTAGTTAGGCTGCAAAAGAAGGCAGTAGTGGATGCTGTTTTGCCAACCATCAAGCGCTCAGCATGGTATGCATTCAGCGAAATGATAATCCAGACACTCTTGTGCTCAGATGACAGTGAGGAGAGGAGAGCTGGTGTCCAAAAGATTGTTGACATGAGGGGTGGAGATGATGACACACTTGGAGATCTTTCTGTACGTCCCAGGAAGACACCTTCCATCAACCCCAGTGCTTCTTCCGTGTTGGAGCTGACAGACTGGTCTGACGGGGTATTTGAACCTCCTTTGACATGTAAACTGACTACAGCGGAAGTAAAGAAGTTCTTTGACAAGCCTTATGCAAGTTCCACAGTGGCCCTGTCATGCTCAGTCAATAGAGAGGTGTGTGAAACAAGTCACAGAGGCAGCAGGCAGGGTGTATACACATGAGAAACGTGAGGGCTATATCAGAGGCCAAGAAGCAAGTCGGCGGCTGATGTCCAAGAACGAATCAAAGCAAGATTTGATGAAACTTGTTGTTTAAATATTTTTTTTACTGATGTCATTACTTTCTAATGTTGTTTTATGATTACAAGGATATGTTTTATGATTACTAGGATATGTTTTATGCAGAGAAACTAAAATTTTTATAGCATTACCTGACATTTTGAGAAGCTAAAATTAATAAATGTTGTTTTCCGAGAGCAATTTATGTGCTTTTTAATCAAACGTAGATTTACCAAGCTAAGTGTTGAGCAATCACAAAAATAATAGCAGATTTGAATTCTTCACATCCAAAAACATATTTTTAAAACCCCTCAGTGAAGGAATTGGCAAAAATTAATTTTCACCTCCCAAATTGACACCCCCTAATACAGTATACTGTAGTGTTGCAAATTTTCTGGTCCATTGTTAGACAGTGCATTGTGTGTTTTCCCTTGTGAATCATTTTCTTTCATTTAATGGTAGTGTATTCTGCTCTTGTATTTCATTACTGAATACTGATACAGGTGTGTTATCATATGTGTTCCTCGCACTTAATAAATTTTTTGTGTTGCCTGTAAATTGTTATGCTTGATGAAATAGATGATTGAAAGACGGTATCTTTGTCACGACCGTTTGTCGGAAAATTTGGGCCTTTTGGCCCCACCACCACCAAATATTTTTAGCTACGCCACTGAGTATTACTATCAGTATTCGAATACTGTCAGTAATACTGACCGTCTAACTTCTATACTGATGGTTTGTCAGTATAGTGATGGAATGATGAAAAATCTCAAAATATTTTCAATACTGATGAGGCACTGTCAGTATTATTGACTGTGTGAGGTTAGTATTGACAGTATATCTTCAGTATTGTATCAGCCATGGCCGAGAGCACATCAAATGATCGCGAAGTGTTGCGTGAGTTTATAAGTGTGTATAGGAATTTACTAGAGATGTGGGCTCTAAGCAGGAAAGATTACACCAACAAACCAAAGAAAGCTCTAGCATATGAGAAATTGCTCTTGATCTCTCTTATATATATATATATATATATACACAAATTCAGAATGGTTCCCTGAGACAATTATATGTTAAACACAGACCGTGCATGGAACAAGGAACTCTTCTAAAATTAAATCCACTATAGTCCGAATAAGTAATGGTAAATGACAAATACCATAGTTTTTCTTTTTCATGATTTTAGCCCGACGTGGGATCTCTTTGCGAGAGACCCGTTGCCCACGTCGGGCTAAAATCATGAAAAAGAAAAACTATGGTATTTGTCATTTACCATTACTTATTCGGACTATAGTGGATTTAATTTTCCCAGAAGAGTTCCTTGTTCCATGCACGGTCTGTGTTTAACATATATATATATATATATATATATGCAAATAACTGCAATGACCGCGCAGTATATAAATGAATAGAAACGACATAAGTATTAAGGAACGTTTCTGCACACGAGGAACGTGTTATCTCTCCTCCTCGTGTGCAGAAACGTTCCTTAATACTTATGTCGTTTCTATTCATATATAATATATATATATATTTTATATTTATATTTTTTTTTTATTTATATTATTATTTATTATTTATATATATATATATATATTTTATATATATAAAAGAGGAAGTTTGTTTATTTGTTTAGTTGTTCGCTATAGAAAACCAAACGGTTGAACTTACAAATTTTAAAATAACTTCATAATAACCAGTTTTTTACAAGGAATCTAATGGTGCTATTTATTTTGTATTTGGTGTAGTATTTAATGACGAAATTGACAATTAATGATTATTGCGTCATTTTTTTTGTAATAAATTTTTTTTAATAAACATACAAAACATAAAATAGAAATTTTTAAAGAATTTAGTGAAAATCTGGCATTCGTAAACTTTGCGGAGCAAATATTCCATCGGAGCAACATAAAATAGAAATTTTTAAAGAATTTAGTGAAAATCTGGCATTCGTAAACTTTGCGGAGCAAATATTCCAGCGGAGCAAATTTTCCAGGACAGTGCTAAATGGTTTCATAAGTGATTTAGTAACTTTGTGAATTGCAAATTATTGTTTAGTGATACAGGTGATTATGCCACCCAAGAAACGCCCTTTATATGGAAAGTCTTCTGCCGCTAAAAGAATTCAAGCACAAAGAGCAGCTGAAACAGAAGAAGAACGCAATCAAAGACTTCAAGCACAAGCTGCAAGACAGGCTGCTCAAATACAGGAAGAGACTTTGGAACAACGTAAAGCTAGACTTCGAGCTCAAGCTGAAAGCAGGCTACTCAAAGACAGCAAGAAACTGTTGAACAGCACCAAGCCAGAGTTCAGGCAGAATCAGCAAGCTGGATATAGACAACAAGAAACTTCTGAACAACGTCAAATCAGACTTCAAGCACAACAATTAAGACAAATAACTTACAGAGAGCAAGAAACAGAGGAGCAACATGATGTACGACTTCAGGCTCAAAGAACAAGACAAGCTCAAACACATCTCGAGCTTCAATGCTTGGCAGTGGAATTTAAGTGCTTTTAACTATAATCCACAATATAATTATGCATCTGACAAAGTGGTTATTATTGGATCAATGTCTAAAATATGTGATAAGTTGGTGCTAAAAAGTGGGATAAAGAATCACCAGGAATGTGTTGTACAATGGAAAAGTTCAATTACCTGCGCTTTCGGAACCTCCAGAACCTTTGAAAACTCTACTTACAGGCACTACATCTGAATCTAAACACTTCTTACAAAATATTCAAGCATACAATTCTGTATTTCAAATGACCTCATTTGGAGCTAATATCATTATTGAAGGAGGATTCATGCCTACATTTAAAGTTCAAGGTCAAATATATCACAGAATAGGTTCACTACAACATTACCTCATGAAGAACCAAGGTATCTTCAATTGTACTTTGTTGAGATTTGCAACATCAAGCACAAAATAGATACAATAGAAACCCAGCAACAAGATTGGAACTAATTGTTGAACTTCAAGACATGCTTCATGCTTCAAATAATTACATTCAAAGTTTTAAATATGCTCTAGAAAATGTACCTGCTACAGAATACAAAATCATCATTGATGCCGACAAGAGACCTCCTACTGAACATGCTAGACGATTTAATCTCCCAGAATGCAATGAAGTTGCTGTGATCATTACTGGTTAAGAACATGACAAAAGAGACATTGTGCTTAAAAGTCGAGACAATACTCTGCAATTCATCAATGAAACCCATAGATCTTATGATGCTTTGCAATATCCTTTACTCTTTGTCTATGGAGAAGATGGATATCACTTTGGAATTCTCCAAGCAGGTGTACATTCTAGCAAAACAGTTTCCTGCATGGACTTCTATGCTTACAGATTTATGGTTCACAGTAATTCACTAAATCATCTTCTGTTGGCTAGAAACCTTTTTCATCAATTTGCTGTTGATATGTATGCAAAAATAGAAGCAGAAAGATTATGTTACATTAGAACTCATCAGAGAGAATTAAGATGTGATTCATATATACATCTAAGAGATGGCATCAACAATGATGTAGCTGGAGGAGAGCTTGGCCAACTTTGCATTCTTCCGTCAACTTTTACAGGCAGCCCACGTTACATGCATGAAAAACTCAAGATGCAATGACATATGTTCGCACTTATGGTCGACCTGACCTATTTATAACATTTATGCAATGCTAAATGGAAGGAAATTCAGGATGAGTTACTACCTGGACAAACATACATTCACAGACATGACCTCACAGCCAGAGTGTTTCGCTTAAAATTATTAAAACTGATGGATTTAATGACAAAATCCAACATTTTTGGCCCAGTTAGATGCCACATGTACACTGTTGAATGGCAAAAAAGAGGATTGCCTCATGCTCATATTTTGATTTGGCTGACCAACAAAATTCAAGCTAATCAAATTGATTCTGTTATCTCAGCTGAACTTCCGGACCCTAACACAGACAAAAACCTCTTTGAAATAGTTCAAACTCAAATGGTGCATGGTCCATGTGGTTCTCTAAATTTCAATTCACCTTGCATGAAAGAAAATAAATGTACAAAACGTTACCCAAAACCATTTTTAAAAGACACTCAAACAGGAGAAGATGGTTATCCTTCATATCGCAGAAGAAAACCTGATGATGGAGGCTTTACAACGAGAATTAAACGAAATGAAATTGATAATAGATGGATAGTTCCTTACTGCCCTCTCTTGACTAAAACTTTTAATGCTCATATTAATGTAGAATTTTGTAATTCTGTCAAGTCTATCAAGTATGTGTGCAAGTATGTTAACAAGGGATCCGATGCAGCTATGTTTGCTCTACAACAACAAAATGTACCTGATGAAGTGACTAACTATCAACAAGGTCGTTACTTAAGCAGCAATGAAGCCTTTTGGAGAATTTTTAGCTTTCCCTTTCATGGAAGATATCCTGCAGTACAGCAACTAGCAGTTCATTTAGAAAATGGAAGAGTTTATTTTACTAATGAAACAGCTGCCCATCAAGCTCTTGCTCCTAGAGATACTACTCTTACAGCTTTTTTTAAACTATGTCAAGAAGATGTGTTTGCTCAAACTTTATTGTATCGCCAGTTACCATCTTATTACACATGGAACAACAAAAAATGGAGTAGAAGAAAGAGAGGAAGCGAAGTTGAAGGTCATCCAGATGTAAGATTTGACAGTGCTTTAGGCAGAGTTTACACTGTTCATCCCAGCCAGCATGAGTGTTTCTTTTTAAGAATGTTGCTGCATGAAGTTAAAGGGCCTAGATCTTTTAATGATCTTAGAACAGTTGATGGTCATGTTTGTGCGACATTTAGAGAGGCATGCTACAAACGTGGAATGCTAGAAGATGATAGTCAATGGGATGCCACCTTAAGAGAAGCAGCCATATACCAATCCCCAAAGCGGCTAAGAGATTTATTTGCAATTCTGCTAAAAACCTGTGATGTGGGCAACCCTTTAGAATTATGGAACAAATACAAAGATGATTTGGCACAAGATTATAAGCACCAAGCACAACTTGCCAACCCGCATATTGACGTGTTTACACAGATGAAATCTACAACAGAGCCTTAATTGACATAGAAGATAAAATAGCATCAATGGATGGACAACAAATACCTTCATTTGGCCTCCCAAACCAATAGAACAGAAGTCAACAATTTAGCTACAGAGCTTATAAGAGAAACATCATATGATATCAACTACTTAACTGAATATGTAAATGAAAATGAGCCCAAGTTGTTGCCTGATCAGAGAACTGCTTATTCAACTATAATGAATAGTATCTCTCAGCAGAATGGAGGCATCTACTTTTTGGATGCTCCTGGTGGTACTGGAAAACATTTTCACAAATTTATTACTGGCCAAAGTTCGCAAGCAAAATAAAATTGCTGTAGCAGTAGCATCTTCTGGTATAGCTGCTACACTGTTGCCTGGAGGTCGCACAGCTCATTCTGCATTCAAACTTCCTTTGGATTTAGCTACTAATGATGAAGCTGTTTGTAAAATTACTAAAAATTCTGGCATGGGAGAGGTTTTTAAAAGATGTGAACTTATAGTCTGGGATGAATGTACAATGGCCCATAAAAAAGCATTGGAGGCCCTGAACAAAACTCTACAAGATGTGAGAAACCACAAGACATTGATGGGCGGTGTAACTGTTGTCTTATCAGGAGATTTTCGCCAGACTCGGCCAGTTATACCTAAGGGAACAAAAGCTGATGAAATTCGAGCATGCCTTAAATCTTCCTGTTTGTGGCACAATGTTAAAACCTTGAAGCTTACAACTAACATGCGAGCAAGAATTTATGGTGAGCAATTCAGGTCTATTTGCTCAGAACTTGCTACAGCTTGGCGAAGGAAAAGTTCCTGTGGACTCTGACAACAAAGTCATTATATCTACAATCAGCGCAGTGGTCCAAAGTGTTAATGAATTAACAGAAAAAGTATTTACTAACTTTAGTTAGCACACAAAGACTTTACTTGGCTGTTGAAAGAGCAATATTGGCACCGAAAAATGTGACAGTTAATTCTATCAACCAACAACTACTCCAAAATATTCCAGGGGATCCTTATATTTACAAATCAATTGATACAGTTATCGATCAAAATGAAGTTGTCAACTATCCAACGGAGTTTCTAAATTCTTTGGAATTTCCAGGATTGCCTCCTCACCAACTACAACTTAAAGTTGGAGCTCCTATAATGCTTCTACGAAATTTAGATCAGCCTAAGCTCTGCAATGGTACCAGATTAATAATAAAGGCATTACAGCCTCATGTCATTGAAGCACAAATTCAAACTGGTTGTGGCAAGGGTGAAGATACTTTTATTCCTAGGATACCTCTAATAACATCAGAGATGCAGTTTCAGTTTAGGCGCTTACAATTTCCAGTAAGATTAAGTTTTGCCATGTCGATCAACAAATCACAGGGACAAACAGTGAAAGTTGTTGGGCTACAATTACAAGAAGACTGCTTCTCTCATGGTCAACTGTATGTAGGATGCTCTAGAGTAGGAACAGCTAACAATCTTTATGTATACTCTCCTTTTGGAAAAACATGCAATGTTGTATATAAAGAAGTATTGTAAATTCTAATTTCAAATAAATCTTTGTTTGATTAAATGTTTTTTTATTTCTCGCATCACAGCTTTTGTCTACTTACTGAATAATTTGCTGAAAAAAATACTGATCTATACATTTCAAATCTAAATTTTCACCCGTGCAACGCCGGGTAACTCAGCTAGTATACAATAAAATGAAAGCGGACGTATTAGTTGATGACGTAAAAAAGAAAATCAATACTCTTTGATCTAATTATAGGAAAGAATTAAGAAAAGTCGTGGAGTCGAGGTGTTCCGGAGCTAGAACAGACGATATTTATGAGCCATGTTCTTGGTTATTTGAAGAACTTAAGTTTCTTCAAAATCAAGAGAAACCGAGGCCTAGTATGTCTTCAACTGACCAACAAAGCCAGGTGAGTAAACACATTCATCATTACATAATTTTTATTTCATAGGATTACAAAAATTGTTTCCAACTTTATTCAATGTTACATAGCTGTACATGATCATAGCAAACAATTTCTTTGTCATGGAACTTGACCGTCAATATGGAAATAAGCACGAAACCTCTCTCTTACATGTTTTTCATTTTCTTGAGGCCTCTGAACTGTTTCTTTTCTTAAAGGTAGCAGTAAATTGCGAGTTCTGTCAATTCCTTCAATAAGTTCGCCAGTTTCAGTATCCTCTACGAGTTAAACGTATTCACAATACGACTGACGGGTTTTCTGAAGTAAGAAATTATGTAAATAATAATAAGTCAACGTTATCGTGCTTACTTTTTCTGTTTCGAGAGTGATTGGTTTTTGCAATACTGCAAATCTTGTGGCAAGTATGCAAAAGGCATTTTCCACTACACGTCTGGCAATGGACAGCCTGTAGTTAAAAATTCGACGAACTTCCGCCAAGTCCTGTTTACTGTAGGGTTTCATCACATTGGTGTGCTAGGCAAATGCTTCATCACACACAAAAACATGTGGATACTGTTCGCCCGTGTTCGGTAGGGTAGACGGCGGGGGAACGTTTAAAGCATTCGATTGAAACATTTTCCAGAAATTCGTGTGATATTGCACTCCACCGTCAAATACACGACCGTTGGCCCCAACGTCTACCAATATGAATTCACAATTTGCATTCACTGCCGCCATTAGTACAATGCTAAACGTATGTTTGTTATTGTAGAACGCAGAACCAGAGTTTGCAGGTTTGCGTATACACACATGCTTGCCATCAACAGCTCCAAGGCAATTAAAGAAGTTCCATCTCATACCAAAATCACGAGCAACAGCCTTCCATTTTTGTTCTGCTTTTGGAAGCTGAAATTAAAAAATACAACGGAAATTAAAAATACAACGGCTATTATTTCAAAATGGACATAATATAACCTATGTTATTTACATACATATTATATATTATGATGCAAACCCACAAGGAAAAAGAAAAATTATTCCAAGGCCTTTTGTGTATACAGACGTACACCTCGTCAGGGAATGAAGGGAGAAGGCGAAATGACGAAAATATATACATATTGTTATATGACGCGGTTTATTACTTTATTTTTATGGTATGAATTATACCTTTATTTTAGCCTATTTTCCTTTAAACCACGTAATATAGATTTAACCCAAGGTTATATATATATCACTGATTATATACTCTTATTTCTGTCAACTCGTGTAGGGGGATAATTATAACCCTTTTACAAAACTAATATATTCATCACAGACTTTCTAAACCAATTACAATGCAAAATGAAATTTTTTACAGTAATGAAATTTGTTGAAGAATGACACTGGATAATAAGACAATTAAGTAAGATGCACAAACAATTTAAATATGACTGTTAGACAATTTTAATCTACAATTGGTAGTTATTTAACTGAATACAGCCGGATTGTAATACGCGAGATCATTGAAATGGATAAACGCATACATACTACAACTTTGCTTGAATTATCTTTAGAGTAACCGTTGGTTCTCTACCCAGCCTTTTGTCCGTATTTTGTACATAATACAATTTCATAGAATTACTTGAATCCTATCTGGTTATTTGACCATTTCACTTATATGAACTTTGACATCAATACTTCTTTTAAAGAAAAGATACTTGAGACAACTGACCTTTGTCTTAAGAATTCTGAGATTCAAAATTAATACAAGACAATTAAATGAAATGGTATAATGTATACGGAAATATAATAAAGGATGAATTTTAATAATTACAAATTGTCAGCTACTTATCTTACAGCCGTAAACCCCCTTTGGATGGGATTAATTTCTTGCAATTACATTCGTTATCCACCTTCACATTCTTTATATTTTTACCGCGTAAGGAACAAGGTTTCAAAATTTGATTCTTTCGCGTTTTCTTCCGCTATATTTTTTTAAGGGAAGACAATTTTAGCGTTTTAATTTCTTTAGCCACACATTCGCTTTAAGAGTGATTTACGCGTCCGGTCTGTTTTCTATACTCTTGTAGGGAGACCATTTTAGCTTGGCGAGTAATTTACTCAAAATTAGAAGAACGATTTCGCTTCTAAGTGCCAAACACGATTTGAATTTATCATTACGGCAAAATATATGTATATTTATATACTTGAGCAAACTTCCACTAAGAACTCGTTTTATGTTCTTAAAAGGAGAAATAAATCTAATGTTCTTATTTAAAATTAAACACAGGTTTGGTGAGAGAACCTTATTTCACAACGTTCTGAGATGCACTGCCTTTATGCGTTTCCCTTATTGTTTCATTTGAGCATCGTCCGCTTCGAATTTATATTTTAATGAAGATATTAATCCCATCTTTTAATTAACATAATTTTAGGCTACGTTATTCGGCAATAGGTAAAGAGTAACCTGATATAAATTTCATTCTGGTTCTCTGGCTTCATACAATTTGATTTGTATCTTTTCGGCCTATGGTTCCGTGCGAGGCTGCCAGGAGCAAGATTCTTTACATAAAATTCTTTTTTGATTCATCTTAGTTTTAAGAATTATTAACCTTTCCGAAGGTGTAAATGTTACATGCCATTAAATTTGTTAATAATGTAACAATCTAATTTTAACGGAGTTTTCCCATTTTATACATAAATGAACGTTCAATTTTGAAACGGGGAAACCCGCACGAAGGAATGGCGATCACATGTTTTTATTTTAGTGTAATTTTACATTAGTTATTTTTCTAGTTTCTGGGTACCTATATATGGTATTTTTATCCAAACTTATTCAGAATTAAATAGACAATTGAATTCATGTCTTTTTCACTAAATTACACGAGTATTTCACATGGATATGTTTTAATTTCATGTGCGTAAGAATTTATAAACGTCGTTTCGTTTACACCCGAAACTTTACAGAAATGCCCAGCGCCATTTTTAACGAATACAATTCTTCGTTTGAGCTTGGCTTTCATTGGTATTTCCATATACAATTCATTCTGCATAATCAATTTTGTGTGTGAGTTAATTTATAACTAGTAATTAATTAACTTTATTAAATTATTCCCATATATAACAATATGTATAGTTGCCCACACATGTAATGTTCCTCGCCTCACAGAAAACTTCGTACATGTGGAAACGCAGCAGTGATAGACTAGGTACCCTAACTAGGGGGAAGGCGGGGTGGAGGGGGACAACCGAGTCCAACAACACATAACAGATTATGGAAAAAACTATATACGCTTACAACATGGTATCGTATGTGGTACCTTTATTTCATAATTAAATATAAATTATTAATTAATTGAATTAAATATCTACAAAATTGCCTCGGGATTGGCGACATAGCCTATTGGGAATGAAAATAATTGCCATACATACATAGAACCCAATACGGAGTCATTGGGCCTACCCAACCACAAGAAAAATTTAATGTTTCGGGCTCAAAATTTTCCACGGCTGACTCGTGAAAATTACTTCGAGAAAAGAGTCAACGAACTTTGAGGAATCAGCAAATAATAAAAGACAAAGATTATGTTATAGCGGCTCGCTCGGAGCTTGTTTATGTTACATCGATGTTTTAAGCAAGGAAGATGTCCTTTATCTTCCTATAAGTTCTGAGTAAAATCCTCTTAATATAAAACCTAATACTATAAAAAGGATAGGCCTATTCCTTCAGGTATTTAAATAGTGACTGCCTATATTAGTTACATCAAATCAATTCATTGTGTAACTCCATCGTACCACGACCCTACATCGAAAAAGATCGTCGCGCTCTACATCGAAACAGAAGCGAGGCCCAACGAAATAATAAGGTAAGGCAATTCCTTTCTTTACCATTAGGCAACGCTAAAATACTGAAGGCAAATAAATTTAACATTAACCACTAAAAAATAAACATAAAGAGGTCCTTTGAAGACCTACACATACATAACTCTCTAACGAAAAAACGTAGGGCTTTTGTCGTTAACTCTCCACTGTAATCTGCTGGAAATTTCCAACGGATGAGGGTAGCAGGCAATCAACCCATAGCCCTATATAATTTTTTCATACAGATATATACTGTATATCTAAAGGACAATTGACTGTGGAGTCATTGACATACAGGTAATTATAATGTAATATGTGTTCATAAAGATAATTAATATGATCGTGAACAGCGTTGAACTCCATGTAGTTTACTAGTCTTATATAGTATCTAGCGGAGCGACCCCCTATGTTCGTATATATATATATATATATATATATATATATATATATATAATATATATATTATATATATATATATATGCTAGAGCTCCCCCCATTTTATGTCAGTATCTTTTATGACGTGTCTATGATGTGACTATCTTTCAACCAATCCGGAATACAGAGGCTTCCAGCGGCCTCAGATGACCTCGGAGGCCGACGCCACATAGCGTATGTTCTTCCCCGGCCTCAGTTACTCCTATCCCACAAGTCTCATCCAAATTTGGCCAGTGGTTTGGCCGGCCATAAGAAACAAAGAAAGAAAGTTCGCAGGCAGTTCGACCGTCACAATTATTAGTATAGGTAAGGTTCCATTATGATTACTGCAAGTCTATATGAACAGCTACCATAATACAACTTTCTATATACTAGTGAATTTGAACCAAAAATAGATATTACACAACCAACCTCCACACTCCTTCATTCCCCTTCCCTACCCACCAGTCTTTCTATTACGCTTACTCATCATTATCATATACTCATCATCCTTTTTAAATGCTTTTCGCTTCCATCCTCATCCTGTTTTGTTCTTCACATCCAGTGGTGTAGTGCTGTGGGAACGCGTGGGAACGGCGTTCCATTACTTTTTTTGGTAGACGGAACGGCGTTCCCTCACTATTTCAAATAAATCCGAACTTACAAATCTCTAACGTCATGAAATTTTAATTCCCACCCCTAGAAGAAATATGAGAAAGAATCATTAACTGCTTCATTTCTTTTAGCTTCGACTGAGGCAATGCTAGCCTATAAAGATCTGGTGAAACAGTCACCACGGCGTACCAGTTGTTAACGTTTTTTTTAGTTAATCATTCCAGTTGTTAGCTATTTTTATTGATCGTACTGGATGTCGTATATCTAATGACACTGGAAATACTGCATCTTCAACCTTGGAATATATCCTAATATCCAGTGCATATGACCTCAAAATATCCCTGAAATTGGTCAGATTTCAAAAGATTTCCCGGGGGGCTTACAGTGCCCCCGGACCCACAGCTGTATAGGCTCGCCGCGCTCGCCATTGTCCCCCCCGCATCTGAGTAACACTTTGAAAATGCGTTCCCTCACTTCTTTATTTAGCACTACACCACTGTTCACATCCCAAGTTTGTGAGTGGTGAGAAAGTGCTTTGGAAACAGTAGACAATGATACTCCAGCTTTAGCAGCTATTTGTCTTTGAGTGTTGCCTTCTTTATGGAGAACAATAATATTCAACCTATTCTTGTATGAAATTTCTTTATTTGGAGCCATTATACTATCTTATCTGTAAAAAAAATTAGAAGACGAGACATTTTTTGTACTAAAGTTTAACAAATAAGATGATATTTTTAAAGAAACGCGATTACATGAGGGTAGAAACAACATGTGTGAGTCATTAAATCTATAAAACATGTTATTACATCAAATTGAATAGTATATTTACCAGTAAAGATCCTGGCCCTCAAAATTAACAAAATCAATAAAAACTAGTGGTGTACTGATTCATCGGCATTGGCATCGGCCAAATTTAACTGATTCTCTTGCTGATTATTTGAAATTTTAAAATTTTCTTTACAAAACAAAATCTATATTTACAAAAAATTGAACACCAAGAAACACTATGATAATATAATTTATACTCATTTCAGAATGTAGTAATTATATAAAAATATTTTACATTCACAAAAATGGCAAAGCATAATAAGTTAAGTTGTCCATAAATTTACATTTTCTCGACTAGCTAATCTTTAAATATTATAAACTACTGTAATGTAATTGCAATTGGTTGTGTAATGTCTATTTTTCGTTCAAATTCACTAGTATATAAAAAGTTGTATTATGGTAGCTGTTCCTATAGACTTGCAGTAATCATAATGGAACCTTATTACTGCATAAGACTCGTAAACTACATGGAGTTCAACACTGTATACGCTCATATTAATTGTTTATCTTTATGAACACAGACATTACGATATAATTACCTGTATGTCAATGCACATTCAACTGTCCTTTAGATATATATGTCTGTGTTTGTGTTGTTGGACTCGGTTGTCCTCCCTCCACCCCACCTTCCCCCAGTTGGGGTACCTTGACTATCAGTGCGGCATTGCCACATGTACGGAATCGCCTGTGAGACGAGAAACATTACATATGTGGGCAACTGCACAACAGGACAGAAAAATATAAAGATTAGCACATGATTAGCAAGAGTTGATTAAAGGCAAAAGGTATTTTAACAGGATATTGTCAATTTTATACATTCCCGCACTGTTAATGAAATTATTTTTAAAATGGATAAATGTACATTCTAGAATATTCCTTTCAATTATATCTGTGTTTTTATCAAGCGCTTTAGAACTATCCCACTTGATACTATGATTACATGTGTACATATGGTTAAACAATATATTAGAATTATTTGCTGTTCTACACGCATATTTATGCTGTTTTACCCTGATATCTAACGTTTCCCGTTTGACCTATATACTGTATACTAAGTTACATTGTGTAAAAAAAACGTTAGATATCAGGGTAAAAAAGCATAAATATGCGTGTAGAACAGCAAATAATTCTAATGCATTGTTTAACGACATGTACAGATGTAATCATAGTATCAAGTGGGATAGTTCTAAAGCGCTTGTTAAAAAAAACCAGATATAATTAAAGGAATATTCTAGAATGTGCATTTATCCATTTTAAAAATAATTTCAATAACAGTGCGGGAATGTATAAAATTGACAATATCCTGTTAAAATACCTTTTGCCTTTAATCAACTTTTGTTAATCATGTGCTAATCTTTTTATTTTTCTGTCCCGTTGTACATATTTTCGCCTTCTTCCTTCATTCCCTGACGAGGTGTACTTCTCAATACATGAGAGGCCTTGGAATAATTTTTCTTTTTCCCTGTGGGTTTGCATCATTCATTCATCATGTATTTAATTGTGAAATTTTCCCCATTATATATTATGTATATTATATTATATTACATATATATATAATTTATTATATCATTATATATTATTTATGTATTATATATATATATATTGATATTATAATATTATCTATATTATATACATGATATACTATAATATATTATAATATCAAATTTATATTTTAGGAAACGCAAGATGACTGTCGTGAGGATACTGAGGCAGGAAATACACAGGAA
Source organism: Bathynomus jamesi (assembly GCA_023014485.1). Classification (NCBI taxonomy): domain Eukaryota; kingdom Metazoa; phylum Arthropoda; class Malacostraca; order Isopoda; family Cirolanidae; genus Bathynomus; species Bathynomus jamesi. The sequence goes on from JAJOZX010000402.1 coordinate 905,662, forward strand.
ACATCCTCAACTGTTACGGAATTCCTTTCGACGTCTTTGACAAAAAAAAAAGGAAGAAACCAGAAACTAAGAGACAAAATTAATTACTGTCCCTGTCCCAGACAACAAGGTGAAAGTGACGATGATGTCATAGCGAAGGGTTGGGCTATAAAATTAAAACGTTTGCGCAGGGACTAAAAACTGTATGCTGAGAAAGCTATTAACGATATACTTTTTGAAGCCGAAATGGGCACACTTTACCGGAATTCAGTCAAAATTAACGAAATGAGCACACCGAGTAGTAGTGTTGTTTCTACTCCAGCTCAATATTCTGCTGAGTCATCCAGTCCAGCAAACACTACTTGGTCCTCATTAGGTGAATATTTTTCAAATGCTGTTTTGTGAGTTGGACTTGGTCAAAAGTTGTAACACAACTGTTTTCACGTTTATTCTAATTGTAAAATATTTTTTACGTGTATTACCAAATTTATTAATAAAAGTTTGGTGTTTAAATAAAAAATTTGTGTTTATCATACCTGTATATATCCTCTCAGTACGTTGACAATTGCATCACAAATCTCCATTACAATTTCACTTATCGTTGTTAAAGATATGATTGCTGAGAATTTCAAGTCTTCAAAACTTCTTCCTGTAGCTAAGAACCTAAAAGAAACTGCCAGTCTTTCTTCTGCGGAAATAGCTTCCCTCATATTGGTATCTTGTTTAGGTGTCTTCGGAGCCACTAATACTAACAATCGATGATAAACATCATGACTCATTCGGAAATAGTTTTGAAAATCACCTGGGTTGGATATCTGTATTTCCTTCAAAAGATTTAGATGAGTATATTTCTCCCGTTTTGCGAGCCAGTCTTTCACCCACCGTTTCCGGTTTACCTTTCTTTTAAGTCCTAATGCTAATATAATTGCAACACACGCGTTCCCTTTATTGTCCATTTCGAACGTTCACTGCCCAACAGGCCAGTTATGACTGAACACTGATTGAAATACTGACATTTTAAATACTAATCATGTGAGAGCAATACTGAAGTGGTCAGGAAATACTGGCGGTAATACTGACAATAAATATTGATCGTGTGAGAGCCGCTTTTGACTTTTGACTTTTGCGCCACCATATATATATATATATATATATATATATATATATATATCAGTGTTGGGCACTAAAGCGTTAATCCGATAACAGTTAATTAACGAAGTTAACTTTTTTTAACGGACTATTAACGGAAGTTAATTTCCATTTATCGTTATCGGACCAGTTAACTTCCGATAACTCGATATTTAGTCTGTTAAAGTCCGTTAACACGTTAACTGCGAGGAGTCATTCACGGAAGATCACCGCTCCGCGAATGAATTCAAAGTTTCAAACCGCCATAACTTCAGTCTGCTTCCAGATCTCGCAAAGGGAGGTTGTGCGCTTTTTATTGAAGGTAAGAAGGTTCTTTTAACGTTAGTAAAAGTCGACTCTGACTTCATGGGGGAGCAGATCTTCATCAACCTCTTCCTGAAGTACAATACGCCAATTCCGTCCTCTGCCGCAGTGGAACGGCTCTTCTCTCTCGGCAAGGACATCCTGAGGCCCAAGAGGTCAAGACTGGCAGTTGGGCCTAACTTTGAGAAGTTGGTCTTTCTGAAGGGCAACCAGCACTTGTGTCATAGTCTTTAATAAATGCGCCTAAAATTTAATTTTACCTTTCAGTTCCCGCCATAATAATTCTCTGGTAAATTAAAATTTAGTTAATGGTTAGTGGTTACAAGGGTTTCAAAACATGTAATCAGTACATTTTTTATTAAAAATAAAAAAAAAAAGTTATTAAGCAAAAACGTTGCAAAACTTGATAAAAATACAGTTAAATACCTATTTATTGTTGGATTTTGCATAAATAAACATTTTCTATGGGTTTTAAAGCTTTTTTCTTTGATTTTTTTAAATGTTAGTAAAGAAATAGTTATCGTTAACGGATTATCGTTAACTTCCGTTAACTTTGTAGTAAAATTATCGGATTATCGTTATCGGAGTTAAAAATTGGGGTTAACGGATTATCGTTATCGAAGTTAACTTTTTGGTTAACGGTGCCCACCACTGATATATATATATATATATATATATATAATATTTAGTAGAAATCCAATGACAAGGAGAAATGTAAATGCCATGAAAAGTCTTCTTTATTGCGCAACGTTTCGAGCAATACGCTCATCTTCAGGCTGTTTAATAACAATGTGAAATTAAAATCAATATTGAATGAAAAACAAACAGAAATTTCTATAACCTATTCGTATATATAATTATGCGGGTTGCTTCTACAGAGCTTCAATTTAATATTTAGTAGAAATCCAATGACAAGGAGAAATGTAAATGCCATGAAAAGTCTTCTTTATTGCGCAACGTTTCGAGCAATACGCTCATCTTCAGGCTGTTTAATAACAATGTGAAATTAAAATCAATATTGAATGAAAAACAAACAGAAATTTCTATAACCTATTCGTATATATAATTATGCGGGTTGCTTCTACAGAGCTTCAATTTAATATTTAGTAGAAATCCAATGACAAGGAGAAATGTAAATGCCATGAAAAGTCTTCTTTATTGCGCAACGTTTCGAGCAATACGCTCATCTTCAGGCTGTTTAATAACAATGTGAATTAAAATCAATATTGAATGAAAAACAAACAGAAATTTCTATAACCTATTCGTATATATAATTATGCGGGTTGCTTCTACAGAGCTTCAATTTAATATTTAGTAGAAATCCAATGACAAGGAGAAATGTAAATGCCATGAAAAGTCTTCTTTATTGCGCAACGTTTCGAGCAATACGCTCATCTTCAGGCTGTTTAATAACAATGTGAAATTAAAATCAATATTGAATGAAAACAAACAGAAATTTCTATAACCTATTCGTATATATAATTATGCGGGTTGCTTCTACAGAGCTTCAATTTAATATTTAGTAGAAATCCAATGACAAGGAGAAATGTAAATGCCATGAAAAGTCTTCTTTATTGCGCAACGTTTCGAGCAATACGCTCATCTTCAGGCTGTTTAATAACAATGTGAAATTAAAATCAATATTGAATGAAAAACAAACAGAAATTTCTATAACCTATTCGTATATATAATTATGCGGGTTGCTTCTACAGAGCTTCAATTTAATATTTAGTAGAAATCCAATGACAAGGAGAAATGTAAATGCCATGAAAAGTCTTCTTTATTGCGCAACGTTTCGAGCAATACGCTCATCTTCAGGCTGTTTAATAACAATGTGAAATTAAAATCAATATTGAATGAAAAACAAACAGAAATTTCTATAACCTATTCGTATATAATTATGCGGGTTGCTTCTACAGAGCTTCAATTTAATATTTAGTAGAAATCCAATGACAAGGAGAAATGTAAATGCCATGAAAAGTCTTCTTTATTGCGCAACGTTTCGAGCAATACGCTCATCTTCAGGCTGTTTAATAACAATGTGAAATTAAAATCAATATTGAATGAAAAACAAACAGAAATTTCTATAACCTATTCGTATATATAATTATGCGGGTTGCTTCTACAGAGCTTCAATTTAATATTTAGTAGAAATCCAATGACAAGGAGAAATGTAAATGCCATGAAAAGTCTTCTTTATTGCGCAACGTTTCGAGCAATACGCTCATCTTCAGGCTGTTTAATAACAATGTGAAATTAAAATCAATATTGAATGAAAAACAAACAGAAATTTCTATAACCTATTCGTATATATAATTATGCGGGTTGCTTCTACAGAGCTTCAATTTAATATTTAGTAGAAATCCAATGACAAGGAGAAATGTAAATGCCATGAAAAGTCTTCTTTATTGCGCAACGTTTCGAGCAATACGCTCATCTTCAGGCTGTTTAATAACAATGTGAAATTAAAATCAATATTGAATGAAAAACAAACAGAAATTTCTATAACCTATTCGTATATATAATTATGCGGGTTGCTTCTACAGAGCTTCAATTTAATATTTAGTAGAAATCCAATGACAAGGAGAAATGTAAATGCCATGAAAAGTCTTCTTTATTGCGCAACGTTTCGAGCAATACGCTCATCTTCAGGCTGTTTAATAACAATGTGAAATTAAAATCAATATTGAATGAAAAACAAACAGAAATTTCTATAACCTATTCGTATATATAATTATGCGGGTTGCTTCTACAGAGCTTCAATTTAATATTTAGTAGAAATCCAATGACAAGGAGAAATGTAAATGCCATGAAAAGTCTTCTTTATTGCGCAACGTTTCGAGCAATACGCTCATCTTCAGGCTGTTTAATAACAATGTGAAATTAAAATCAATATTGAATGAAAAACAAACAGAAATTTCTATAACCTATTCGTATATATAATTATGCGGGTTGCTTCTACAGAGCTTCAATTTAATATTTAGTAGAAATCCAATGACAAGGAGAAATGTAAATGCCATGAAAAGTCTTCTTTATTGCGCAACGTTTCGAGCAATACGCTCATCTTCAGGCTGTTTAATAACAATGTGAAATTAAAATCAATATTGAATGAAAAACAAACAGAAATTTCTATAACCTATTCGTATATATAATTATGCGGGTTGCTTCTACAGAGCTTCAATTTAATATTTAGTAGAAATCCAATGACAAGGAGAAATGTAAATGCCATGAAAAGTCTTCTTTATTGCGCAACGTTTCGAGCAATACGCTCATCTTCAGGCTGTTTAATAACAATGTGAAATTAAAATCAATATTGAATGAAAAACAAACAGAAATTTCTATAACCTACTAAATATTAAATTGAAGCTCTGTAGAAGCAACCCGCATAATTATATATACGAATAGGTTATAGAAATTTCTGTTTGTTTTTCATTCAATATTGATTTTAATTTCACATTGTTATTAAACAGCCTGAAGATGAGCGTATTGCTCGAAACGTTGCGCAATAAAGAAGACTTTTCATGGCATTTACATTTCTCCTTGTCATTGGATTTCTACTAAATATTAAATTGAAGCTCTGTAGAAGCAACCCGCATAATTATATATACGAATAGGTTATAGAAATTTCTGTTTGTTTTTCATTCAATATTGATTTTAATTTCACATTGTTATTAAACAGCCTGAAGATGAGCGTATTGCTCGAAACGTTGCGCAATAAAGAAGACTTTTCATGGCATTTACATTTCTCCTTGTCATTGGATTTCTACTAAATATTAAATTGAAGCTCTGTAGAAGCAACCCGCATAATTATATATACGAATAGGTTATAGAAATTTCTGTTTGTTTTTCATTCAATATTGATTTTAATTTCACATTGTTATTAAACAGCCTGAAGATGAGCGTATTGCTCGAAACGTTGCGCAATAAAGAAGACTTTTCATGGCATTTACATTTCTCCTTGTCATTGGATTTCTACTAAATATTAAATTGAAGCTCTGTAGAAGCAACCCGCATAAATATATACGAATAGGTTATAGAAATTTCTGTTTGTTTTTCATTCAATATTGATTTTAATTTCACATTGTTATTAAACAGCCTGAAGATGAGCGTATTGCTCGAAACGTTGCGCAATAAAGAAGACTTTTCATGGCATTTACATTTCTCCTTGTCATTGGATTTCTACTAAATATTAAATTGAAGCTCTGTAGAAGCAACCCGCATAATTATATATACGAATAGGTTATAGAAATTTCTGTTTGTTTTTCATTCAATATTGATTTTAATTTCACATTGTTATTAAACAGCCTGAAGATGAGCGTATTGCTCGAAACGTTGCGCAATAAAGAAGACTTTTCATGGCATTTACATTTCTCCTTGTCATTGGATTTCTACTAAATATTAAATTGAAGCTCTGTAGAAGCAACCCGCATAATTATATATACGAATAGGTTATAGAAATTTCTGTTTGTTTTTCATTCAATATTGATTTTAATTTCACATTGTTATTAAACAGCCTGAAGATGAGCGTATTGCTCGAAACGTTGCGCAATAAAGAAGACTTTTCATGGCATTTACATTTCTCCTTGTCATTGGATTTCTACTAAATATTAAATTGAAGCTCTGTAGAAGCAACCCGCATAATTATATATACGAATAGGTTATAGAAATTTCTGTTTGTTTTTCATTCAATATTGATTTTAATTTCACATTGTTATTAAACAGCCTGAAGATGAGCGTATTGCTCGAAACGTTGCGCAATAAAGAAGACTTTTCATGGCATTTACATTTCTCCTTGTCATTGGATTTCTACTAAATATTAAATTGAAGCTCTGTAGAAGCAACCCGCATAATTATATATACGAATAGGTTATAGAAATTTCTGTTTGTTTTTCATTCAATATTGATTTTAATTTCACATTGTTATTAAACAGCCTGAAGATGAGCGTATTGCTCGAAACGTTGCGCAATAAAGAAGACTTTTCATGGCATTTACATTTCTCCTTGTCATTGGATTTCTACTAAATATTAAATTGAAGCTCTGTAGAAGCAACCCGCATAATTATATATACGAATAGGTTATAGAAATTTCTGTTTGTTTTTCATTCAATATTGATTTTAATTTCACATTGTTATTAAACAGCCTGAAGATGAGCGTATTGCTCGAAACGTTGCGCAATAAAGAAGACTTTTCATGGCATTTACATTTCTCCTTGTCATTGGATTTCTACTAAATATTAAATTGAAGCTCTGTAGAAGCAACCCGCATAATTATATATATATATATATATATATACTTAAAAAAATCATGTTAGTCAAACAAAAATGAGTGTTGTTTAAGATTTTGTTGATTAGTTTAGTTTATCTAAACCAATCCAAGTAGGCCTTAGACAAAATACGTGACGAAAACATCCAGACAGATCTCAACGTGTTCTCACTGGAATAGATGATGTGGTTTTGTTCAATCAATGGGTTGTGAGAAAAATGATCACGTGATGCCACACCATGAGTTCATTCAATCATACTATATATTTGTAAATAGTCTTAGTTTTCAAATAGTACTTGAAATAAATATAAAAGTCATTTAATATTGTCAAATAAGCCGTATAAGTTAATTAAATAATATAAAACAGTTAGGAATTTGGAAAACTCATAAAATATTGTATGTAAAGTTGTTTGTAAGTCTAGAATCACAGTACAAAAAGCTCGAAAAACATTTTGGCGGGAGACGCAATCACAGATGGGAAGCCACGAACGAAACGAAACAAGGGAGCGTACAAAAAGACTGGGTGGTCATAACAGCCAAACAGAGGGTAAAGATCGCGGAATAAGAGAAGAAAAGATTAGAATTCAAACAGTTTCCCTGCAATTCACGGGAATTTCCTGGAGAGTTAAAGTACGATAAAGTACGATCTAAGTCAATTAAAATATTGCTTATATATATATATATATATACATACACAGGGTGTCCCGTAAGTCTGGACCCATAGGGAAAAATAATAAAATTACAAAATAGTCCAAAAATTTATTACATAATCTGTTCAAAGTGTCCGCCGTTGTGTCGCACACATAGTTGAAGACGCAATCTCCACTGCGACAGCACTTTCTGAATCACAGTCGCAGAAATTTCTTGACACGCCTCCACAATGCGTGCTTTAAGGTGGAAAATGTTCTGAAGTTTGACCTCGTACACTTTGGCTTTCAAGTGGCCCCACAAATAAAAATCATAATAAAAAATAATAAAAAAATAATAATAATAACATAATAAAAAAATATATTATAAATCCCTATGGGTCCAGACTTACGGGACACCCTGTATATTCTTTACCGTTTAATAACTGTGACTTGCGTATATAATATTATTTTCTCACAACGTGTTTCATAGCTGATTATGACTTATATGTGGTTCAAGTCAAGCCCATAAGTGGAGTAATGATACAGTATTTTTACAAACAAATGAATGTGTTGGAACTAGTGAGCCCTTCATCAAGAAGCTAACCTAAAGGGGAGTTGTATCGTTTCCAATGGGTGTGGTAAATTCTGGTTATCTGAGTAATATAAATCAAATCAGTGTTTAGAGAAAGGTAGGCCCAAAACCGAAAGAGAGCCGAGGTTAACATCCTGTAAACTCAAGGCCTACTCTCGTATGAGATGGGCTTGCCGTAGGTGTTGTCGTAACGCTGAGATGATGCAACTGACACACGTATGCTGATAGGCCTAATCCAGCCCCTAAGTATCAGGTGGTTATCGCTACCAATTCTGTAAGCATACAACCCGAGTAAAGTTCTCATTATTATTTCACAGATCTAAATGATTGTTAGTCAAAGTTAATGAATGGATAGAACCCTTCGATTGCAACAAGCGTTGCGGAGCTATAATTTGTGGGCAAACGTAAGCACCATCTGTATTAAGTTTACATATTTTGAAAAGTGGCTGATAAAATAGTAGAGGAATTTCTTAAAATTCTTGGATTAGCTAATAACTAGAAAGGATAACTCATCAATTAAAGAGTACCACTTCATAAATATGATATACTATATAATATGTGACGACATGCATTAATACCATTTCTGTTCCCCATAAAGTTATTTATATAATTGTAGACGAGCTTATAAAAGCTCAATAGTCTAGAAAAAAAATTTAAAATGTGTAAATGTTGAAGTGACTTAAGACAAGTTTTAATAACTGCTGTACTCGTATATTTTGAGCGAACAAGACTTCATTAACAAAATTAGTACTGTTTTTTCAACTATTTTTATACATGTCTAATATATCCCACTTGTCCCAAGTATTGTTGTGGTTTCTTTAACTAACTACTATTTCAGTATATATATATATATATATATATATATATATATATATATATATATATACTAGCTGTTATGCCCAGCACTTGCTTGGGGTGGGTTGATTGTATTAAATTTTAATTATTCAAATCTTTTTTTATTTTTCGTCGTATCACTTCTTACAGTAAATTAAAAATATACATATACTACATATACCTAGCGTTGTCCGTCTGTCCGCTGAAAAAACTTTCAGGTTTCTGAACCGATTTCGACCAAACTTCGTATGGTTGTTGTTGTTTAGCCGATCAGCCCACCGTGATCGAGCAAGCCAGCGGCACGCAGGTAACCGATCGCCCTTTCCGGAGTGGACCAGAGGTTCAGCGCACTAGTGATGTTGTCTTCGTTGTTGTGCTAGAGCGGTACAGTCTGTCATAATGTGTTCAATTGTTTGTGGTGTGTCCTGGCACAGTTGGCAGGTGTCGTCTGTGGAGTTGTCTAGTCTGGGTTTATATGTCCGTAAGTTGGGGTGATGTCCACATCGGAATCGTGCTAAGTTAACTCGATCCGATTTGCTCAGGCTGATCTCTGAACTGTTAATGGGTGGGGCTTCGCACCTAGGACCGCATTCAGATCGAGTCATGTCACTGCTTTGTGAGTTAGGTGTGTGTGTGTGTGTTTTCTGTACTGCGTGATGTCTGTGGGGCGTGGTATGGAATGGAGTATTTGGTTATAATATCTCTCTGGTGTTACCTTAATGGTGCGAGGTGTTGGTGCATGATTGTACATGTAGTGGCAAGGGTGTTGTGGGTTAGTTGTCGCTGCTGCCATGAATTGTGTTCCCCTCATGTCTAAATGTTCCCTAACTTTCAGTATTTTTGTTTCTGTGTGCAGGTGTTCTATTGGAGTTTGAGTGCATCCTGTAATGATACGAAATGCGTTGTTTTGTATTGTCTGTTAGGTGTTTATGTGTGTGTTTGAGATAATGGGTGCCCAGCATGGGCTAGCATAGTCCATAACTGAGCGAATATATTGTTTGTATATGAGTGATGTTGTTTCCTGCTGGTGTCCAAAGTTTGTGCCTGTTAGTACCCTAAGCGTGTTAAGTCTTGACGTACATTTGTTTTTAATGTCCTGAATGTGGTTTGCAAAAGATAATGATGTGTTGTATGTGACCCCAAGTATTTTGGTCCTGTGAGTGTGTGGAATGTTGATGTTGTTCAGTGTAAGCTGTGGAATTACCTGGTGTTCTTTTGTGTTGCTTGTAAGCAAGGTGATGGTTGATTTTGTGGGCGCTACTTTGAGTCTATTGTGTGTGAGCCAGTCTTGTATACTCTTTATGTATGTTTGTAGATTATTTTTAGAGGTGTCGATGTTGTTGTGGGTGGATGTTAGAGTGATGTCATCTGCATATAATGATAAGTTAAGCTTGTTATCTATGGGTGTTGGACTGTCATGCATGTATAAGTTGAACAGTGTTTGTGAGAGAACAGAGCCTTGAGGGACCCCGTTCGGAAAAAGCTTGTTTTTGGATGACTTGTCATTAAATGTGACATGTGAGTATCTTCCTGAAAGATAGTTGCTCAGCCACCTTTTGGTGTTATTGTGCATGTTTGTGTTGAGTATTTTGTTTATAAGAGGGAAGCGTGGGATAGCATCAAATGCTTTACTAATGCCTATTGTTGCTAATAGTATACGTTGAGCTGGTCGTCTGGAGTTGATGCCATCCATGATGTGCTGCGTGAGGTTAGTAAGTAATGTCGTGGTTGAGTGATGAGGTCTGAATCCATGTTGAGTAGCGATAGTGGAATGTGTGGGTTGGTGATTTGTAAAATTAGTCTTTCTGTTTCTTTGGAAGGTGTGCATAGTAAAGTAATGGGTCTATAGGAAGCTGGTTCTGTTGGATTTTTGTTTGGTTTGAGTAGTGTAATAATTTTATCTTGTTTCCATATGTCAGGAATAATACAGTGTTGGTATGAATATGTGCTGATATTTGTGAGAGCTAGTATTCCTTGTGGGCCCAAGTGTTTAAGGTGTATGTTAGATATGTTGTCTGGTCCAGCAGCCTTCGAATTCTTAATGTTTTCGATGGTCTTGGTGGTCTGGTCTGTATTGAAGGGTGTAATGGTCGTGTCGAGTCTGTAGGTTTTCTTGTGTCTGGCTGCTTGTCTGTCTGCGTGTTTCTGGTTGTTTTCTCTGTTTAAGTGGCTTATCTTTGCGTAGTGATTAACTAGAATGTTAGCTTGTTGTGTGTATGTTGGGATATTATTTTGGCTGCGACAGATAGCCGCGCGTGAGGTGTGAATGCCGCTGTTAGAGTGGGTAATGCTGTTTATAGTCTTGTATAGCCTGAATGTATCTGTGGAGTGGTTTAGTGTTGTTATGAATTCCCTGAATGTTTCTGTTTTTTTTCTTTGAATTTGTTGTTTATTTCTGTGTTGAGCTGTTGTATCTGCTGTTTTATGGCTTCTGTGTGTGGTGTTTGTGTGTTATATTTGAGGTTGTTACGTTGCCTTATGAGGTGGGCTATTTCTCTAGTGTAATTTGGGTTGTATTTCCTAATGTTGCCCTTTGGTATGTATTTGTTTGTATTATTGATGATCTGATTAAATGTCTTGAGTATGGTCGATGGGGGTGATGAGTAATGAACAAAAATATATGTGTGACCAGACCCCCACCCACGCCAATTACTGGGCTCGAAGGCCCAAGCACCTCAATAAAACTATAGAAAAGAACGCAGCCATGAAAATCTTGAGCTTCACATTGTGTCAAGATTTGTGAAGCTTAAGATTTTCATGACTATTAAATTGAATTGATTTGAATAACCTTTATTAATAATAAAATAAATACATTGGTTGGACAATTTACAATGACATAAATAATTGTGAAGCTGGACTATTTATTTTATTTAATTTGGCCATTAAACTTTAGGCTTTACTGGGCCAAATAATTGAATTGACCAAATAATTGAACCCCAGTAATTGGGGGACCTGCAGGCCCCAAATTACTGGGGGTTCAATTATTTGGTCAATAAAATTATAGAAAAGAACGCAGTCATGAAAATCTTAAGCTTCATATTGCCGCCCGTAATAATAATAATAATAATAATAATAATAATAATCATTCCCTCAACTTTTTTTTCCTCTAATATTATCGTATTTTTAAAAAAAATTTGCTCTTTTTAGAGACCCAAAAGTTTACAAACGGACAGAGAGAATCACACACAACTTGCTTATATATATACACACACTCGCTGTTATGCCCAGCACTTGCTTGGGATGGTCTGATTGTATTAAATTTTTAACATTTATTTTATAAATAATAATTTTAATAAATGGCTTCTTACTTTCTTCCGAACTGAAATGAACTTAGTTATTTTCTTCAGCCACTTAGTATGAAAATGTTGCGCTAAAGACAGCAAATTTTTCAAAGGAAAAGAGAAAATAGCAAACCTTATTTTGCCAAATGTTGCACACTGGATTCTCTCACTCAGAATAATAATATTATCTATACTATAATTATTATCTATACTATCAAAAGGCAGGCCTGTCTGTAGATACCATGCATACGGATTGGTTGAATGTTTTTACTTGAGCGCGCTACGATTTTCATTGCTTGATACAATGGGTTCGGATGTGAAGCTGAAGATTTTCATTGCTGCGTCTTTTCTATAGTTTTATTGACCGAATAATTGACCCTCCAGTTACTGAGGGTTCAGTTATTCGGTCAATAGAAACTACAGAAAAAAACGTAGCAATGAAAATCTTAAACTTCACATCCGAACCCATTGTATCAAGATTTGTGAAGCTTAAGATTTTCATGGCTGCTTTCTTTTCTATAGTTTTATTGACTGAAAACTACTGACTCCCCAGTTATTGTTGTTGTGTTGTTTAGCCGATCAGCCCACCTTGATCGAGCAAGCCGGCGGCACGCAGGTAACCGATCGCCCTCTCCGGAGTGGACCAGAGGTTCAGCGCACTAGTGATGTTGTGTTGTGTTCGTTGTTGTGCTAGAGCGGTACAGTCTGTCATAATGTGTTCAATTGTTTGTGGTGTGTCCTGGCACAGGTGGCAGGTGTCGTCTGTGGAGTTGTCTAGTCTGGGTTTATATGTCCGTTATGTCCGTAAGTTGGGGTGATGTCCACATCGGAATCGTGCTAAGTTAACTCGATCCGATCTGCTCAGGCTGGTCTCTGACCTGTTAATGGGTGGCGGCTTCGCACCTAGGACTGCATTTGGACCGAGATGTGTCAGTGCTTTGTGTGCTAGGTGTGTGTGTGTGTGTGTATGTGTTTTCTGTACTGTGTGATGTCTGTGGGGCGTGGTATGGAATGGAGTATTTGGTTATAATGTCTCTCTGGTGTTACCTTAATGGTGCGAGGTGACGGTGCATGATTGTACATGTAGTGGCAAGGGTGTTGTGGGTTAGTTGTCGCTGCTGCCATGAATTGTGTTCCCCTCATGTCTAAATGTTCCCTAACTTTCAGTATTTTTGTTTCTGAGTGCAGGTGTTCTATTGGTGTTGTTTGAGTGCATCCTGTAATGATACGAAGTGCGTTGTTTTGTATTGTCTGTAAGATGTTTACGTGTGTGTTTGAGATAATAGATGCCCAGCATGGGCTAGCATAGTCCATAACTGAGCGAATATATTGTTTGTATATGAGTGATGTTGTTCCCCGCTGGTGTCCAAAGTTCGTGCCTATTAGTACCCTAAGCGTGTTAAGTCTTGAGGTACATTTGTTTTTAATGTCCCGAATGTGGTTTGCAAAAGATAATGATGTGTTGTATGTGACCCGAAGTATTTTGGTCCTGTGAGTGTGTGGAATGTTGGTGTTGTTTAGTGTAAGCTGTGGAGTTACCTGGTGTTCTTTTGTGTTGCTTGTAAGCAAGGTGATGGTTGATTTTGTGGGCGCTACTTTGAGTCTATTGTGTGTGAGCCAGTCTTGTATACTGTTTATGTATGTTTGTAGATTATTTGTAGAGGTGTCGATATTGTTGTGGGTGGATGTTAGAGTGATGTCATCTGCATATGATGATAAGGCAAGCTTGTTACCTATGGGTGTTGGAATGTCATGCATGTATAAGTTGAACAGTGTTGGTGAGAGAACAGAGCCTTGAGGGACTCCGTTCGGAAAAAGCTTGTTTTTGGATTACTTGCCACTAAATGTGACGTGAGTATCTTCCTGAAAGATAGTTGCTCAGCCAACTTTCGGTGTTATTGTGCATGTTTGTGTTGAGTATTTTGTTTATGAGAGGGAAGCGTGGGATAGGATCAAATGCTTTACTAATGTCTATTGTTGCTAATAGTGTGCGTTGAGCTGGTCGTCTGGAGTTGATGCCATCCATGATGTGCTGCGTGAGGTTAGTGAGTAATGTCGTGGTTGAGTGGTGAGGTTTGAATCCATGTTGAGTAGGCGATAGTGGTATGTGTGGGTTGGTGATTTGTAACATTAGTCTTTCTGTTACTTTGGAAGGTGTGCATAGTAAAGTAATGGGTCTATAGGAAGCTGGTTCTGCGTGGCACGGTCTTTCACTCCCCAGTAATTGGGCGGGAGGCTGTACTTTTTTTCTTCTAATATTATCCTATTTTTAAAAATCAATCAATCAATCAATCAATCAATTCAGCTCTTTTAAGAGGCCTAAAAGTTCACGGACAGAAAGACTCACAGACAGAATCACACACAACTTGCTTTTATATAATATAAAATATAGTATTATATATATATATATATATATATATATATATATATATATATATATATATATATATATATATATATGTGTGTGTGCATTATATGTGTGTGTGTGTGAAAGTGAAAATGAAAAGGTTTATTGTCCATATGACAAATATTATTAATACAATGACAGTTCACATACTAAGGATAGAAATATATACAGTTGAGTAGAAGTAATTCAGTAATGTCAAAGTTAAGTGGAGCTACAGACAGACATTTTCATAGAGGATAAACGGCAGGACTCATGGATAGCTTGGATAATGGGGTTGGTTGATTTTTTAATTCATTGCATTAGACTGTATTGAACACGTCTTGTTACCTCCGGGAAGCTCGGGACATTGCGGGTAGCAAACATTTGCGAAGCTGATCATCTCGGGGGTAATTTATGTAAGAGTCTAAAAGACCTGTTGTACAGCAAATTTAGGGTTCTGCCAGAGCCTTTTTTATAATTCACCGAGAGTTGCTGTCCGTATATATTACTGCAGAAAGTACGAAAAAGAGTGTCTATAGCTTCACTTGTACAGAACCGAAAGTTCCTTGTAGTCATATTCGCTTTAGCACAAAGGCTTCGAGATTGTTTTCATATATCCGAGTCGTCACTCGAGGAGCTGGTGATAGTTTGACCCAAATACTTAAACTCTTGTACTTCCTTAATTATGTCACCTTTAATTTTAAACCTAATATCAGCTGCTGATTACAGCTTTTAGGATGAAATTGCATAACCTTATGTTTTTGTAACATTAAAAAGAATATCATGTTTCTGCGAATACACTTCGCAGACTTTTAGTAGCCAATCCAAACCTTTAACAGAGGTACTTATTATCATCGGCATAAACTAAGTTATTTATCCTTCTGTTATCTATACAACATCCCACTGTTGCCTCATTAAGTGAAGCAATTAATCCGTCAATATACACATTAAACAGCATAGGAGAGAGCAAGGAGCCATGTCTCACCCCGCAAGAGCCAAAACATTCGGATAGTACATTGCCCCACTTAACGGTAAAAGATTGGTGAGAATACCAAAATTTCAATAAATTTAATATGTACATGGGAACCTTCTGTCTTCTAGTTTTTTAAATAAAATATTATGGTACACTCTATCATATGCCTTACTTATATCTAGGAAACAGCTATAAATAGTTGAATTACTGTCAGTGTATTTAGGTATTATTTCTTTAAGTACATAGATACACAGATCAGTTGAGTGGGATCTTTTAAAACTATATATATACATACAGGGTGTCCTATAAGTCCGGCATCATAGGAGAAATTCATATTTTTCTATTTCTACAAACCATAATTCATATTTTTCTTATGCTCGGGATGCCAATTTCCTGTTCACCATTCTGTTCAGTGACGAGGCTGTTTTTTATGGAAATGGTGAGGTAAATCGACAGAACACCTGCTACTGGTCTCAACCCTCACTGGTATACCTCTTCAAAGGAACAAGGTGCATCTCGGGTGATGGTATGGTGTGGCATTTGGAAGGATCGCATCATAGACCCCCCTCTTTTTCGATGAACATGTCACTGGAGGCACCTACCTACGTATGCTCAAGGAAGAAGCATTTCCCAGTGTCTTGAACGAAGAAGGAAATTTCCCAACATGGTTCCAGCAAGAAGGGACTCCTGCGCATTACAGCACCCAAGTAAGGGAATGCCTGTACCAACAATTCCCTGGTCATTGGATAGGACGTCGAAGGCCTGTGGAATGGCCAGCTAGAAGCCCGGACCTCACGCCACTAGATTTTTATCTCTGGGGCCACTTGAAAGCGCTGGTATACGCAGAGAAAATTAGGAGTGTTGAACATTTGCGGCAGCGCATTATTGGAGCATGTAACACCATTACTCCTGACATCATTCACCGTGTGCTTGCTGACTGGATATCACGTCTGAATTTGTGTATTGAAAACAATGGTGGACATATTGAGCACGTTCTGTAAATAAAAGCTTTTGTTTTGCCCCTTTTTTATTATTTTTCCTATGATGCCGGACTTATGGGACACCCTTTATATATGGTTTATTTGAATGTTCCTTAACATATTTGGCCTGATGGAGACATAAATAAATAGACATTGCTTATGTTCCTATGATGCGTGACTTTATGGACACCCTGTAGAATGGGAACGTTTTTAAGACTTTTGTTTAATTCGTTATCAATTATAATGAAAAAATTGTACGATAATGGATGCCTATTTATATATTTATTATCTGTAATGGATGATTTGACGGGTCTGTTTAAGTGTTTATTTGTTCCAAACGAAATACTTTTATATTCATCGACTCGAATTTTGTGTTGACGAGATGGGTCTTTTAAGGTTCTGTGATTTGTAGAGACGAATTGGAAATTTAGTTCAGGGAAGTGGTCTTTTAGAAGCAGGACTATTTTCATTATTGTTATTTTTCAGGTTTATTATACAGTACAACTATATAAACAGAGGAATCATTAGCTAGCATTGTCAATGCAGAAGAATTATGCCGTTAATACTAAATAGATATAACTTCAATTGTATGACCACAAAAAGGCCGAGTGCAGTTGCAATGCATGTTGATCAATGTTGCAAGGGGGAGGGGGTATGCAAGCAAGGGGGAGGGGGGGTAGTCCCCTACATGAAGGGGGTTGAAGGGAGGCCCAAGACCTCCCCCCAAAAGGGGTAACCTAACCTCTCCTGACCTAGGAAGGTACCCTAAGAGAGAGGAGAGAGATCTTTTCGCTGGCATGTCTCGTCGCATACTGAAGTTCTAGACCTTCTCAGCTGGCTTAGAAGGTGTAATCTGGCTTAGAAGGCTTAATCAGCCAGTTTGCTTGTTTAGAAAACAATATATATCCGAGTTAAATGCAATTCATAAGAATAGTTGCCAGATTGCGCTATTTATTTAATTTGTAATATATGTATGTAGGTGTGTGTAAACAGCAGAAGGAGAGAGAGAAGTTCCATCCGTTCGTAGCCATGGAGCAACGCATAAGTCAGCCATGCCACAGCCAGTCATACGTCGTAATCGGCTAACAGGCAAGCTTTTTAGATGGTAAACAACTAGCCGCCACAGTTTAGTGGATTATATAAAGTATATATGCATGTGGGTTGTGTATGCATATACGTTTGTCCGTAACACGGAATAAATAAAGACTTCGAGGAGCTCATCCCATCAACATCACGTGGTCGAGATGAGGGCTACACCAATCGTCTAAGTATAGACTTTATGACCTTCAGTATAGATATTAGGAGCCCATCCCACCCATCAGCAGCACGAGTCTGAGATGGGGCTACACCAATCGTCTAGACTTTAAGACCTCTCAGCAGTAACAGTATTACATAGCCGACTTTCCTACGGCTTTTACTTACCAACCAGATCTTACTTACCAATAACTGATAGACCAAAGCCGACTTACCTACGGCTTTTACTTACCAACTCCTGATAGACCTATATGATCTCGAAAAACGACCCAAATAATAGACAAAGCTATTAAGCATAACCATATTAAAATACATTTATGAGGCCATGGTAGATCAATAAGGGCTAAAAAAAAACGGCACAGCCAAAAACTCAAATATGATAAACCAAATTTAATGTAAAAACAAATTTTCTGTTTTAAGATACAAATATATCTTTAAATCTTATTATAAACAATATTCATTTAACTTTATATTAAAATTAGATTCTATTTTAGGGTAACATTCATTTTTCGTCTTTTACCCCGCATTAAATAAGGATAATTTAAAACAAGTTTCTGGCTTAATAAATCCAAATTTATCTTTAAGATACAAATATATCTTTAAATCTTATCATATAAACAATAATCATTTAATTTTATATTAAAACTAGATCTTATTTTAGGATAACTTATTCATTTTTTCGCCTTTTACCCCGCATTAAAGAAGAATTATTTAAAGCAAGTTTCTGGCTTAATATATCCAAATTTATCTTTAAATTAATATTTTTTATGATTTAATTATTAAACCAGATTTTAGTTTTAGTGGTAACTTATTCATTTTCATCTTTTTACCACGCATTCTACCTTATCCCCAATTATTATTATCACTAATATTTGACATATGGAGTATGGCACAATAAACATTATAATTTTCATGTAAAAGTGATTCTTACGTGTATATATATATATATATATGATGTAAACCCACAAGGAAAAAGAAAAATGATCCCAAGGCCTTTCGTGTATTCAGAAGTACACCTCGTTAAGGAATGACCATGACGAGGTGTACTTCTGAATACACGAAAGGCCTTGGAATAATTTTTCTTTTTCCTTGTGGGTTTACCTCATTCATTCATTTTACGTGTTTAATTGTGAAATTCATCTATATATATATATCTACACACACACATATATATATATATATATATATATATATATATATATATATATATATATTATATATATATATATAGAGTGTTCTACCAAGGTGAAAACATCTGCCTGTAGCCCCACTTCGACATTACTGCATTATTTTTAACATAATTTTAAATCAGCTTTTAGGATCATATTAAATTTTACTGTTGAGGATACAAGATGTCCAAGAAATAATGACGCAAAAATATTTAATTGACCCAACTGCAACTATCATACACCCATACCATTTTCATATATCATCTAGTGGGCACAAAAGAAAAATGTCTCTTGTTGTGTCACCCGTTGAAGTCCTTAATTTGACCACCCTTGTTACCCCGTCTGCCCCTGGTCTGAGTTTTAAAACTCGAGCCAGAGCCCTGTACTCTCTTGGAATACTGTCGTGTATTAGAACAAGGTCCCCCAACCTTAATTGTATCAGACAAATCCTTCTTAGTTATTTGTCTGTCTCTCTCCCTTAGACCCATCAAGTACTCAGTTTTCCACTGCTTAATGAAATGAGCCTTAACTTTAGTTGTGATGTAACCTAGTCTGGAGACAATAATAATAATAATAATCATAATAATAATAATAATAATAATAATAATAAAGCCAAATTTAAATAGTGCTAAAAATTTATTTAAAATAACTATGTTGAGCATCCACTTATTAAATTTTAAAAAATCTGAGGGCAGCTTAGACCAATTATGATAAATACACGCCCACAGAGGTTTCGCCGTGCAATCAGAAATCCTGCGAGCTGGCGAATGGCCTTTTGAGTGCAGGCCTACATCACTTGAAATGGGTCAAAGCTCCGCATATAAAAGGGGGCCACTTTCATCTCGAGGCCATATTAGCTGATATTTTCCAGTGAACATTCACGTGTTGCTAGCTTTAAAGAATACAGACAGTGGCTCAGATTTCTTTTCATCAACAGGAGTATACGAAGCTGGAGGTGTTATGTAAGTTACATTCGCGAAGTGAATTGAGTATATATATATATATATATATATATATATATATATATATATACTGTGTATATATATGTATATACATGTGCACACAGCTTAGGTCAAAAAAGTAAGGGCCTGAGCTGGGGGGGATCACGAACTCTATAGGGGCACTCGGTGAGCTAATGGTGTTTAACGGATTAACTGTAATAAAGTCACTGTGCTCTATAGATACTTGTGATGGGGGCATGTCAAAGAGGGCCAGCTCCAATTTACAACATTGTGAACTACACGGATGGATGAAACGTGCCATGGCGCGCCAGAAATAGTGACATCTCTCTCGACAAGTAGTAAACAGTCTATGATTCATGTGAGCAACGTCCTTAACTTATATCAGTTAAAAAAGTGGTCAACCATAGGTTTCATGCGCTTAGAACACTTCTTTTTTGATGACCTTTTTACGTTTAACGCCACGTGCTGGTAACCCCTTCTTCTTCCGTACAGGACCTTCTTCTTCCCGCCACCACGCATTTTTCTCTTTAACCTTTGATGATTTCATTCCGTGTAGCTTTAAGTGCTTTTTTGGAGTTTCTTTAGGCTTACCCCAGCCATTATGTCTTCTACCGTGTTAAAACCTGATTGTAACGCTTTCCTGCCGAGATATCTGGCACCACTCTTCAGCAATGGGACAGCCGTACGCAGTATGGTTGAAAAAATGGACCCAATCCCACTCCCGCACTGGTATCTCACCCCTCGATAGACTGTGAAAGGCCTTTGGGTCATTATATCACAGTGCGACGAAAGTGCAGCTTCACTATTAAGCTCCCATCACTGAATGGATAACTTTCCCCTCAATCGTTCTTATATATATTAAGATATTGGTTAGTAGGTTAGTTGCGACATTGACATAATGAGGCTTGTCGTATGTATGTGATGCTTAAGCTCATTCCCTATGATTGGGAATGTGGGCGATGCGCAGCAGGCGCTCCTGGTTATCCCCAACAAACTGATGTTCCACAATGTTTCCGTAAACGTAACACATGCTCGGGGGAGGGTAGCCATCGCTCAATTTCTCCAATTTCAGCTAATACCTTAAGCTGTACAAGTCATGCTGTGACTCGTGAAAAGTGTTTCTTTGGAGGGCCCCGACGTTTCTATCCACAGGTATAATTTGGAACAGTTCATTGTCCTTAATATCTCTACTAGTCGTTGATTTTAGCATCAAAGTATGGGCCGGTGTGTCTACTGTATATTTACGACTTCAAAAAGTAAATACCTTTCAAGACTTATTTAAAGCCCACACAATATCAGAAGCTCTGTCATAATGACCAGGCCCTAGTGTTACTTTTGTACTATAGTACTGTGTCTCACTGAACCAGACTGACCGTATAGTATCATCTAAAGTCATGCCTAATTTTTCACACTCATCGAATCATCTAAGAACCAGAAAAACGGCCTGTTTCTTCTCAGTACTTAAAAACTTGGTAGCCAATTGAAATTTGCATATTCCTACCTCATATGATTCACGGCCCAATTCAATGGGCCCATGGAGTTCTGTCACAAAGTTGGCCAGGGTGTTGTGAGGATGTACAGGCAGAGAAGAGGACGGGAGTGTGACGTAGAAGTAGTTAGGCGCCATGTTGCATACTATGTAAGTTTCATTATTGCATCAGCTTTTATAGAGGTGTTGAAGCTTTCTGGGTACCCTAGCCATTTCACCAGATACATTTTTCTCTTTCCTGAACCTTTGCTGCCTAAATTTTTTTCAATTTTAAACACTTTCTTTCCAAAATTAAATGTCACTTTCTGCAGCTCCTCGCTGTAAAATTCCCCTGCAATTTCTTCCCCATTCAAATCTTCAACGTAATACAGCATTATTTCGTCTAAAGGTGTCATAGCCCTAACTTTAAAAATCTCACGTGTCCAACCTTGCTCAAATACTTTCGCAAATTTATTACCCGAACGCGACAGCCTTACATAATCATTGATTTTGAAACGCCAAGAGCGTGGTGGCACTCTACGAATATCTTTCCTCATCTCACATTCCGTGTTCGTACCTCTTTCTAAAATTTCGTTAGGTGTTGTACCAATCGCTCGGTGGTGTGAACGGTTGTAGGATGAGGCCAGCGAATCCAGAATGTCTATATATCTGTACGTGTTTTTGTGTATGAAATAGCGGTGCATACGTTCCTTTATAATACAGTGAACTCTTTCAGCTAAAGATGCCGTATGTATAGAATTGCTAGTGTAATAACTGATGTTAAACTCTGTCAACATGTTCTGAAAAGCTCGGCCAATAAATTCTTTCCCCATGTCGGTACAAAAATAGCCAGGAATCCTGTTTTCTTTCAACATCAGCGTTTTGGTGGCTTTATCAACTGTTTCAGGCGATTTATTTTTCAGGGGAATTAGCCACAACTATCTAGATAATACATGTATTATGAATAGGATGTAGCGGTAGCCGACATTGTACGCTGAATATCTCCACATGTCTGTTAAATCCGCCTGCCAAATAGAATCAATCGAAGCTGCTGTTGTCTTGGCTGTTTTAAACCTTTTTCTCACCGGCTTATGAAGTGTATAAGCATCCTGAGCCCGAAGAAACCACTCAACATCTTTTTTCCCTACTCCTTCTTTATAAACGCCTCTGTACAGTCTATTAATGCCGCCGTAGGAGGCTGGGCTAGAAATGTCATAATAACGTTTTCTTAATATGTTAGCCATTTGCGTATTTTAGAGGCGCGCGGGGAGGGTTGGCCTTTGTTCTTTGGTCTCTTCTTTCTCCTCTTCAGAGATGTTACCGCTGGATGCGAAGACGTGTTGAGCTGTGGTACATACGAGGCTTGTCCCAAGTCTTTTAACCTGTTCAGATTACCTATCAGTGTTTTGGGGATATTTATTTGCTATATTCTTGCTTTAATATATTCCCATCCTGCTGGTGAGGGCCTATCCCACTTTCTCAACAAGTCATGTGCGATGTCAATGGTGTTCGAACCTTGTACCTTTGTTCCTCCAATAACAACCTCGCCTGTATCGGTCCAATATATAATGGGATCCTCACTCAATAGATTATAAAGACTTAAACCTTTATTCCTCAATGTATGTGGGAGACTGCTTTTTAATACATGCTCGATATGTTTTGGGGTTGCTCCATTGTTCTTTGACTGTTCGTCTCTAGCCTCGATCCCAGGTCATATGCCACCATGCTCAACGTCGCCTGCGCTGTGGTGCCTAATAACTACAGGGACCTCTGTCGGATTCTTATAATTTTCGTACTCATGAAGAAATTTCTACAGAGCTTGGTATAAGTCTTTTCTCATCAGGAGGCTTTTCACTGTTTAATAAAAGTTAACAAATCGCTTTCCATTCTTTTAAGCCTGCTTTTACGGGGTTCTAGAACCGTATTTGGACTCTTTGAGCTTTGTAGCGAAGCATACACTTCTTGTGGAATCACGACTACTTTCTTCATTATATTAAACAAGTCAGTAAAGGCCCCAAAACTGAAAATAAAATGGGGAGAAATGAACCCCCTCTTTGTACAATAATTTGCTTTTTCTTCCGCACAGTTTGACTTTTACGAGCGAGTGTGCGTGTTATGTTCTTGTAACGACGTAGGCGAGCCTTCTAAGGGGGTTTCGTTGGTACATTACATTTTATAACGTTAAGACAAATTTCACAGATGCATTTTAAAAAGTCGGAGTCAATAGTTTTAACAAACAGCTGTTGCAGTCCCCATGGCAGTCGATGATATATTTTTATTAATTCACGGTATTTCTTTAACCTTTTTGTCATTCTGGGATATACACCTTTTCAGCCTCGTTTGGGGATATATTCGTTCTTAGAAGCACTCTAAACGTGTTTCGCGGATGAAGATCACAAAGCAAATATCCGTAACGTTGACTTGTAGCTTCTTTATAAGCTTTCAAAAACTCCTTACACTGATTCGGGAACATTTGACCGGCTAATATCCCAATTTGTGACACATCTCTACGTTGTGCGAATAAGACTAGATAGTGTGTATTTAGCGACACATCGCGCATGTATTTATTTTTGAAAAATAGATTCTGATTGATGAAGAATACGCTAATGTTAAGATGGTGGGAGAATACTGTAAATGTCTCGGCAAACGTTTTATCCATTTCTAACATGAGATCCTCAATCACACTGACCGTATGTTCATTTCCCTTTAACGAATTAACGTCATATGCACCTTTGTGGAACAAAATATCATCTTGGTACTCGTTGAATACTGACTGGTATGTCGAATAGCACCATATTACTTTATGCACAAATTTTGAGAACATCTCCTCCTTATCTTTAATGATTTTAATCATAAACACGGCCCGGTGCTAGTGTCTCCGAGCAACTGATACAATGAGCAAACCAACACAGTTTTACCACATCCTGTAGGGCCAGATATAATACATGGGTGATGCTCCTTATATCCTACAGTCTTGTTTTCGTCTTCTTCCTCAGAACCGTGAATGACGACAAGGATAAGGTACTGTGCCAGCAACATGTCCCCATCATCGATATTACAGGTGATTCCGATAACTGTGTAGTTGTTGTTGGGGCTACAGACTCCGCCTCCGCTAGCGAGCCCACAGCAACGCCAACTGTCGCACCCCCACGCGATAATTCGAGTAGAAAGCGGGGCCATGATGAAGTTGATGATTCACCTTCCACATCAGGTATAAAGCGTGCCAGGAGTGCGCCGGTTGTTAGAACCCCAGTAATAGAACCCCAGCCCTCTACGTCTTACGACACACACCCCACATTAGTTCCTTCTACAAATAAAACTGTGCCCCCTTATTCCTGCTCAATTCTGGTCGTACCCTCCACAGCAGCAGCATCTCATTCTGTAGATAGTAGCATAACATTCGAGCTGGTGCGCACCGCCACCCCCATCCCGTCCCTGACTAGAAATCGGTACGTAGTCAGGGTCGACCGGCGAACAACGTATAGCAACGGTGTTGAACACGGACTGCGGCGCGTAGTTGAACGTATTGTGGAGTTTGCCCTTCAGAACAGCGAGGGACGTGAAGTCAGGACGCGAATGTCCTTCGGGTTCGGGTCAGATGACGGAGATATAGATGATTTTTGGGTAGTAATACCCTGCAGGCGCTTGGCCGCTGTAGATATAGAATATATTATGGGCCGTATAATTCAGGCCTCTCAAAGTAACATCGCCTTCAACATGGACAACTTCACGATAGATATTGACCACGTGTTCCGTGTTGCGGGACATACGGCCACACCTTATATTCTTAACTTCAATTATCAGGCTATTTACAGACAGCATATAAACTCCGAGCGTGGTTGCGGCTTTACAGCAGTAGTCATAGCTCATCTGTTTACTGTACTAAATGCATGGGGCAAAAAAATTTGGTTGCCTACGGTTGTGCAGCGTGCTCGTAAACTGGACGCAGATTGCAAGATCGAGTTTGACTGTAATATGGGTCCTGAAGAGCTAAGAAGGGTGGAGTAGGAAATGAATGTTCGTATAGTTGTATTTGGAATGGATGATCGATGGATGATCGTCGTGGGACTGTGTATGTTTTTAAAAGCTTAATTTATTTTAGGACTGTCAGGAACAACCTATTTCCCCATACGCAATATAAGGACTCTTTACGCGAGTTATAATAAAAGTCGAAAATATGGAAGGCATCATGATTTGTGTAAGGGATATATCGAGTTTGCGGATGATATAGTGAAACATTGTAAGAATTGTCACGTGGTATATGAGCATTGTAAAAGTTCCAAATGTGAAAGTCGTGTAGTTGAAGCCGAGAAGAGGGACTGTAATGTGTGTAGGCGCACATTTTTCAATAATAACTGTTTTGAGCTCCATAAAACAATTGGTACGTGTAGGAAAATGAGAATCTGTGAATGTGGTATGTTTCATATGATGGATAATTGGGGGAAATTAACGCATAAATGTGATGAAATTCACTATTCTACATGCCACGAGAAATATAAGGCAGATGGTATAAAGCATGTATGTTATATGAAAGATGCTAAGCCTAAAAATAAACCTTGTATAACTGTATACTACGACATAGAAACATATACGATGCTGAAACCAAAGCGGTTATCCCACTTCTACTTGTAAGCCAGACTATCTGCGACGAGTTCATGGAAGTCGAGTGTGATGAGTGTCGCAAATGTGGTAAACGATCAAACGTTTTTAGAACGATTGCACACGACAACCCCGTGAAACTCTTTGTGTCCTATATTGTCAAGTTAGCGGACAAGTTAAAAAAAATGACTATATTCTTGTCCATAACGGCGCAAAATTTGACACAATTCCTTGATAAGAAGCTGCTTCAACACGAATCATCGGAGATATTTGCAGGCGATCCCTTGAAAAGAGGAAACAAACTTATACAGATGCAAAGAAGAGGTAATGTTCAGTTCAAAGACACTTCATTACTCACGCCTTATAAATTAGCCAAGCTACCCAAGGTGATGGGTGTAGCCGCCGATGTTTTAAAGGGTATTTCCCTTACACTTTCCTCACTAGCGACACGTTAAATTACGTAGGTCTACCTCCCCCCCTACCAAACATTAATTTAACTATGCCAACATGAGTGATGGTGAGCGTAAAGATTTTGATTGCTACTACAACAGTTTTAATGAAGATAATTCTTACAATATAGCGGATGGCTGTGAGCGTTATTGCGTGAATGATGTGCGCGTGCTTAGAGCATGGTTCCAGGCCTTTAGAAGGATGTATATAGACCGGTTTAACTGCGACCCGCTACAAGTCGCAACCACGATCGCCTCATTGTACTTTACGGTGTTCAAGAACAACTTCATGCCTAAAGACACACTAGCCATCACTCTCAGAAACAACCCACGCAATTATGGGCATAAGGCTATTTACTGGCTCATACATCTGCAGCAACAGACCGGTGTATACGTAAAACATGCCCGCAACACGGCGAAAGTGACCATTAAGGTCAACAGCCGTGTTTTTTGCGTGGATGGTCTAAGCGAAGACCATGCCACTGGTGAGAAGACTGCATACTCCTTTAACGGTTGCTGGTGGCATGGTTGCCAGCGTCCTGAGTGTGTGGAATCGTAGGAGATATCCATGGTAGATCTCCTGCCGACAGTCTCACGTGGACCCGCACCCGCGACCAACTTATAAGCTCCCAGTTCACTCACAAGGTCTTGTGTGAGCACGAATATGATGAACGGATGGAGACAGATGGACATTACCGCGAAGAAATAAACACCATCAAACGTTCAATGGTGTTGGACCATCTCAAATGCGCCAAATGTTCGGCGGGCGTACAAACCCCTTCAAAATATACTTTCCACCTACGGAGGGCGTGGAAACTCCATTACTAAGACTTCTGTTCTTTATACCCCTACGTGATGAAGAACAAACCGTACCCGTAGGAGCACCTGACAAACTGGTGGGCCCCACCCTGCCTACCATCGAAGAGTTCTCAGTTAATTTGAACGAGAACTATTTCGGCCTTTCTTTCGTAGATGTGCTCCCCCTCGCAACTTGTGGATGCCAATCTTTCCCGTCGTTATGGCCATAAACTCGTGTTTCCCCTGTGCGCGAAGTGCGCAGAGGAGAACAATGAGGCCTGTAATCACATCCAACCAGCGGAAGATCAAAGGCGTATATACAAGTCCTGAGCCGTCCCGAGCCGTTCGCTACGGTTACAGAATATTGAAGATATATGAGGTGTGGAGGTTTCAGAAGCTCTCCCAACCTTTTCACACCATATATAAACTTTTTTGAAGGATAAGGTAGAAGCGTCAGGTACCCGCGAGGAGTTGAGACCGAAAATGAAAAATCGGCTTATATTCAACGCTACCGTGATCGTGAAGGGATAGAACTTGAACGGGCCCAAATTGTAAAGAACCTAGGCAAGCGCTTTAGTGCAAAGTTGTACCTAAATAGTCTTTGGGGGAAATTTGCTCAGAATACAGACAAGGGGAACGTCCATCTACCCAAAGTTATAACGAGGTATGGGATTACGCCAACGCTCCCGATAAAGAGGTCATGGAGATCGTGAATGTGGGTAATACCGAATTGGCTACAGATACATCACGTGTTACAAACATAACTGTAGCCAGTTTCACAACAGCATACGCTCGCATCATACTTTGGAGTCTACTGCATTCTCTTGGGCGGAGGGTTCTGTACGCAGACTCAGATAGTGTGATATTCACGGAGAGGGAAGGTGAATACATGCCACCTATTGAGAAATTCCTCGGAGAGTTGACTGATGAGATCAAGGATGAGTATGGATATAGTGCCTACGCTGATTTTTTGTCTCAACATGTCCAAAAACTTACGGGGTACGGGTGAGGGTGGGGGAGGAAATGAGATATATCGTGAAGGCGAAAGGCATCACACTTAACCAAGCGAACCGTCGGATCGTCAACTTTGATTCGCTGAAGGGGCTAGTGAGCTTAGAAAATGAGGGTGACCAACCACCCCAACTGACTGTAGGGACTCACAATTTCTGGGCGCAGAAGCTGTGGAACGTGAAGGAAATTAGGGGCACGAAAGTGTGTCGTAACACATAGAGGAAACGCTACCACGTGCCTGGCACCTACGATACTGTTCCCTTTGGATACCGCGAGGCGTGAATATTGCTGTCATGTTAGTGTATATTTACTTGTTGACGATATTTTTTTTTATTTATTACGTGTATTTCAATATATGCCATGAATTAGAGCCTATTTACTTGTTAACGATAAGTTTATTTATTTTTCTATTTAAAATAAATCATGTTTCAGTCAGCGTTTCATTTTCTCCTTTGTGTGTGTGTGTGTGTGTGTGTGTGTGTTGGAAAAAACTAAGCACCGCCCACTGTATGACGCATGACGCAACCCAATCAAAGGGGTCACGTGACTCCTGCTTCTAGCTGGTCATATCTCTGCCCTGCGTCCTCAGTTGACCTCAACAAGCCCTGGATCTCAGACGTGTATTTTATCTGCTGATGAATTCTCACGTAGACGGAAAATAGTGATGGCTACCTTTGATATTGCGTGCTCGACATTCATGAAATGGTATTCGATAAAGTCTACAGATGTGGTGAACACTCAAAGAATTCCTAGTCCTCCCTCCTTTGAGGCTTTTAAGGCCACATTGAACCGCGCGAAGCATGATGAGCAGGAGGTCCAAATATTCTACGGATATTTCGGCGGGAGCATTGTGGGCTTTCGTGCCTCAAACAATGTAATAGACTACGTCATAGGACTAAACTGCGTAAAGGCGCACATACACCGCGAAGTGAAAGAAGCATCACGTGTAAAAGAGAAACAACGGGTGTGGGGTGTGAACCTTGTTGACGAATGGTGTGACAAGCGGTATTATGTCATGTTACATCACACCGAGTACGCATGCCCTGCGGCCGAGAATATAAATCTTGTGATTATGGCTAACCTAAAATATTTTTATCATTACCTTCATATATATCGATGAGGTTCGCAGTGAGGTTGTGGCTAAAAGCTTGTGTGAGTTTTTAATAGAGTTTAGGGATGAGTTTCGCTTGTTAGGCAAAAAGGACAGATATGGACACATGTTTCTCTCAAATAGAGCGCCGTAGTGTTAATAAAATGTGTGGAGAATATGAACGAAGATGTATGGTGCGCGTTCCGAGGAGTGACAAAACATTAAAGCCGTTATTACTTCATGTATCGGAAAAATCCTCTAAACGAATGTCCGGGATAGTGAATTACAAATATTCATATGATTCTTTCATGTTGGAACAACCCCGTGCACGAATCACTAACGTTTGGTATGATGTACTCATGTGACTCATCCCCCCCACACCTCCCGCCGAACCAAACCGCGCACCGGCTGCTCATAGTCACCTCAGAGTTTGACCCGACTGAACGTCGACTGAAACGATGTGTAGACAAGCAAATTCTGGTAAAGGGCACGTTATTTATTAAGTGTTGAGGAAGTGAACAGATTCTTCGTGGCGATTGAGAAGTGGGGCGAGGACCGTTATAAAATACCTGCAAGTGTAGGAACAAAAAGAGAGCAGATTAGTAATGCACCCTCATACGCTGTTATTTGTACGTTGTCTATAAATCGAAACCAACCATGCATTGATATACGGTTGATGTGGAAGAATGCAGCTGACAATAACGTCCTTATCCCCACGCGAAACCTTTTCATTCTCGACAGAATGTTTGAAGTCGTCGGTTTCCGCAAGCTAAAGCCTATATTAGACGCACGTGTTGACCATATGCTTTATTTTGACACGGTTCTTGAATACTCATACACCGCTCTGCTCGACGGCTTTACCGAGTGTAGCCGACTCAACAAGTCGAGAATGGATTGGAACTGGATGCGTATTTAAAAGGAATAGACTTCGAAATATCTTGAACTTTGGTACAAAGGACTTGAGCGGTACAGGGCTGAGCTCACCTACACTGTTCAACCTGAAGAGCTATTTCTTTATATAATGGGCAGCTGTCGGCACGATTTAGAAGATTACTTCAATTGTCGATATGCGTTGTGAAGAAGAGTTCACGGTTGAAAAGCTCGGATTGGAAAAAATAAACCTTCGTTTGGAAAGGAGTGTTTATAAACTTGAATTTAATAATGATGTTCTGGCAAACGATGCTCTCTTTGCTCTTTGTGCGTGCTTTTGAATGTATTCTACCCGTGTTTAAAGAGAATGATAACTTGCCAACCAATTGTAAAGTGGGTACAAAAATAATGTTAAACGATCTGAAAGCCCTTTATATTGAATATAGATATCCACATACTTTGAGTGGTGAAATAATGTTAAATCGTATTTATTGCGTAGTACAAAGCAACGAGGATGTAACTGTAGACTCGATTACATGCGAGTTTAGTATTTTATTTAAGCGCAGTAGAAAATAAAGCGCGTATATTTTGATGTGCATACAGTATATATATATATATATATATATAATATATTATATATATATATTATATATATCCATGTATTGGAATTCTTCTGCACTATTATTTTTGAAGTTTATATATGTGTATTTTTGGTTGCGCGTACATATATTAAACGTGGATATAGATTCCTTCTGTACTATTATTATTTTTTATGCTTATATAAAGGGTGATCCAGAGAAATGGGACCCAAAAGAAACCCCTGTAACTCTTAAAGTATAAGTCCTTTTATAAAATCATACGCATCATTCGAAAGAGGATAGTTACAAGTTTGTACAGGATTGTATAGGTTTTGACAATACAAGACAAGATAAGATACAAAACAAAATAAAAGTGTTAGTTAAAACTAACCCTTCAAGATGACTGCATGGACTGTGGAACAGCTGCGTTTCATAACTGAGCAATATTATGAGCATGGAAGAAGTGTAGTTTCAGCTCAAAGATCTTTCAAGACAAATTTTCAGATGTCAAAATCACCTTCTAAGAAAGTAATCCGTCGGTGTGTCAGAAATTTTTCCCTAACTGGCAGCATTGGAAAAAGAAAACCAACTGGAAGAGTGCGCACAGCAAGGATAGACGAGATCATTAACAGAACTCATGAAATTGTACAGGATAATCCTAACATAAGCATCAGACGTGCTTCTCAGCTGTTAGGAGTTGGATATGGAACAACACACCGTATATTCAAGCAAAATTTAATGCTTTTTCCATATAAATTTCAAACAGTGCAACAACTAAACGATGGAGATTTCGCACGAAGACGACAATTCTGTCAATGGATCCAACAGAAGGTAAATGACACCACCAATTTTCTAGCAACTTTGATTATGTCAGACGAAGCCCATTTTCACTTGAATGGAACTGTAAACAAACAAAATTGTCGTTTCTGGGCAACAGAAAATCCATTGAATATTACCGAAGTCCCGTTGCATATTCAGCGTGTAACTGTTTGGTGTGGTCTTACTTCATCTCAGATCATAGGGCCGTACTTTTTCGAGGATTCCACCGGAAACACGGTCACTGTAAATGGTGATCGCTACGGAAAAATGTTGACCGATTTCCTTATTCCTAAATTAAGAGATCTTTGTCTAGAAACCACTGGTTCCAACAAGACGGAGCTACCTGCCATACCACGAGGAACTGCATGGCAGTTTTGCGTCAAACGTTTCCAGGCGAGTTAATCTCAAGATTTGGAGACGTTGAATGGCCCGCAAGGTCTCCGGATTTTTCTCCCTTAGATTATTATCTCTGGGGATATTTAAAGAGTAGGGTCTACAGAAATAACCCAAGGACCTTGCAAGAATTGAAGGCCGCCATCACAAATGAGATACAGGCCATACCACCGCACACTCTTGCAAAAGTGATGCAGAACTTACAAGCGAGAACACTGGAATGCTTGGCAACTAATGGAGCACATTTGAAAGGAGTCATTTTTAAAAAATAAATATTTCATAATAAACTTGTAACTCTACTCTTTCGAATGATATATAGTTTTTATGAAAGGAATTAAATATTAAGAATATTTGGCTTTTTTTTATGGGTCCCATTTATCTGGATCACCCAGTATAAGTGTGTAGATGCGCGTACATATATTAAACGCGTATATAGATTTCTACCATACTATTATTATTTAGGAATGTAGGTGTGTGTGTGTGTATATATATATATTCCTCGCTTAAAATGTGTATTTTTTGGTGTATATAGATTTCTTCTTCTATTATTATTTTTGATTGCATATTTATCCTCTATATATTCCCCAAGCTCAATAAGTGTATGCTAAATAATTTATTCGATGTTAAATAATTCGTTTTGCGACTAAATAAATAGAATGATGTAGTTGTATTTTATTATTCAAAGTATATACATAAACGATATTATTCGTTTTAATTATTATACGTCAAAATTAATGGCACTACAAAAGTTATTAAATATATATTTGCATTGCCTTCTAAGCCAGCTTAAACCTTCTTAGCCGACTAGGGCTGTCAAGAACTTCATTATACGTTGAGCCGAGTACATTTCTCCATTAATACGAGGGCCACTCAATATGTTTTTCCCCACCTTTTTTTTTCTTTCCAAGTTTCCTTGTAAGTTCCAGAAATTTTGTACACAGGTAGTTACATACCTTTTTTACAAGTTTCTATTTTTCCACATAGTCTCCATCCTTTTCTACGACTTTCCCCCACCTCGAAACAAGGGCCTTTATTCCTTGCTGGTAAAAGTCCGCTGGGTTCCGCTGGAGCCACCTCAACCTCCTCAACAACCTCATCGTCACTCTGAAACTTTCTTCCACGAATAGCGTCCTTCATTGGCCCAAACAAATGGAATTCTGAAGGTACCAGATCCGGGCTGTATGGAGGATGGGGTAATACAGTCAAGTGCATTTTTGTGATGGCCTCTCTTGTTTGCAAAGTGTTGTGTGGTCTTGCGTTATCGTGCAAAAGATGGACGGCCTCCAGATTTCTCTCCGGTCGAATTCGCTTTATCCGTCTCTGGAGTCTCCTTAGGGTAGCAATAATGCCTCTGAGTTGATTGTTTGTCCTTTCTTCATAATGTCCACCAGAATCACCCCTTTCATGTCCCAGAAGATGGTGGCCATAACCTTTCCTGCAGAGGGAGCCATTTTGAACTTTTTCTTGCTGGGGATCCGCGTGATGCCACTATATGGATTGCCGTTTTGTTTCAGGTTCAAAGTGGTGTACCCAAGTCTCATCCCCAGTCACAATTCGTGAAAGGAAGGCATCCCCTTCTGTTTCGTATCCAACTAACGACTCAGAAGCAATTTCTTTTCTTTGGGCTTTGTGATCTTCAGTCAGTTCACGAGGAACAAACCGTGAATACATTTTTTAGTATCCCAGTTGCTGAATTATCGTATTCACACTTCCTTCACTAATTCCTAGCTCCAGTTATAGCTCCTTGTATGTGACGCGCCGATTTGATCGAATGATGCTGTTAGCACGTTGCACAGTGTGAGATGTCACAGCCGATGCCGGGCGACCGCTGCGTGGCTCATAATCGAGGCTGGCTCTCCCTCTCTCCGATGATCTCACGTTTAGACCAGCGTCCAACTGTGCTTCAATCGACACCAGCATCTCCGTAAACGTTTTTAAACGTTTGTGAATATTTCCAATTGTTTCCTTCTCTGCGGTTAAGAACTCGATAACAGCTCTGTGTTTATGACGCATATCATTTTCAGATGTCATTTTCGAAACTGCGTTAACCATCGGTTTTATTCAATGGCGTTTAAAGGAGGTTTTATACAAGAAGGGGGGGTCAAACTGGAAAAATCCGGTTATGTGAAGCGCAGAAAGTTCAAACTTTCGGCCTAAAAAACATTTCAGCCTCATGGCCTATTATTTAGCTATGAAAAAAGGGTGGGGAAAATATATTGAGGACCCACTAGTATATATATATATATATATAATAAAAAAAATAGCGCAATCTGGCAACTATTGTTATGAATTGTATTTAACTCGGATATATATATATATATATATATATATATATATATATATATATATCAGGTCATCCCATAGTAATGTCGTTTTTTACGACAGATTAAGTTTAAACTAGTCTTACTCGGTTTAAGCATAAATTTTCCGAAGGTTATATCTAAAAGATCTATCGTGTTTCGCTACATACTTTACAGACCTTGACCAGTGAAGACGTGTGTTTTGCTTTATGTGAACCCCTCATAAATATGGCGGTATCAGAACAGCATATCAGGCATACAATGCCTTACGAGTTCAAAAAAGGGAATAGTGCTACTGAAGCAACGCGAAACATTCAGGACGTTTATGGCAACGATATTCTGCATGTGAGGAAATGTCAAAGATGGTTTCAAAAGTTTAGGAATGGTGACTGCTGTTTGACAGATGCAGCACGCTCTGGACGCCCTGCTGAGTTTGATGATGACCTGCTGTTAGGCGCACTTGAAGAAGACTGTTCAACAACTGTCGAAGAATTGGCCCAGAAACTCAATTCATCCCCGTCCACCATCCATCGACATTTGCAACAACTCAGGAAAGTGCCTAAGTTAGGAAAATGGGTGCCACATGAATTGTCGGTCGACAATCTGAGGGTGCGGGTAAACATTAGCACAGCTCTTCATTCCCGTGAACTCCAAGATCCGTTTTTGCACCGTTTAGTGATTGGTGATGAAAAGTGTATACTGTACCAGAATGTTAAGCGCCGTCGACAGTGGGTTTGTGCGGAGAACCAGCGACACCACAGCCAAAACCAAATCTTCACCCTCGGAAGGTGTTGCTTAGTGTTTGGTGGGATAAAGGTGGTGTAATACACTTTGAAACCTTACCACACAACCAAACAATCACCACTCAAGTCTACTGTCAACAACTGGATCGATTGAACACTGCACTAAAAGAAAAGAGACCTTCTTTGGTTAATCGGAAAGGAATCGTGTTCCACCACGACAACGCACGTCCTCATACCGCTCGGATCACTTCTGCAAAAATTGAGGAGCTTTGGGTGGGAAAAACTTCCACATCCTCCACATTCTCCAGACCTTGCGCCTTCAGATTATCATCTCTTCAGGAGTCTGCAAAACTATCTTGACGAGAAACAGTATAATTCTTTAGATGCCCTGCACACCAGTCTTTGTACGTTTTTTGCCTCAAAACCGCCTGAATTTTATAAACATGGCATTGGAAAGCTTGTAGGACGTTGGCAGAGTGTCATTGATTCCGATGGAAAATATATACTAGATTAAAAAGTTTCAGTTGAGTTTTTTTTTGTCTTTCAAATTCCGATCTAAAAAAAACATTACTTATGTGATGACCTGATATATATATATAAAAATTATTTCACGAAAGTAACATGTGAATAATATTTCCTTCGTGGTTATTTTCACCATATATATATATATATATATATATATATATATATATATTGTCTTCTCTTCTAAACAAGCAAACTGCCTGATTAAGCCTTCTAAGCCAATTACGCCTTCTAAGCCAGATTACACCTTCTAAGCCACCTGAGGAGGTCAAGAACTTCAATATGCGACGAGACATGCCAGTGAAAAGATCTCTCTTCTCTCTCTTAGGTTACCTTCCCAGGTCAGGGCAGTTTAGGTTACCCTTTTTGGGGGGAGGTCTTGGGCCTCCCTTCAATCCCATTCATGCAGGGGACTAACCTCCCTCCCCCTTGCAACATTGATCAATATGCACTACTTCAAATAGATATCTATCTTAAGAGATATCTATCTTAAAGTGTAGTTAAGTTTGGCTGATAATTATGTTCTGTAAAAATATATTTACATCTCTATCGAAGAAGGGAGCTACGTCGTAACTACGTCGCAGCACCACTTCCCCTTAGATCAGTGAGGTTAAGCGATGTTGGATCTGTCAGTAGTTGGATGGGTGACCGTTTTCCGCGTTCAGGTAACTTAGCAACCCGCGGTTCGGACCCCACACTCAGCTGTAAGCTCCCTCCGTCAGACCTTTGCCGTTACGAACGATGTTAAACAACAAACCTAATTATCTGTCTAAGGTAACGATCAATTATGAAAAGACAACGAAGCAACCACGAGTGGAAGGCACCGAAGATTCGATTAAATTCTCGAGTGCTTGAAATGAACTCTCATGAAACTAAAAATAATTTTAATGCAAGAGACTGGCGTTCTTTCTCGTGAGAAGTGAAGCAGAAAAGGAATTAGTATCGCGAGTAACACAAACATCCAAAACTGATATTCATATTTATCTTTTTCGCTTTCCACTTTAAATTTTAAATTTGAGTCTTTCAAGAAATAAGAAGTAACAGTTTTGTCAGTGAAAAGTAAACAATAGTCATCGAATCATGGACTTACTATTTATATAAAATAGGGCGAAAACGAAGAGTACCTAGTATTTTATACGGTTTTAATAATCATTTGGGGACATAAGTACCAAGTGTTTATTTTTTTCACTTCCCAGCTTCACAGAATAGCATAAAACAAACATAGTGACAACCTTATATATTCCTTTAGTTAGAAAATAAGATTGATTATGTTGGTGACTTTTAACATACCTCTCTTTTAGTTGGTTGTCCTTTCCCATCAACAGGAACTGTTGGCACTAACACTAATAATCCATCTTCCTCTTCTATAGTGTTATCGAGTTCCTTTGGTACTGCCACCGGTGCCCCACTTACATTTGGCGCAATGTGAATAAGTGCCATTAAGAATACTGTTGTGAATAACATGTTTTGGAATGGCATTGTGGTGCTGCAATAAAGAAAAAAGGAAAAATTAGAAAAACTTATTTTGTGGAAATGAAAACGATCATTAAATTTCTGACAGTGAAATAAACACTGACAAGAAGCATTGACGTATGAGGATTATAAACTGATAATACCGAGATGTTCGTCCTATTATACTTTTGTTTTAATTAGTGAAAATGACTTGGATAGTAGAAAGAAGCAATGAGCTGCGTGAAATGGAAGTCATATGATTTAGAGACCTCGCCCAATATAAGTCACTTCGCGAATTTGTAGTTACAAGTCAGTTGTTGGAGTTTAAAAATGTTTCCTCTCACCACAATTAATTTAACATCATAGAACGGTTTTTATTTCAAACGAGTAAAAATAAGTTTTCTACAAATATTTATTTCCATTCGTTACTGATTACAATTTTCAAACACTTTCTCCATTCGCAACACGTAATCTCATTTACCGAAGCAGGAAGAATTAATTAAAAGAAGAGTTAATCATTTTATAACTAGTAAATAATTTATAAGATTAAAAGAATTTTTTTTTATTATAAATGGAGGCATTCATACGAAACAGCCTGATGCGAGAGAAATTAAGGGAACCAAGGAACCACATCAAATATCGACCTCAGCTTACAAAGCTAAAAAATGTATTTACCAGCAATGAAACTCACTGGCTATATATATATATATATATATATATAATATATATATATATATATTATATACACACCACGTGTCCCCAAAAAATGTTCCTATTTCTAAATAATTGTTTTAAACTAAAAGAAAAAAGAAATCTAGACACAGAGACAAACGCAATAGGTACGTAAAACATAGGAGTTTATTAACTTTAATTAAACAACATCGTCATTTTTTTCTAACACAATATTCAACCTTACACAAATGTTTGACATAATATTTGGAAATAGCCCAGCTGGGATGTTGTTCATTACCTCATAGACTTTGGTC
This sequence comes from Bathynomus jamesi, assembly GCA_023014485.1. NCBI lineage: Eukaryota > Metazoa > Arthropoda > Malacostraca > Isopoda > Cirolanidae > Bathynomus > Bathynomus jamesi. The sequence goes on from JAJOZX010000402.1 coordinate 943,494, forward strand.
TTTACAGTAGTTCTTCAAGTGTCTTAGGCTTGATTGAACATATCCTGTCTTTTATGTAACAAAAGCAGTCAGGGTTGTAAGGTCAGGTGAGTATGGGGCCATTCCACTGGCTCATGAAGGGACATTGGTCGTCCGTAAAAATGCTTTCTCAAAAAGTTGCGGGTTTCACAAGCAGAGTATGGAGGTGTTCCATCCCGCTGAAACCACTGTGAATCTGGGGTAATGCACTTTTTTCTCTTACGGGACAAACATTATTTGTGGTGTATATATATATATATATATATATATATATATATATATATATACACACACACACACGAGGTAGGTACGGGGTCCAGTCAGTAGATTCGCGGAATTGTTATATATATATATACACACACACGAGGTACGGGGTCCAGTCAGTAGATTCGCGGAATTGTTTCATTAACAAAAATCAATGGAGATTTGGGAATTTATTGAATTTATATATACGATGGTGTAGTGGTTAGCATTGCTGACTACGAATCCACCGGTGACGGCAGACGGCGAGCATCAAAACCCCCTGTTCATCCTTCCACACAATATCAATTGGTTGGTAGATAAATGGACACCCTGGGTAGCCTAGTGGTTAAGACGCTGGGCTGCTGCTGATCGGGAGGTCGTGAGATTAGGCCGGGTGAGGATTTTGTAATTTCTGACCTCCCATGGTGGGGTGTGGTTCGGATTCCACGTTAAACTGTAGGTCTAAGGTGGAGTGGCAAGCTCGACCTTCATCAGAATGACCATTTCGGGCGAAAGCAAAACCAAGGTTAACCAAAGTTATAATAAATTGGGTGTCCCAAAAAAGTCCCTATTTTCATCTGCCCGTTATTTTATAATGGCTGTATATTTTATTGTTGGGGTGAATGAATATATGTATACAGGGTGTTATCAAATTATGTTTCATAAATTTGTATACATATTCAGAACGTCAACGTTAACAAAAATGTTCCTATGAACATAAATCTGCAATCGCTTCGTTTCCAAGATACATTGATTTTTTGCCGAAGTCGATGTGGGCGGGTCATACTATGCATTTTTTTTAAATCAATGGAGAGGGGTGTTCAAATGACATATTTTGGTGTATAGAACACAATTCTGAAGAAATATTTAATTCTGATAACCCTAACCTACATCATTTTGCAGTTGATTATTATTAAATTGTTGATTATTTTACTATTGTAGTTACCCCAGAATATGTCTTCTCACGTTTTCTATCATGGCTGCTCACGTTATCTCTCATAGAGCATTGTTCTAACTAATTCATATAAACACACACAATGTAATTCATATAATAATAATAATATTTAAATACTCAAATAAAAAGGTGTGCCATTCCACTTAATTGTAATTATCATACAGTTTGGTATATGAAATATTTTGACGGTTTTCTGGCGCGCATAAGGCCATTTTCTGAGCCACCTTTCTCAGAGGCTAGAATGTAACGTTTCAGAACATTCTAAAACGTTTTGTGAAATATTTGAAGTGACTCATTATTTATGAAGCTATTTTACCACCTCGGCTTGCAAAGATCAAGGAAAAACACTATAGTGTTGTTAGTGAGCCTGGCAGCTACTATCTGTTCCACTTTACCCCAGAGAAAGCAACTAAAGAGGAGTCACATGCGGAGAAGATTGCTAAGGTCCTGTTTGCCTGGCTGAAAGAGAGGGGTTATGATAAGACCTTGTTGGCCATTGGAGGAGACTCAACAAATGTCAACACTGGTGTGAAAGCTGGAGTAATGCGGAAGCTGGAGCTGCACCTGGGGAGAAAGCTGGTCTGGTTGGTGTACAACCTGCACACTGTTGAACTTCCCCTGCGCCATCTCATTGTTGACCTTGATGGCCCTACTCTGTCAGACAAAAAATTATCCGGACCAATAGGAAAGCTCCTTGATTCTGCTACAGACTTTGATATCAATCCAAACTTCACCCGAATCTCTGTTGGCCCTCCACTGATCAAGCTTCCTGACAAGGTCATTCAAGATCTCTCAACTGATCAATACTATGGCTATAAAATTGTCTGTGCAGTCAGGGATGGAGTACTTCCTGCAGGGCTGGCTCTGTTAGAGATAGGACCAGTAAACCACAGCCGCTGGCTCACCACAGCGAACAGACTTCTCAGGCTCTGGGTGTCAAAGCACGGACTTAAAGGAAAGAACCTGAAGATTCTGCAATTCATTGTGGAATTCATCTTTGGAGTGTATTACCATGTTGGTTCAACGTGAAGGTCAAGCACTCCTGAATCGAAGGGCCTAGGCACATCCTCTTTCAGCTGGACTGCCTCAAGTCCCAGAGAAAGGAGGTGCTGGATATTGTGATGCCAACTGTGAGAAGATCTGCTTGGTATGCCCACAGTGAAGTCATCCTCCAAACACTACTCTGCTCTGAGGATCAGAAGGAGAGGATTGAAGGGGTGGAGAGAATCCTGGCCATCAGGGGAGAGGGGGACCCGGACACTCAGCTGGGGGACTCCTCTGTTAGGAGCAGAAGGACACCTGACATCAATTGTGATGCTTCCAGCATCGGTGACTTGATCAGCTGGTCAGAAGGTGTGTCAGAGCCACCTCTCACCTGCTCTCTAAGCACCTCAGAGGTGAAAAACTTCATCAACACCCCCATGGAGGTGCGCAACTGGCCTTGCCACACACAAAGCATTGAGAGGGTTGTTAAAATGGTGACTGAGGCTTCTGCTAAGTACTTCTCACAGGAAAAGAGGGATGGAGGGATCAGGGCTCAGGAGACCAGCAGGAAGCTGATGTCCAAGTCTGAGTCAAAGCAGGATTTGTGCAACCTGGCAAAGTTCAAGATGTCAGGAGAATGATCTTTGTAATTATATCCAGTGATATACATGCAGTTCACCTATTAATAAATATGTGTAAAGTTGATTTGGCCTTGTCAATATAAATGATTTACCTTATATCTTTTAATATATTATAAAGGGGTTCAAAAGGGTAAAATTGGCAATTTAGGAATACAAATTGATGTAGGTTAGAGTTATCCTATCCAAAAAAGAAGCTCATATTTGAATTCCCCATGTAAAAACACATAATTTAGACACCGCTGATGGTAGGATTTCCTTCAGATTCATGTTGTCACCTGAGTACGACCCGCCCTACCTGTACACCTATTGTATGCTTTCTAAATATATCAGAGAACAATAAAATTATTATCATTATTATTATTATTATTATCACTATTTAACTTTTTTTCAAGATATGAAGAGTATCTTTTCTTGTATGTAATGCGTCGAGAATGAAGGGGCTCGTGCTTGTTATAGTTCAACTTACAACACTGGGTAACAAAATTTGAAAAATTTTCTGTTTATTGTGATTTTTCTGTTGTTCCTTAATGATTTCAGGGGGCTGATTCCAAAAATGATATTGGTTTTGCTCTATCATCAACCGTTTCAAAAATATAGGTTATCACACTTTTCATATGGCAAAGTATATAAAGAAGGCTAACATAAATATTTTCTGAAAATAAAAACACTATTGGAAATTAATGTTTATTGAGCCAAAATTGTTTGACAAACCAAAAATGGTGCAAAGGATATAATATATATCATGAGGAGAACCGATAAGAGAATAACAAGCCTCGTTATGCAGTGTGCGTTCCTTAAAAATGCACTGAAGAACGCGACTTCCGCGTATGAACATTCTTATCCTTTCTGATCAGCGACCATACGTAGTCTCCCATCATGGAAGCATCCCAATGGCCCTGGTACCTTTTCTCCATCGTTTGAATATCTTGATGGAATCTTTCGCCATGTTCTTCATTCACATCGCCCAGGTTATCACAAAAAAAGTCTAGATGTGAATGCAGATAGTGTAATTTTAAAGACATACGGCACCCCATTTTGCCATAGCACTTAATCAAGTTGACACTAACTCCTTATAGTTTGGTGCTTTATGGTTGCCTAAAAACCCACGAACCACATCACGGAAAGCACACCAAGCCTCTTTTTCGATCGGAGTCATCTTGGCTTCAAGGTTCTTTGAATTCAACAGCGCCTTGACTTGTGGTCCTACAAAGATGCCAGCCTTGACTTTGGCCTCAGAGAGTGTAGGGAACATGACCCGAATCTGTTGGAAAACTTCCCCTCCAAAATCTAACGCAGTTACAAACTGCTTAATTAGACCCAACTTAATATGGAGAGGTGGTAGCAGAACTATGTCAGGCTTCACAAGAGGTTCCCTGAGTACATTGTACTTTCCTAGTTGCAGTCCTTCACGTGGAGGCCACTGAACTGTTTTACAGTGCTCAGTCGAAGCCCTACTATCCCACAGGCAAAGAAAACATGAATATTTAGTAAACCCTCCTTGTAAACCTAACAGGAAACCAATCATTTTGAAATCACCACACACGTCCCAGTTATATTGTTCATACCTGATTTGAGTGAGCAGTTGTTTGACATTTTCATAGTCCTCTTTCATTTGAACAGAATGTGCAACTGGTATAGATGGATATTTGTTCCCATTGTGGAGTAGAACAGCTTTTAAACTCCGAGTTGAACTGTCAATAAACAGGCGCCACTCTGATTGTATATGTGTTTACCCAATAGCTGTGAATAAACCATTAACCTCGCTGCAATAACAGAGAGAGCCATTGACATCGTAGAACCTTGCAAACTCTTCATGCCGCTTTCGGTATACAGTGCTCTTGCAGTCTTCTCCAAGCAAATTCCACTCTTTGAGTCTGGAGGTCAGAAGCTCAGACCCTGATTTCGTCAGACCCAAATCTCTAATTAAGTCGTCCAATTCCCTCTGATTTGGAAAGTGAGGGTTTGTACTGAAAGTTACTGTATATTCTTCATCATGACTGTCCTCACCAGCCGACATCTCAGATGAGCTAGCTGCATCCTCATTTTCAACATGCAAAGCAAAGAAACAAAATATAGGCATAGCTGTATATGTAGAAGAGCATCAGCACTAAGAAAAATCGACACATAATGACCCACAGTCTGTAAATACAGAAGGTAAAGTAATGGATAGATACCTGTTCTGGTGGACGTGGTATTGGAAGACCTTCGCCATGTGGTACAGGAGCTATGGACGACGCTATGCTTGGATACTGACGAGTCTGCCTTCCTTTAACTTTCCTGTACTTAGAAACATCTACCATGCAGTAGTAGCAATCGTCGTGGTGGCTCTTTGGTTCTCTCCATATTCTGGGTACCGCAAAGGGCATTGCCTTGCGTACTCCCCACAGCCACCCTTCAAGTGTGGAGCGGCAGCTTCCACAGATCACATGGGGTTCCCAGGGCTTATCTTGGTCACCCATAGGCATACCAAAATAGAGCCGATACGCGATCCAGAACTTGGTGCCTTTCACAATCTTGTGCGATACTTGCTTGGGGCCTATGTAATACCCACAAACGTAGCAGAATATATCCGGCGAGTGTTTACAAGCTCTAGTTGCCATTCTCTTTACCAAACTGTACTACATTAATCATAACCTGCAGATATAGAGAGAAGAGTTATTAAATCTGCAACAGATTACAGATTCCAGAAAAAAGATGTATTCACAACACTGAAATAATGTTTGCAATAAAAAAGGATCGATAACACTCAAATCGTCAGCACAGAGAAGCACAGAAACACAGTACCTCAGTGCTGGTAACCATCAGACAAACAACCTGCTTTCTTTGTGTGCTCACACTTACTGACTTCTCAGACTCTGCGCTCTTCTTTATATAGCACAGTCGAAGTTTCTGGCAATTTCTAGAGCAAGAAACTGTCAACGAACATCCGGATTGTTCTCAACAATTCCTGATTATTCTGACATTGTTGCGCCCATAATAACATTATACTGGTAAAACATGAAAAATGGATTATCTCTGAAACCATTGATGATACACACAAACCAAGGCCAGATTTGGACTCAGCGCCCACAAATGCATATAAGAACATAAAAAATTCTATATAAACAGAATCAGTGTTACACAGTGTAATCGAGATAAAAATCCTGTCATAATACTAAAGATAATAATAATAATAATAATAATAATAATAATAATAACAATAATTTTATTGTTTTCTGATATATCTTCAAAGTGTATAATAGGTGTATGTGCAATGTATCTCGGAAACGAGGCGATTACAGATTTACAGTATGTTCATAGGAACTTTTTTGTTAATTTTGACGTCCTAAATATGTATACTAATTTATGAAGCATAATTTGATAACACCCTGTGTGTGTGTGTGTGTATATATATATATATATATATATATATATATATATATATCTATATATATATATATATATATATATATATTATATATACATATATATATATATAGTTTTTCTGCCCAGTGTGACGGCTACACGTGTTTCGTTTGAAGTCCGAATAAAAGTGATATTACAATAAAATTCCTGCAGTTAATCCTTTTTAAGTAGTTAAAATTTTTGAGTGAATATTCAGTGTACACAGTCGTATGTCTCTTTAAGTGGTGAAATAGCGGTGTATGTTGAAATAAAGCAAATAAAATCAAAGCAACTTTAATCCATACAGCGTTTTTTCCGAGTGTTTTTTCTCCGAGGAAATTTAATTGCCCATCGAAAGGCAATATCCCTCAGTTATCACTCGCGGTACACTCCCGGGAACCAATCAGTGAGAATCTACAGCGTGCCACATCCCCCACCCTCCGGAATAACGGAAAAAACTTTTCCTCCCTCATTTCTAAAGTCAAATCAAGTACCTCACTTAATTAATTACCCTTTTGAGTTAATATTTCGTGCGCAATCATTTACATACAATTAGAAACATGGCAATATCAAATATATTCATACAACCCTGTGGATACTGTAAAAAATAAACAGATGAATCAAAGACAATCCACTGCGACCTTTGCCAGTCCTAAGTCGAATTTCAATGCCTGAGATGGAGCGACGAAGAAATCTCTCTTACAACAGGCGCTAAACAATTGAACGGAATCAAGTTCTTCTGCAAAAACTGCATAATCGAAATAAACTCGCTTACGGTCTTTAAAGCAGAACGAGATTATGAGGAAAAAGCAAAAAAGCGATTTATGAATAGCGAACAGAGAAAAAATAGAAGGAACGAAGATAGTACAAGAGGAAACTGCGAAATATGAACAGGAAAACCCCCGAGAAAAAACGAGTAAACGGGAAGCACAAATAACAGAAATAAAAGAAGCACCAACAGACGAAACAGAGGCACAAAACCAAATCCAAAGATTTCAAACAAAGGACATTAGCAGCAATAGGAAAAAAAAAGTAGACAGTAAAGAAATCATACTGAAACCACCAAAAACAAAGGCCCCAAGTAAAAATGGGGAAGAAACTATTTGTAAATACTATGTGAAAGGAATTTGCAGATATAAGGGAAGACAATGTATTTACGATCACCCTCCCTTGTGCAACTACTTCTGCAACAATGGTCACTGCAAATTCGGTGGAAAGTGCAAATTCTACCATCCGGACATTTGCAAAACCTACGCGACATATGGAACCTGCCAGTACGAGAGAAAATGCTACTACCATCATCTCCCGACAAGTTCAAAGGACAAAGAACACGTTTCAGATGACGACATGAGGAATGTGAGAAAAAAATATGTACACAAATAGCAAACAAAACTCTAAACACAAATAGCAAACAAAATTTTTTCAACATCTCGGACACAATACGGCTGCTAAGTCTTAGACAGCACATGCAGCTGACACAGCTGCGAGCCCTCGAACCGGAACGCTTCGTGGCAAGAAGCTACCAGAACAGATAGGCGGGAACGGATCCATCTCGAAGGACCACAAGGCTAAAAACACGCGATATCAAAGGCCAACGAACTTAAAATACACAAGGGACAATGCAAAGCAAAAAACATAAACATTGTCCTGGCAAATATTCAAGGAAAAAACCGAACAACTCACTAAACAAAGTTTCATACCTGAAAGGTTTTATGGACGAAACAAGAGCGGACATCGCATGCCTCACAGAAACACATCTTAAAGATTGCCATAGAAACTGCGATAACTACGAACACTGTATCGATAAGAAAGAATCGCATATCGATGGATTCAACTTACTAAGAGCGGATAGAACAGCGAGACGTAAAGGTAGCTGTGCTATTTACATACATGAGAGGCATATGACTGAGATGGTAATAAGTAAATCCAACAGCTTCGTGGAAATCCTTGCACTGAAAATAGAGAAACTGAACATGGTACTGATAGTCATCTATAAACCTCCAAACTCTCCAAATGAAACATTTTCGGATGCCATTGATGATATTAGAACCCTAATAAAGTCTGTGAACTCTTAATCCCTTAATATAATGCTCTGCAGTGATTTTAATTTCCCATTTATAAAATACAAAAAGGTGGGGAGAAATATATTTATAGAGCAAGATAAGGGGGCACAAGAGAGGACCAGGAGCAAGCAAAAATGCTGATGGCTCTCACAAACGAGTTTATGCTCACACAGAAGATAACAGAAAATACCAGAAAAAATAAGTCCCTAGATCTGGTATTCACGAATAACACGAACTTGATTGCTGATATAAAAATAACCCCCACAACATAATCGAGTTATCAACAAATATGGCGACAACATTAAAAGACAATACACATACGGAAGGAAGAAGCAAATTTGGGGCTTTTAACCCTTTAAGCCCTGAATTTTTTGTAGGGTTAAGTTATGAATGCGTGTATTTGAAACGTTAGCAATTGGCATCTTCAGTCCTTAAAGGGTTAACTTAAACTCCAAGACCATAAATTGGGAAGAAATCAGATCACACATGGCCCAAATAGAGTGGAGAACAGTTTTAGAGAATAAAACAAGGGAGGAAATGCTAACAACCTTGAAAGAAAAGACGCTGAAAATTTTAGAAAAACTATGCTCAGAAAGCACAGCCACAAGGAAAGGGAAACTGGCTAGAGAGCCAAAAGAGAAGAATATTCCGCAAAAGAAAGAGAGTAGTGGCGAAGTTAGCTAATTGCGGACACAACAATGCCAGGAAACTAATACAAGAAAAACTGGAGAGTATCGATAGGGAAACCCTAAAACCCTAATTAAGGTCCATACGCAGAGGGAAGAGGAAAAGGTGGTAGAAGCAATAAAAGAAAATCCAAAATATTTCTATAGCTATGCGAAAAGTAAAACAAAAACGCGCGCTACCATCGAGCCCTTAAAGAAAGGAAATAATGAACTAACAGATGATTTAAAAGAAATATCTGAATTTCGAAGAGAAATTGCAAGGAGAATGTATAACAGACTTTGATTTACCCCAGAAGATGTAACGAGAGCGAGAGGACAAATGAAATCACATTCAGCTGCAGGTCCCTGGAAATGGAACGCATTACTGATTAAAAACTGTAAAAATTAAATAGCTACACCCTTATACTGGATATGGAGAAGATCCCTAGACATTGGGAAAATACCGAGCATCTTGGAAAGAGCGAACATTGTCCCTATATATAAAGGAGGGGATAGATCTCAAACAAAGAACTATAGACCAGTGTCATGACGTCCCACCTCACCAAAACATTTTAAAGAATAGTCAGAGAGAAAAATCTGACTTCTTGGAGACGCTGGAAAGATTCAACGAAAATCAGCACGGATTCCGATCAGGAAGATCATACCTATCACAAATTATAGAGCACAATAACAATATCCTAGATGCACTTCAAAGCAATAAACACTATGATACATGGATTTTGCTAAAGCTTTCGACAAATGCGATCATGGTATAACAGCACATAAAATGAAACATATGGGAATAACAGGCAAAGTGGGAAAATGGATCTACAACTTCCTCAGAGAACGTCTACAGCCCTACAGGACGTCAAAATTCAAGGTGTATCATCATCAGAATCAGAAGTACGCAGCTCAGTACCACAAGGTACAGTACTGGCCCCACTCCTGTTCATTATCATGCTAACAGACATAAACAGTGGAGTAAACAGCAAACGTATAGTAACATCCTTTGCGGACGAAACAAAGATCAGCAGAAAAATCAGCGATGCAAATGAAGTGGAGGCCTTGCAGAGCGACACGAATAAAATATACAAATGGTTAGAGGACAACAATATGACTTTTAACATCGGGAAATTTCAGATATGGTAGAAATGAGGAACTTAAACAGACTCATATCATGCTCCAGATAGACGGGAAATTCAGAGAAGCACGAAAGCAGTGGACTTCGGGGTAATAATGACCGATGATGCCAAATTTGAGACAGAAAATCAGCTAGCGATAAACAAAGCAAAAAGAGTCGCGGGACAGGCACTAAGAACGTTCAAAAGGAGGGACAAGATAGTAATGATTCCCCTGCTGAGAACACTGATCATACCAAAATTTGAATACTGCTCAGTTTTGCGTTCCCATATAAAAAGGAAGAAATTAATAAACTAGAAGAAACGCAAAGACATTTCACAGCCAAGATTGATGGCTGCAAAGAACTCAACAACTAGGAAAGACTACGTAAATTAAATCTGTATTCCCTGGGAAGAAGAAGAGAGAGGTACACCATAATCTACATATGGAAAATGATCGTAAAACTGGTACCAAACCTCATAGTAAACCCAATTACCATCCAAACAACGCTGGAAAATAGGAAAGGCAGAATGTGTAGTGTTCCCAAATTAAAGGCTCGACAAGGGACCTCCTGAACACTAAAGGAAAATAGCTTGGTTGTCAGGGGCCAAGACTTTTTAACCAGTTTCCAAAGGACTCCAGAAACGTTACAGGGGTCAAAGTTGAAGTCTTCAAGAGAAAACTAGATGCCTGGCTCAGGACGGTACCTGAGCCAGGCATCCTGGGTGCCTGCCTGAGCCAGGCAGTTACCCAGGACGGTACCTGGGTGTGCCTGGCTATGTGCGGGGGAGAGCACAAGAGAGCAACTCGCTCAACACCAAGCCAGGCCTCGAGGCGAGGCCACCAGCTTGAACTTCATGTGAAGAGAGACCAACACGCGGAACCTGAACGAAGTTACCGATGTATATAGCCTTGGCCCAAGTTTTTTCCTCCTTATATTATTGTCCACAAAATTTATATAAGGAAAAATAAGAGAATAGTGTTAATTATATGGTTTAATTGTGATTATGAAAACACAATTAAAATTTTGTACATCTTCCATTAGTCTGAATCATTCACTGTTGGGACTATTCTGGGTATAGTGTTGACAAGCTGTCTACAAGTATTACTGCTAATTCTATACCATTTTTCCATTGATTTCAAAGTTTGAAGAAATATCACTACATCATACTGTAATTGAGATTATAATAATACGACAGGATTTGCACAGAACGCTTTAAAATTTTATCTAACATACTTGTATAAGTCTGAGAGTTAATTTTGCCACACACACACACACACACACACACACACACATATATATATATATATATATGATGAATAAAACCACGAAGGAAAGGAAACACAGAATGGTGCTCAAGCGCTTTCGTCTAATGACATCCTCAGGAACACTGAAGTACATAAAGAATTACAGCCTATATATCATCATAATTATTTTTCACGTGTTACTTTCGTGAAATAATTTTCATATATATATATATAAGTGCAATAATTCTGTATGTACTATACATACACACACACTAAAAAAAAAAGTTTCCTCACTCCTTTTTGCGGATCTCATGGAACCTCACACCATGAGGTTTCCATTTCCATAATTACCTTTCAGAACTATGCAACCAGAGTGATTTTCTGTCACTACGACATTTGTTTCCTGAAACGGTTCCAAGGTGGTTTGAACTGCTCTTCGAGAAATGCCTAAATTTTCCTCAATAGCAACTTACAGTAGCTGATACATTGAGAATAAAGGAGCTGAATTTGTGCTTTCTCTCCTCCTGTTAGCTATTCTCTTTATAGTATTTTTAAGTTAATAAAACTTTAAGATAAAGTCTTTAGAAATCATTATTGTCGTCGGGAAAAAAGATCAACAAAACATTTAAGCATTTAAATTTAAAGTACGTGTAACTCTTACAATGTTCTTTTTATGATAATTAATTACTTCTATAATATATTTTTCCAATATATGTTTATATTATGTACTGAAACCCACCAATTTTCATGGTGTATAGGTTTAAACACCGGAGCCCCTGGCTCAGTGGGTAACACCATTTACCTATAGGAGAAGTAAAGACACTGAGACCGGATGTTCGACTTTGGAAGTTAGGAACACTAATAAAAGTTTTAGTTCTCATGGATATACTGTATGTATAGTATATAAAATACACAGAGCATATATGCATGGAACAAGGGGCTCTTCTGGGATATTAAATCCACTCCTCTAGTCCGAATAAGTAATGGTAAATGGTATTGAAGTTTTTCCTTTTAATGAAGAAAGATCAACGCGGGCAACGGGTCACCAACAAACAAACACCAAAATATAGCTTCCCTTACCCGTTGCCCGCGTTAGGCTTCCATCATGAAAAGGAAAAGCTTTAGTATTTGCCATTTACCATTACTTATTCGAACTAGAGTGGATTTAATATCTCAGAAGAGTCCATTGTTCCATGCACATTAGCTCTGTGTATTCTATAAAAGTTATCTCATGGAACCATTCTGAGTCGCATTATATATACTGTGTATAATATATATATATATATAAAGAGAGAGAGAGAGAGTGAGAGAGAATATATATATATATATATATATATATATATATGTGTGTGTGTGTGTGTGTGTGTGTGTGTGTGTGTGTAGAAAAGGTTTTCCACAGAAAAAAAAAAAAAAATTAAATTTAAAAATATAATTCTGTTTGAATAAATTAAAGTATTTATCTTTTAAAAGATATTATTCTGTTCGTATAAATTAAAATATGAATCCGTTAAATTTTCAATATTAGTAGAAATTGCCTCAATGCCCAGTAGATTGTCTGGCATCCTTTCGATAAACCTAACGATGCTCTCCACACATGCCACATCTATAATCTTAAACAGACTCTCCTAAATTCTAAATGTTCTTTTCGGCTAATATAAATCACATAAAGGAGTTAAGTGTAGAACCAAAATTATATAAATTCTTTTGCTAATATCATTGTTAGACAACCTTTGCAACCTTAAGAATCTTTTGTAAACGTGGCATCATGGGAGTTTCTCCAGGGGCAAAGGGAAAAAACATCTTGAGAGAGAAGTTGAAGCCTCGCCCTACGGGCAGCTGGTTGCTTAGCCAGTTCGGCTCAGGTCCTTTGTTCGTTAATAACTCTCTAAGCAAGTGTCGTGTTAAAGATTTGATTTTCTAATTACTCTGAATTGTAAAAGAATTCTAATATCCTAGTTAATTAAAAGTGACTTATCTTTGTGAAATAAAGACTGAAAAAGGTAACACGTCATTTATATCCTTCCACGTGAGATTTATAAACATTCCATTCTCTCAGCCGACTGAAGGAGGGAGACGCCATTGAGCGAAGGTATAAATTGTTCTTCCGTAACTCGCAGTCAAATTAAGTAAGTTTGAAAAGAAGAACCGTGGACGTCAGCAGTATAAACTTCATTGTCGGTGCAAGGAAGCGACATACTGAGAATACCATAAACAGTCGGAGAAGGTGTAACGCAGAAAACCTCATCTTTTCCGACACTGGCTACCTATACCAGTATTTTAACAGGCATCAGCGCTTGCGACATTGGTGCTCGGTGCCAGGATTTGAAAACCTTTGTTCAGTCAGAAACCCCGCTACAAGGTAGTCAACGCATCCGAAACGAAGTCGGATTTTAGCCGTGAATCACTCACTTGTTTGGAAGGGAGGACCGTTATATTGTCGTCTGTTTCAACCGACCACAATGACAATTATTATTGGGCACACGGAGAGGAATTTTACGAATTTAATTCCTCTTGGAAACGTCACATGAGACGCGCAGCATTGCTGTAAATCTCCACAATGGATCGTTGGAGAAGTTACGGAGAGTCGAAAGCATTCGATTCTGCATTAAGAAATTATTGGAATTTGGAGATGATTTTGAGAGACTGATCGTCAACGAAAAATGGACGGTCATTTAATGGAATTGGCTGGGTCACTGAAGGAAACTTCGAAACGTTCTTTGGAGAAGACTCAGAAACGAAAACAGACGTTCTTTCAAGACGGAAAAAAGGAGGGAAAGGGAATAACGAAAAAAAAAAAAAAGAAACTTGGTAACTGGAATAAAGTGCTTTCAGCAAGTACGATTAACATTAGAGGCAATAAATAAATAAACTCGTGAAAAAAAGGTGTATCCCAATTTAACTTATTGGTTTGAAAAAAAACTTTTTTATTATTATTAATCTCTTTTGTTGTCGCAAAAGGAATTTAAGTTCTGAAAAAAAAGTGTATCTCAGTTTAACGAATAGGGTTGGAATTTTTTTTTTTATTATTATTATTATTATTCTTTTTGTTGTAAGAAGATTTGTGTTTTTTGCATGCAGTGTTTTACGTATATATAAATATATAGGTGAATTGCAGTATATATTTATTGTTCTAAACAGTTTATTGTTCGTTTGTGAGTGTAATACGATTTTGTGCTTTTTCATGCAGTATTTTGCGTATATATATATATATATATATATATATATATATATATAATAAAAGGACGCGCGCGTGTGTGTGTGTGTGTGTGTGTGTGCGTGCGTGTGTGCGTGTGTCTGTTCCAGCCATAACTCCAAAATGGGAGCAGTTACAAACATGAAACTTCACACACACACATATTAATTAGGTACCGAGGTTGTGCACCTGGGTGTTAATAAATTAAATAATTAATTTTAAAAAGTTAAATGACGTCATCAAGATCATTACGGCATTACGTATATATATATATATATATATATATATATATATATATACCGTGTATATATATATATATATATCTATATATATATATATACACACACTATATATATATATATATATATATATATATATATATATATATATATATTATTGGTGGACCGGATATCCGCATCGGCACTTCTGACTGCGGATGTTATGCGGATATTACCTCTAATAACTTATGCAATTTACAATTAAATTAGCTTATAAAGTAGCTTATAAGGCCCAGTCATGCACATTTCATGTAAAGTATTAATTATTGTTAATGAACAAACAAATATATAAACATGAAAATATAAATACGTGGTAACACAGAAAATTGAATGAAACTTGTTTCATTGAATTTTCTGTGGCTGAGACTCTTGAGAAAGTTATTATTTTTATCATAATGAAAACATTAATATTAATTTTAATTCTTATGCATTGCCTGCCATAATAGTAATATCACGAAATTTGAAAAATTATGTCATATATTCATAATTCTATATTATATTGATAGATTAACCAAATATCCGCATCCGCACCCGCATCCGCGGATATTGAAATTAAAGATCCGCATCCACAGATGTTGAAAAACTGACATCTGGTCCACCACTAATATATATATATATATATATATATATCTCGAAACCTATGGTAAAATTATTGAACACCCGGTTACGTTCACTGAATGCCCTGTTAGGTCAACTGTACGCCCTTGACGATTGGTTAGGTTAAGTCGTGATATTTTCGTTAAAACACGGGATATTTTTGCTACCTGCACGAAGGGCGGGTTCTCTGCATATATATATATATATATATATATATGAACTATATTTGTTGTTTGTAAACAATTTAATTGTTCGTTCCTGAATAAAAAACAAATTTTTGTTTGTCTGTGTTCGCAGTCAGTTTAATTCAACCTTCTCTTTTTTGTTGTAAGAGGAAAGGAATTGAGAGGTTTGTGTCTTTTTGCCTTCAGTATTTGCGTATATAAATGTATAGGGGAGTTATATATTTATTGTTTGTAACAAAACGGTTTCTGCAAAGTATGTGGTAAATTTGTGGAATTTGAGAAAAAAAAATTAAAGATGGTATTTATTTATTTTTTATTTGAATTGTTTCATATTGTTTTAACAAAAAACGGGGTTTTGGATTGATTTTCATTTTATAGTGGACTCTCAAATTAATTGTACCTATACAGCAGCAGTATGCGTATATGTAGTTCGTGCGTGTGTTTGTTTGTTTGACTCGTTTTGCGCTCGAATTTGGGCCATTTCAGCGCATTTAGATTTAGTAAAGAGGATTTTTTTTCCTTTTTTCTCTCGCGCTTTCACGTCGTACGCAAACTTTTTTTTTTTCATTCTTGTTTTTAATTGGTAAAGCGTTGATGCGCAAAGTTTCGTCTTTTCTTTTTTTGCAGTTATTGCGTTGGAGCGCAAATAAGTTTCGTCTGGTTTTTTTGTGCTTTGCGGGAAATTGCTTCTACTTTTTCGATTTAAATTAAAATGAGTTCGTACATTTCGAGTAATATGTCAAAATCGACAGGCAAGTTTTGCATCTTCGTTTGGGATGACTTTATTAAGTGTTTATTTAAACCGAAATAGCTAATGTCACGCTTAATTTTTTTTCGTTTCACTTCTGTTGTATTTACGGTATTAGGGATAAGGTTTCTCTTTTCTTTCTTTCTTTTCTTTGTTTCGTTTCGCCTCTTCTTCATTTGTAAATCTATTTTTCTTTCCTTTGTCGTTTTTCGAAGAAAATGGATAGATATAATTATCTGACGAATAATATCCCTAAGGTTCCAATTTTTAAGGGGAGAGAATACGGTACATTGGTACCCCCATACGTGGATGAATGGTTTGACGCATTAGAGGGATATTATGTTCATTTTAACGTTCGCGATGATATCGCGAAGATTCGGATGGTTATTCACTTCTTAGAAGATGAAGAGGGTTGCGCAAGGAACGTCTTGCTGCACCCATTTTTGTTGGAAAGTTTTACTACTTGGAATTATGCTGGTCAAGTGTTCCAACCGGAAGACTATAACGACGAAATAAATGCGACTGCATTAAGGAAGGCGGGATGGTCGGAAGCTTCCTGAACCCCGCGCGAAACCATCGATGACGCAGACGATGAAGTATGTTTGTATGTTTCGGAAAGCCTTCTTGGGCTCACGAAATGGTGCTTTTTGACGAGAGCTCACAACTTTTCATGAAAACTTGTCAACAACCAAGCCGTTTTGGCTCTTGTTGACGACTGCTGTCAAGCGAATTACATCAAACAAGATGTATACGAGAAGTTACTTAAGGTGGCTATGGGAAATTTCGATTTGCGTTCTCATTTGACCTGCTTTGATGATGGTTGGGAAGAATACAGTACCGGAGAAATTATTCTTCCTATTGAGTTTGATTCAGTCCCTTATCTGACCTCATTTATGGTCATATCTGAAGGAGACTGGGATGGAGATTTAACCCTGAGGATGAATTTCTTTATTACGCACGATTTCTATGTGGCCGATAAAGAAGCAGGCCTAATTCGAGGAGAGAACCCACCTTTCGAGTATGTTTGTCACCCCTACTCTTCGCTTTTTTCAACGGAGGGTGAAGAAATTGTTTCAGAGAGCCCGGATGACTCACTGGAACTCGCTCAAAATAAAGAGGAACAGCTATTCGATGGGGAAGATTCTTCATCAACCGTCAGTTGTTCCGTTCCAGTTCCGGCGAACGAGGAACTAGAAAGCCAGAATTCAGAAAGACTCGAATGTCTTCACAGTAGACCTCTGTGACTCCATCGAGAGCGAGTCACCCCCTTCGGTTACAGTTAGGCAGGAACTTGAAGTTCCCAGAGTTTCGGTTATTCCAAATGAATCTGAAGACTCATCTCCTTTGAGTTCTGGTTCGGTTATTTCGCTTGAATCCCTGTTTAAGGAAGATGATTTGATTCCGTTTTCAAAGGGAGAGGATTTTCCACCCAATTCCGAGACTAAGCCTACAGGTGCCGGGAGCGAACCTGAACCTATTTCGCCGTCGGAAGTTGTTCGTACGGAAAGGCAAGCACGGAATACATTTGTCCATCCAGTTAGTTCGTGTAGCATGCACGACGCGCAGGATGTCTTCAGTACGAAGCAGGAAGTGCTCTATGAAGAGGCTGTCCCAAACCCTACGAGGGAAGTGCTCTATGAAAAGGCTATCCCAAACCCTACGAGGAAAGCTCTCTATGAAGAGGCTGTCTCTGACATCACAAGGGAAGTTCTCGATGAGGGGAATTTTTCGAGGGAAGTGGTCTGTGACGAGATCGTCCCAGATGAAGTCCCTAATCACACAACTTCTGTTCATACTTGGAAGAGTAATGAGCATTGCACGGATTCACCGAGAAACCCCCCTTCTTATGTAAATTCACGTGAGGTCACGGAGAACTCACCTATGTCCCTCGGACATGATGCAAGCTCGGTTTATGACCTCGAGTCATTGTCTTAATGAGGTTCAAATCTTGCCACGCGCCAACAACGCGTCTTTGACGAATTCGGAAGAGAATTGCCACTCTTCCCTTCTCACCAAAGGGAGTGATGCATCTCTGCCTCGCTTTACAGGACAACGTTCATTCGATTCTGTTCTTTCTAATCAGATTTGGAAATCGAAATTTTGCAGTGCCATTTCAGACACCTGCAGAAAGTCTTCTTTTACTCCTACTAAACAGGTTGAGGACCTCGGCATGGACCATAACATTCCTTCTCTTCCTCTAAATGTTCCTTTCTACCACCATAAAATAGATTTTGGGAATACTTATGTTCAGAATTCATCGGCTTTCTTCGTTTTTGTCATCTTAATCATTGTTTCAAGTCCTTCTTACCCTTCTCTATCCCTATTATCTCGCAGCCCAATAGGCTACCGCCCTTCAAGGCTATCTCTGAGATTGGCCACACTCGTTCGGACTCCTGCCTGTTCCTGAATATTCGATTGGTCACAATTTTCTGGAGCCATCCGCCACTTTGATTTCAGAAGCGGAACTTCCTTCACTAAGGTCACTCGCGTAGCTTCAAAAGGACCGAATACACGAAACGAAGAACAGTAATCATAACGTCGGTTTATCCCAATTACAAATTGTTTCTTTAACCGTATTTCCAGTTCAAGAGCTACTACCACACGTACTCCATATATCCGTTTAGGCGATACCCGTGCATTCATGCCCTGCGCACTAATTTATTGAAATACGCTCGAGACATGGAATGACTGATGCCGGAGGCAATTAGCCACCAACGCGTACATCCAAAAACTTGAGCAATGTCCACACGTAAACCTTTCTATAGCGTGGAAGGTATAAGAAATTTTATACCTTCAATGAAAACACTTAGGGGCTGTGGGTTGATTGCCTCATACCCTCATCCGTTGGAAATTTCCAGCAGATTTCAGTGGAGAGTTAACGACAAAAGCCCTACGTTTTTTTGTTAGTTATGTATGTGTAGGTCTTTAAAGGACCTCTTTATGTTTATTTGCCTTCGGTATTTGCGCTGCCTAATGGTAAACAAAGAAATTACCTCACCTTATTATTTCGTTGGGCCTCGCTTCTGTTTCGATGTAGGGCGCGACGATCTTTTTCGATGTAGGGCCGTGGTACGATGGAGTTACACAACGAGTTGATTTGATGTAACTAATATTGGCAGTCACTATATTTAAATACCTAAAGGAATAGGCCTATCCTTTTGCGTTATTAGGTTTATATCACATGTTATTCACTCAGAAATTATAGGAAGATAAAGTACATCTTCCTTGCTTAAAGCATCGCTGTAACATAAGCAAGCTCCGAGCGAGCCGCTAATATAAATCTTCGTATTTTATTATTTGCTGAATTTGCAGAGTTCGTTGACTCTTCTCTCGAAGTAGTTTTCATGAGTCAGCAATGGAGAATTTTGAATACGAAATAATAAATTTGGTTTTCTTGTTGTCATGCAGGCCCAATGCCTACATATGGAGTTCTATGTATGGTAATTAATTCCATTCGCAATAGGCTATGTCGCCAATCCCGAGGCCATTTTGTAGATATTTAATTAAATTAATTAATAATTTATATTTAATTAAGAAGTAAAGGTACCACATACGATACCATGTTGTAAGCATATATAGTTTTTCCATACCTTCCACGCTATAGAGCAGTCCATTTCAAAGTTCCGAAAAGTTCTCAAATGACCCCCAAAAAGCTTGTTATGCAAAATTCCATAAATTCATCGCACCATACGTATTGCCTTCTTCGTAAACTACTCTTTAGAGGTTTGTCCTCTGAACGTACATACATCGTCACAACTCCTAAATTATCCGTTTGAACCTTGCAGAAATCGTGTCAATTTCACTTAAGTGCTTTCCCATAGTTCACTAAAATTCCTTTCAATTTTTGTTCTCATAAAGTTTGATAAAAATCGCGTTTGATTTAAAAGTGTATGCACACAGTGAACTTAAACCAGTGTAAAAAGTCGACCTAAACAGATCAGTCTCCAAATGCTCAAGGACACACAAATGACTGTTAATTATAGTGTTCATTAGTGCATAAGTATCGATTTTAGTGTAAGATTTAACTGATAAGTATAGTCGATTAAGTATTAAGTAGATATATTTTATTTAGCTATTTCTTTTGTCTTTATGGAACATTACATCCAACTACTTTAACTATTCTTTGTCTCTATGTAACACTACATCCAACTGCTTTTGTTTGAGAGGATTTTTCAAACTAACCCCCTAGTTCCAACTCTGGGAGGGGAGCCATGTGGAAAAGGTTTTCGACAGAAAATAAATTTTTGTTAAAATTTAAAAATATCATTCTGTTTGTCTAAATTAAAGTATTAATCTTTTAAAAGATATTATTCTGTTCGTATAAATTAAAATATGAATCCGTTAAATTTTTAATATTTGTGGAAATTGCCTCACTGCCCAGTAGATTGTCTGGCACTGAGGGAGGGAGACGCCATTGAGCGAAGGTATAAATTGTTTTTCCGTAACTCGCAGTCAGATTAAGTAAGTTTGAAAAAAAGAACCGTGGACGTCAGCAGTATAAACTTCATTGTCGGTGCAAGGAAGCGACATATTGAGAATACCATAAGCAGTCGGGGATGCGTGTAACGAAGAAGAATAACATTTTTTCCGACATATACATATATACCTTTGGTTAGATTCCGCCCGAATTGTTTATTCTGACGAAGGTCAAGCTTTTCACTCCACCTTAGACCTACAGTTTAACGTAGAATCCGAACCACGCCCCACCAGCAGCCCAGCGTCTTAACCACTAGGCCACCTACTGTACCCATTTATCTACCAACCACTTTCTTTATTGTGTGGAAGGATGAACAGCTGGGTTTTGCTGCGCGCCGGCTGCCGTCACCGGGTCTCGGACCTGGGGCTGATGGATTCGTAGTCAGCGACGCTAACCACTACACTACCGAGGCGCATATATATATATATATATATATATATATATATATATATACACAGGGTGAGTCACGACGAAATGTCATAACCTCAGGGACTTATAGCTGAGGTCATTCCCAGTCAAAAACTCCATATGAACATAGGTCCGATTCTTAACAATTATGGAGCTATGGATGTTTGGATTTCAAGCATGCGCATGCTTGACCTTGAATTGCATTGACAGTTACTTACCGAACCGAACTAACTACGCAGTAGAGTGTTGTGTTTCACAGCGTGCAGTTGATGTTTTGTGCGTTCAGTATGCCTTTTACGTTTTCAAATGACGACTATGCCGATATGGTGTATGTTTGCGGATTTTGTGATGGAAATACTACTGCTGCTGTCGCTAAATACCAGCGACGTTTTCCAAATCGAAGAATTCCTGATAGACGAGTGTTTAGAAACATTTTCCGGAGATTGTGAGAGAGCGGTTCATTTCCTAGCGTTATTGTTTTATCTGATCGTCCGGTACAAGATGTGGTTGAACAAGAAAACATTATTCAGATGGTACAGCGGAGTCCCCTGTTAGTACGCGAAGGATTTCCACACGTCTTAGAGTTCCTCAAACGAGAGTATGTAGAACGTTACACAAAGAAGGCATATATCCATATCACGTAAAGCGCGTTCAGCACCTCCAACCTGGGGATCGTGCCCAACGGCTAGAATTTTGTAATTGGCTCAATGCCGATCGACAATTGCATCGATACGTCTTGTTCTGAGATGAGGCTCAATTTACCCGCGACGGTGTCAACAACACTCGCAATTCACATGTGAGGTCAGAAATGAATCCTCATGCCATTGTGGAAAGTAATTTTCAATATTGGTTCAGTGTCAATGTGTAGTGTGGTACTCTACGGTCAGCTGATTGGTCCGTTTATCTTCGAAGGTGATCTTACAGGTGACATTTATCTACGATTTCTGCAAGACGAACTGCCGCCACTGTTAGAAGATGTACCTTTGGCACACGATTGCGTATGTACTTCGGACAAGACGGAGCTCCTCTCCATTTTAGCCGTACAGTGAGAACGCATCTCGATGATCGCTTCCCTGGTCGATGGATCGGTCATGGTGGTGCACAAAATTGGCCACCCAGGTCTCCGGACCTAACCCCTCTAGATTTTTATCTGTCGGGGCGCATGAAAGAGCTGGTGTACCAGAGAAAAGTGGAAACACGAGATGCATTGCTCCGTCGCATTTTGGATGCTGCAACCCTCATAAAGGACAATCGTAATGAACTAATGCGAGCTACACGCGCGATTCACAGACGAGCCGCGATGTGTATTGAGTCCGAGGATAGTCATTTTGAACATATGAAAATAAAAACCCACTCTAATAGACAGAGTTTATTTCCACAACAGTTTCGATGCCCACTGGCATCCTCCTCGGGTGGATACAGAAAAACGAATGAACCAAAACAAGAGGGAAAGCAGTCCAGGGACCGACCGTTAAGAAATTCGCACCTAGGTTAGATCCCATTCTCCCGACACCGGAAGGGCATTTTCATTAAAGGGATCCGCTTATAAATACATTCGCACAAATTTAAAACTATCTTCCTGTTCTAAACATACTGATTCTATTTTTTTTTTTTACATAATTATTACATTTATTATTAAATTTATTACATTTAATATTGCATTATTATTTATTACAGAAATTATAAATTTATTATTACATTGGTTATTACACTGTTGTTTATTATACAGAACTTATAAACCGAAAAACGAATGAAAAAGGCGAGAAGGAAACAATCCAGAGACCATTGAGAAATTCGCACCTAGGTTAGATACCGTTCTCCCGACACCGGAAGGGCATTTTATTACAGGGTCCCGCTTATAAGTACATTCGCACAAATTAAAACTATCTTCTTGTTCTATACATACAGATTCTAATATTTTGACATAATTGTTGCATTTATTATTGCATTTACATTCGTTTTTCTGTACATTCGTTTTTCTGTATCCACCCGAGGAGGATGCCAGTGGGCATCGAAACTGTTGTGGAAATGAACTCTGTCTATTAGAGTGGGTTTTTATTTTCATATTTTGACCTTCACGTAGAAAAAAGTGAAGTTTTTTGCATTTATCATTTTGAACAGTTTTTGTAAATTCATGAATAAAAACTTTAGCAGCTATTTGTTCGCTTATTCTTATTTTTAAACATTCAAACATCCATACCTCCATAACTGTTAAGAATCGGACCTATGTTCATATGAAGTTTTCGACTGGGAATGACCTCAGCTATAAGCTCCCGAAATTATGACATTGTAATGACTCACCCTGTGTGTATGTATATATATATATATATATATATATATATATATATATATATATATATATACATCCATGAGAACTAACGCTTTTATTATTTTTATACTAATTATTGGAACCTTTCGGATGTCTTCCATTTTCAGTATGTATTTATAAAATAAGATAATATTATAGTTCTGCGTTTGAAATTAAAATGGAGAATAGTAAAAAATATTTCAAATACTGTAATTTATTTAAAGAATAAATATATAGAATTGCAAATATTATGTTGAAAATGTGAAAATTAAATTAGAAATGTAGTTGAAACGAAGTAGCATATTCGTCGAAAGAAGGATCATTTCATAATACATAATTCAAAGGACGAGTTGTACGCTCCAGAAAGCGTACGTCTGTTAGATTTTTGTGTTAATTGTGTATTGTCTAGGATTTTGAAATAGGATGAATGTAGATGGGTGGTTGGAAGAAGGCAATATTCACGGATGAGGGATTTTGCTTGTTTGGTTTGGGGTAATAAGGTTTTAATGGACATGCCACAATGTTCATCCACTCGTATTTTAGCATTGGCAGTATGTATTGCCAGTATAATCTTCTTGCCAACTAATACAACTGAAAGGACAGACAGCAAATTAGACTTGGTAGTTTCTCCTTGTGATTGTAATATCAGTTGAACCGTGATTGTGAATGAAAACTGACTTAAGAGTGAAATGTTTTCAGTAAAGTAGATCAAACTAAATTAAATCTGACCTCTTTCACTAGACGGTTTTACTCAGTCACAGAAAAGGCCCATGGGCGTTAAAATATTAATACTTAGGTGAGGGAAGGTTTAAGTGCATAAGGAGAAACGTAACTCAGATTCTCAATGGGGTGAGAAATAGTCTGAGAAAATTATGTAAAACTTGTTAACTAAAATTAAAACCAAGATACGTCTGTATTTTGTCGGAATAAAAGAATAAAATTGCAATGGTAAGTCGTTGAAAGTGAATTCACAATACAAGTGAAATACTAAAACTCGTTGAATTTATTAGTACTACAGTAACATCAGAAAACGATTGCAATGCGATGTCATTTCTGAAGTAAATTTAATGTTGTCACGCTTACAATTTAGATAATGTAGAAACAAAAGAACGTGTTTGCCGATTTAATTAGCAGAAAGTTCAGTCATCAACGTACCATCGGCGACCAGAGACATTGGGCTGACGTAGATCAGTGTATCCCGGACTTTGGTAACCGATGGTACCTTCGGTCGGAAATGCATTTGCATACCACAGAACAGAATGACATAAGGGCGACCACATGTACGAGTAGCAACAACATCAATCTGTTTTAACTTGTAGTTAAACAAGAAAATGCGAGGATCAGTAAATCTTTTAAAATTTTTATTAAATCTGGATACAAGTTCAACATTAGTAAAATGTTGGTCGCAACAATGTTAACAGTTTCATTTAAAGGGATTTTATTGAATCTTGATTTTGTAAAAAATTAGCCAATACAAAATTTCTTGCATTTGTATTTAAATCAGTGATTTATCGAAAAAGCCACTGAATTATAGTGAAAATAATCAGAACTAAGAATTTAGAGATGCCATTATTGAAACTTTTAATTGATGTTAATATAGCCATTTAATATGCGCCTCGGTGGTGTAGTGGTGAGCGTCGCTGACTACGAATCCATCGGCCCCGGGATCGAGACCCTGTTATAGCAGGGGTTTTGCGCAGCAAAACCCAGCTGTTCATCCTTCCACACAATAAAGAATTGGTTGGTAGGTAAATGGGAACCCTGGGTAGCCTAGTGGTTAAGACGCTGTGCTGCTGGCGGAGCGTGTTTCGGATTCCACGTTAAACTGTAGGTCTAAGGTGGCGTGACAAGCTTGATCTTCGTCAGAATGAACAATTCGGGCGGAAGCAAAATCAAGGTTATATACAGTATACGTATATATGATGATACAACTCAAAATGGTCCCCTGAGAAACTTTCATGTTACACACAGACCGCGTGTGTAACATACGAGTGTATATATATATATATATATATATACACACACAGGGCCGGATTAACCATATGGCAAAAGCGGCATATGCCGCCGGCCCCTTGCTTTCGGGGGCCCCACGCTGCGAATGCATATCGCAGCACACCCCACGCACACTGTACAGTGTACACGTCACGATCAGTGTCTGTCGCTGCAGCCGTTGTTGCGATTGCGCTGCAGATTAGTGACGCTTTCGCTCGAGCTAGTAACCCGTAATCACTGATCTTTATATTGCAATTCATCATTTTTGTCATTTTTTTTTTGCGAAAATTTTTGCAATTTTGCGATTTTTTAATGGAATTTTCACTTCTTCACTAATGGCCGACCTACATTTTCATTTTTCCTAACCACGACGCCCATGTTCGTAACCGAGGCAAGGGGCCCCGATTAGAATATGCCGCGGGCCCCGCGCAACCTGAATCCACCCGTTTATATATATATAACGGGTGTGCCATAAAAAAAGGATATATTTTAAAAAGGCTATAAAATCAACATTTGTCATTTAATTTTAATAAAACTTCTAGAAAATAAAACATATGTATTTATCTATATGCAAACAAGTTTTCAGACTAAAATATCAAATAATTCAAATTCTATCAACATTCAACGAAAGAGTATGATTTTTCTACTTAACATGCAAAAATTATTAAACCTTTTTAGTATTTTTGTATAAAAATAATTTTTAACGTAAAATTTATCTCAAATTATTAAAAAAATTGTTCGAAATGCTTTCCTTCCATTTCAATAACTTTTTTTATTCTTGGCCGGAATTCATCTATGGCTCGATTTACTTGTTCCTGTGGAAGCTCCTCCCATTTTTGAATGATGATCTCGCGTAAATGAGCGACATCGTTTATCCTAGTCCTGTAGACTCGCTCTGCTAAGTTCTCCCATGTTCCGGGCAAGAATAAAAAAAGTTATTGAAATGGAAGGAAAGCATTTCGAGCAATTTTTTTAATAATTTCAGGTACATTTTATGTAAAAATATTATTTTTATATAAAAATATTAAAAAGGTTTAATAATTTTTGCAAGTAGAAAAATCATACTCTTTCGTTGAATGTTGATAGAATTTGAATTATTTGATATTTTAGTCTGAAAACTTGTTTCCATATAGATAAATACATATGGTTTATTGTGTAGAAGTTTTATTAAAATTAAATGAAAAATGTTGATTTTATAGCCTTTTTAAAATGTACCCTTTTTTTATGGCACACCTGTTTTATATATATACATATATATACATATATATATGTATATATAACGTAAAGAACGACGCTTGTATAGGAGAATATTCCGCGCAATACGAGATAGAAAGAACGAAACAAATGAAAAAAATGAGGTAACCACCCGGGAATCGAACCCGGGGTCTTCCGATTGCCGGTCAGATATGATACCACTACACCACGGGCCTCACTCAAACAAATGCCGTAATTCTTCTACATACGAGCAGAAACCAATGCCCCAAAGGGGCACCTCCCGCATGCCGTAACATTATATACATTTAACTGCAAACACGCAGTATAAATAACGTAAAGAACGACGCTTGTATAGGAGAATATTCCGCGCAATACGAGATAGAAAGAACGAAACAAATGAAAAAATGAGGTAACCACCCGGGAATCGAACCCGGGGTCTTCCGATTGCCGGTCAGATATGATACCACTACACCACGGGCCTCACTCAAACAAATGCCGTAATTCTTCTACATACGAGCAGAAACCAATGCCCCAAAGGGGCACCTCCCGCATGCCGTAACATTATATACATTTAACTGCAAACACGCAGTATAATTACCGTAAAGAACGACGCTTGTATAGGAGAATATTCCGCGCAATACGAGATAGAAAGAACGAAACAAATGAAAAAATGAGGTAACCACCCGGGAATCGAACCCGGGGTCTTCCGATTGCCGGTCAGATATGATACCACTACACCACGGGCCTCACTCAAACAAATGCCGTAATTCTTCTACATACGAGCCCCTTTGGGGCATTGGTTTCTGCTCGTATGTAGAAGAATTACGGCATTTGTTTGAGTGAGGCCCGTGGTGTAGTGGTATCATATCTGACCGGCAATCGGAAGACCCGGGTTCGATTCCCGGGTGGTTACCTCATTTTTTCATTTGTTTCGTTCTTTCTATCTCGTATTGCGCGGAATATTCTCCTATACAAGCGTCGTTCTTTACGTTAATTATACTGCGTGTTTGCAGTTATATATATATATATATATATATATATATATATATATGCAAAATGTCTTTAGGAAATGTCTTAAGGAGTAAGTGATTTCGAAACGTTGATAACACTGGTCAACAAAGATTTTTCATCAGAGTAAAATTTGTGGTGGCTGGATAGCATTTTTCACGCTGATTCCAAAACTGCATTCAGATTTTTTCTAGCACGTACAGTTTTCAAGATGAAGGCATATATATAACTACACAGATTTAACCATTTTAAATAGGCAAAATACTAATATTTCAACATTTGATTGTGTTTATTTTATGTGTTTTTTTAGTTTATTCATCTTATTTATTTCAATTATCTTAATTATACATCTTATGTATTTCAGGTGAGCTTTTACGTCTAGCAGCATTGTGATTCAGGCAACAACGCCGTGCTTTGTGTGTCAAAAGATCAGTCCAGTCCAAGAACTTGTTGTGTCAAGTTGGTGTACATTTTTTTTTAATTTATAGTTTGCTCAGGTCAGTCAACATGCCTCGACAATGTAAGAATGACCCCGACAAGTTCTGTTTCGTATGCGGCCAGTTGACAACTAAAACACAGCGACGAAGTATTACAACCGACATTAAGAAAATATACAAGCTATACTTTGGTTGCCATCTAGGTGACCAAGATAAACCATGGGCGCCACATCAAATCTGTTCTGGCTGTTCAAATGGATTACGTGATTGGCTTAACAAAAAAAGCTTCAATGCCATTTGCCATACCCATGATATGGAGGGAGCCGAGAGATCATCATGAAGACTGTTATTTTTGTAGTGTGAACTTAATGGGGTTTTCTGCCAAGAACAAACACCAGATTGTATATCCAAACTTGGATTCAGCACGTAGACCAGTAAAACATGATGAAACATTGCCCATTCCAATTCCCCCAAGTGATAGGCTAGATTCTATCATAGATGACATGGAAAGTGATGAAGGTGCAACTGGCGTTTCCGGACCATCTACAGAACCAGAGTACACTTTTGAAGGTAGACATTTAGAGCCTAAAAAGTTAACCCAAGGACAGTTGAATGATCTTGTTAGAGACTTATCGCTGTCTAAAGAGAAATCAGAGCTTCTCGCCTCAAGACTAAAGGAGAACAATTTACTTGAGAACAATGTTCGTATTAGTTACTACCGAAAGCGGAATTTTGAATTAACAGCATTCTTTTCAGTAGACGGTCCTCTCTGTTATTGCCATGACATCAATGGACTATTTACAGCCATATCTCAGACGTATGTGGCAGCTGAGTGGCGCCTCTTTATTGATTCGTCGCAGAGAAGCCTGAAAGCAGTTCTTTTGCATAATGGTAATATAATGCCATCCATCCCCATTGCCCATTCCGTCCATCTAAAAGAGACATATGACAATATGGATATACTACTTAAGGCAATCAAATACGACAGTCATCAATGGAATGTTTGTGGAGATCTAAAAGTTATAGGAATGCTTATGGGTATGCAGTCAGGATTCACAAAATTTTGTTGTTTCCTTTGCCTGTGGGACAGTCGCGCCACTATAGAACATTACACCAAAAGTGACTGGCCACTTACGTATACATATGTCCCAGGGATAAGCAATGTCCAGTCTGTCCCTTTAGTGGATCCCCAAAACATCTATCTGCCACCTCTTGACATTAAACTTGGTTTAATGAAGAATTTTGTTAAAGCAATGGGTAAAGTCAATTCTGAAGGGTTCCAATACCTTTCAAGGAAATTTCCGAAGGTTACTGCAGCAAAATTGAAGGAAGGAATTTTTGTTGGGCCACAAATAAGGGAGGTTTTTAATGACACTGAATTTGAAAAAGTCCTAAGTCCGCTGGAATTGAAGGCTTGGCTGGCGTTCAAATGGATATGTGAAAACTTTCTTGGAAGCAACAAGTCACCTGCGTATAAGGATGGAGTCAAGAACCTCCTTGATGCCTTCAAAGAAATGGAGTCGAATGTCGTTAAAAATTCACTTCCTGCATTCCCACTTAGATTTCTTTCCTGAAAACCTTGGTGCAGTGAGTGACGAGCAAGGAGAGCGCTTCCATCAAGATATTCAGATGATGGAGAAGCGCTACCAAGGATATTGGAATGAAAGCATGATGGCGGACCATTGTTGGATGCTGTATCGTGACAATCCAGGCCAAATTTACAAAAGGAAATCACACTCACAGCGCTTTTAGTAAAATAATGTATATATTCTTTATTTATAAGTACATTGAATAAGGTATATGATGTATTTGTTGTTTAGCATTCCTAAGTGTGGTCTATACATCCATAAATTTTCTTATAGCAATATAAAAAACTAAAAAATATCAAAACCAGTGTATCTATATAACTATACGTGCTAGAAAAACAATAAAACCAGATTCGGAATCAGCGCGAAAAATGCATTAAGAAAAGTGTGATCATGTTTGTGATGAGAAAAAAAAGTTTCATTTTGTTGGCCAGTGTAATCACTAATTAATTGGATCACAAGGTGGTCCACAGACTCCTGAAGGTCCGCGAAACTGTTAGAATATGGTATAGTGAAGTACATTATGTACGTATATTATTTTTTCAAAGGATTCACCGAGGTATAAAAAAGAGTACACAGAAAAAAAAGACTTCCTGGAACCTTCTACGCATAGAAATATTATCGTATTTTGTCTCACATCACTTAAAAAAGAAGTTTTGAAGACCATTTCTCTTATTTAAAGAAGTAAAGAAGTTATTTAGCCTTAAAAAAAAGATATTCTATCATCTGAGAAGAAGCTTTGATACCTAAAAGAAGAAAAAACTTAGAATGCACTTCAAAAGGCAGTTATAAGTTTTAAATTTAGAAGGTAAGGAGGGATAATTTGGAAATCACTGTTGACTGTTGGTCTTGCTTCCAATTGCATATTATATTATATTGTATTATATTAGGCCCACATTATATCATGAAAACAGACTTACGACAATTCCGTTGGGCGCAGAACCACGAATTTCGCCACATTTTCCTCGCAACCAGGAAGTTCGTCCCTCTCCATTAAACTGCTTTGGCATATGAGGTTACTAATTACTTATAGGAATCACCTTTCAGAATAGACATAATTATTTGGAAAATTATTTTTACAATGTTATTACGCTTCCGAAACTCCTAAATTTTTATTAATTTCCTTACTAGGCAATAAATAAACTAGTCTGAAAAATGCGTTCTGCAAAAAGGCAAATCTTTTTTGTGCGCAATCGGAGTGATAAATATCTCTCGCTCAGTTGCCTGTTATGATTGGCTGTCTCGCGTAAAGTGGGTGGAACTAATGTCTCTCGCTCAGTCACCCGTTAGGGTCGGATCTCTCAAGATGAGCGGCGTTAAGAACACGAAGTGATATAATTTAATCGAAGTGGGTGGAGGAAATGTCAATTAAATACTTGTTTTCATTAACTGAGTGTAATTACATGCATAGCAATTTTATGTTAATCAGAAACAACATACTAACAGCAACTTAAGTTTTAATTAAGATTAAATGCATTAGAAATAAATTTACCATATTTCAATGAGATTCGAACCAATGCCACCGAACATTCGAATTTTGCAAACCGCTAAATTACCCACTCGGACATGAGACGTTAAGATAGGCTGAGAGAGTTTTGTATATGTATATGTATATGTTTTGTATATGTCAAAACCTGAAATCAGTCAAAACCAGTTTTTACTAGTAAAAACCCGAAATGACTGATTTCGGCTTTTATAACATATACCATATTTACACGTAACATAATGACCTAAACCTAATTATAGGTTAGGTTAGGTTAGGTTAGGTTTAGGTAATTATGTTACGTGTAAATATGGTATATGTTATAAAAGCCGAAATCAGTCATTTCGGGTTTTTACCTAATAAAAACTTTTGACTGATTTCGAGATTTGACTGCAACATATATATATATATATATATTATATAATATATATATATATATATATATATATATATATATATACTCTTAGGCATTGGTTTCAATATGCATATTTTAATATGTAGACTGTTTCTCTTTATATTTTTTTTCTAAGATCTGCCGCTAAATATTATTTTTAACTGAATTTTTAACTTCAAATGTTTTTTGTGTTATTCTTGTCCTATTGTTTTTCAGGTTTACTAGCAAAGGTAGGCCCTATGGGCTCATTTAGCTAGACCTCCGGTGCTGGGCCCTTTGGCCTCAGTAACTAGGGGGCCTGCCAATTACTGGGGAGTCAATTATTCGGTCAATAAAACTATAGAAAAGAACGCAGCCATGAAAATCTTAAGCTTCACATCCGAATTGTATCAAATAATGGAAAAGTTGAAACAAAGCAAAGCGCATTTATTTCTAGCTTCAGAATCGCTTAATAGACGGACGGACGGATAATTTAACATTTACTTTAAGATTACGAACCACTTACATTTTGAGTGCACCTTCACAAATTTGGTCTCACTGGCTTTGGATGTACTGTAAAGCTCAACTTTTTTATGGCTGTGGTATTTATGTAAATTATGAACTGACTTGCTTTTCGATTTCACAAAAGAGTATAAAATTTTGTAGAAGCGTGGTCTGATTAGATGCACAAAATTATTTATTTTTTACCACAAAGAACACAAATTGTGAAATAGCTCCGTTGGAGGGAACTTAGAACTCTCGACGAATAAGTTCCGACCAGCCTCTCCCAGCGGACGGACAGCTAATTTAGCT
Source organism: Bathynomus jamesi (assembly GCA_023014485.1). NCBI lineage: Eukaryota > Metazoa > Arthropoda > Malacostraca > Isopoda > Cirolanidae > Bathynomus > Bathynomus jamesi. Next base: position 975,915 of record JAJOZX010000402.1, read on the forward strand.
GAACCACATTTTGACTACATGAACTTCGCTCAAAACGTTTTTGTAGTGAAGGAATTTGTTGGATGATTATATCAAATTATTGCGACGACGTCCTCTATCTTTCGGTGTAAAATGCGGGTAGTGTAGTTTCTTTTGAAAAAGTTATAGCCTTCAGAAGGGCTGTCCGCGAAGTACTAGTTTGGGTAAAAATGCGTAAACAATTTATGTATCTACATTTTTGAAAAAAAAAATATATATATAATATATATATATATATAATATATAATATATATATACCCGCATGCACAGCAAAACACTTCCAAGCTCAGAGACGCAATTTCCTCTGGAAGTCGAAAGAAGAATTGTGCCACAACCGTAACACAGCCAATTAACCAACCATTAGAGTGCAAGGCAGGTACAGAACTCTTCGAAAAGTCTTAAGTGCCTGCTGCCTTTACGATCCAATTAATTAGGCAAGGCATATCACCGGAAGTCAGAAAGGACTTCCGGTGAAACTTCCATATGAAACTGAGAAACCTTTTTTTAACTTAGGATAAAAACTTCTACATTAGTGTTAATGAATCATGTGTTAATGAAATAATAATAAAAAACCCATACCAAACTCGAAGTACAGCCTACATTGTTGTACTTGAATTATGTACCAACGAAGCAATTTGTATAGGCGATCAAAAACCTGCGGTAAAACTTCGAACAAGAACTTTTAACAAAAGTACTCTTCAGAAGAAGAACGAAAAATACTTCACGCAAAGCTTCGATCTTCGTTGATGCCTCTGAAAACGTAACATCTCTTCCGTTAGATTCCGTCTAGTGGATTCGAACAAAGACCTCTACCCGATAAACGGTAACAAAGCCTTTCACACACTTAGGAAAAATGGGCGTTGGGTTGGGGATGCGGTTTCAATCCTAGTCAGGAAATACCTGGCGACCTCCACAATAAAAGTGTGTAGCCGAAAGCTACGTGGAAAGTGTAGGTGTGTGGGTAAATGTTGGTGCCAATAAAATGAACATAGGTAGGCTTATACCCCCCTCCTAACGGAAGTCGCTGACAATTTATTGACTACATCGATTCACTATAGAAGAACAGCTTAAAAAATACACAAACGGTTATTGCGGAGGAAATGAATACAAACTTTTTCAGACTTAATCTTACTCGATGGCTTCGAACGACGGCTGAGAATCGAACTGCGGTCTACTTGATGATAATATCATATATATACATAAACTAATTAACTCTATGTCAACAAACGTGTTTTACCCTTGTATTAATAAGGCTACGAGAATTAACATTACTTCAACAAATTCCACCCTTATTGATCACTATAGAGTAATGTGAAACGAAGTGGCAACGCGGGTGGAATAATTGCCGAGATATCTAATCATTTTCCTTCTTTCCTCTCTTTCTTCATTCATACAATACTTACTGAATATATGCATATAAAATACAGGTTAGCTTTGGTGCTTATGTGAAATAATTTTTAAGTGAAATGAATAATCAAAATTTCGACTTTATTACTGACTATCTGGATTTAATTACAATGTTCGTACAGCTTCACACTATATTAACAAATGCCTATAACAAAACGCTCCCAATAAAAACGAGGCGTATGTCAAAAGATTACGAAACCCATGGCTTACCAGTAGACTCAGGCCCGGATTTAGCTATAGGCGAACTAGGCGATCGCCTAGGGCCTCGCGCCAAAAGGGGCAAGTGATATTAATGATTTAGAACTCTATGAAGAACTTAAAGTACTTTGCAGAAAACAGATCTCGGAAATGCCTTTGTTTATATAGTGCAAAAACAACTAAGTGAGATTTATCCAAATGTTTATGTTGCACTTCGAATAGTATTAACCATCCCAGTTACTGTTCCTTCGGCTGAAAGAAGTTTCTCGCGTCTCAAACTTATTAAAACATATTTGCGTTCCACCATGTCTCAAGCGAGATTGCAATCATTAGCTATGTTATCAATAGAAAACGATATAACAAATTCATTAGATTATTCTCAATTAATTGAAGAGTTTAGCTCGAAGAAAAGTAGAAAAGCATTGCTGTAATATTCAAGGAGCATCTGAACCAAATATTAAAGCATTAATATTTAGCCTGATAAGTCGATCGCTCACTATTATAAAAATGAAATGTCAACATCTCTTATACATCACATATGAAAAACGTTTGTATACTATAGAAAGTCATTACCTATAATATTATATAAATCTTAGAAATCATTGTCTTATATTTTCGATACAAATCTTGATTCATATTATAATTTATACTTATTTGTATGGTTTATTTATATTTCTTATACAATTTCCATGCGTGATTATTTTGGTTTGGTTTAATTTTTAAGTGCTGGCATAGTTCTGTCTATGCGGGATTCTAATATTGCTGGTATAGTACCGATAATTAAGTCCATATTTTCATATATATAGGCCTAGGGCCTCGCAATTTCTAGATCTGCCTAGGGCCTTGCAATTTCTAGATCTGCCTAGGGCCTCGCAACTTCTAGATCCGGCCCTGCCAGTAGTATTAAGGTCAACCGACCAAAGGCCCACATTATATAACTTTACACTATGTAGCTTTACACTAGATATAAAAAACACTTGAGAAACTAATCTAAAAGGCGAAACAACAGTATTACTCAGACAAATTTCGTGGATCAAATGGTAATCCAAAGCTGACATGGAAATTAATTAAATATTAAAACTAACATCCAAAAGAACGATTTTCCACCCAAACTTCTTATAAATAATAACTGTTACTGATTCAATGACTATAGCAAAGAAGCCTTACAAACATTTCTCAGAGGTAGGGGAACGGGCAACGGAAAATGTTTCCCCATTGTTCACTTCCTTTGGAGATATCATGAGGGAAGAAAGTTCACAAGTTTCTCCTTCCTCCCAATAACTTCAACTGAGGTAAAGACAGCAATAAACAGTCTTAAAAACAAAAGCTGCGCCATAGTTTCCATACCAAACAAAATACAGGAAATAAATCGTGTAGTCATATTATTTCCAGACCGGATATTCTCCCGATCTTTTAAAAGTAGCCCAACTATGTCCTATATTTAAAAATGGTAATCTGGAAGTAGCCACAAATTATCGTCCAAAATCTGTTTGGTTGGTCAGGGGATATTTTTTTTTTTTCTTGAGAAAGTCATATATCGACAATTAATAAAGATTTTCGGAGGAAAATGTTTTGTCAACCAATCAGTTCGGCTTCAAGGTGAAAACCTCAACGAAAGATATTGTTATTACGCTAACTGAAGAGCCTTATAAAAAGTTTAACAATTAAAAAAATATCTTCATTTGCAAGCTTCCTGGACCTATTCCAAGCTTTTGATTCAACAGAACACTCAATTCTAGCACTGGCACATTATGGAGTAAGAGGTGTCTTCAGACTGGTTCAAGTACTATTGAAATAAGAGACGGCAATAATTCAGACTAGATAAACGGAATCAAACTTTTAATTAATCACACACAGAGTGCTACAGGGTTCGGTTTTATATATTTACATAGCAAAGAATTGCCATTAAGCAGCAAATTTTATGCTATATTGGCAGAATGACGTTGTATGATATATCTTCATAGATAATAATAATAATAATAATAATAATTCAATTTCTTTCTTGTTCAACAGACAGTCAGAGAAAATACAAGTACAGTACCATTTTCCATATAAAGGACACGGAAGTTTAAGTATTACATCTTAAGAACTGCCAAATATGATGAAGCAATCAGAGTTACCTTTCATGCCACTAATTAGTTATTTACATTATGCACAATTTATATACTTGGATCATAACATTTCTATAGAGTAACTCAGATTCATTAATGAAATAATAATTCAATAGTATATTTTTGTTAATACTGATTTGTATGAAATTAAATTAGGTAAAAATTTTTAATTTAAAGAAAGCAGTAATTCACACATGAAATTCAGGTTTTTTAAAGGAGATTTAGGAGAAGTGAAAGAATAGGATATGGAGAGAAGGGTAAAGTGGGAGACAAGTTACATTAATTACCATCTAAGATTTTCCTTTATAAATGAATACAAAAATTTCTGAGAAGCTTTCGATTTTAAATTTCTTTCCAGATTATTCCAAATATGAAAGAGATCGCCTCAATTCCAGCAAGTTCAGTGATTTAGGAAGTAAAAGTTATCAAGTCTTAGGTTCAATGAATGATTTACTTGATTGTTTTACATGATTTTATCATATTCCCGAACTTGAATCCTCCGAATTCTACACCCTCTGGCTACGGCTTACATGCCAATCTCAAACTAAATACATCTGCGCTGTCTACCTTTCTCCTAATTCTACTGACTATCCAAAACTCATTGACTACCTCACTTCAAAGTGGAATACATTCTATCCCACTCTCCATTTTAGGAAATTTCACTGTTCACCACCACCTTTTTGCTTTCCTCCCATTTCAGTGACATTCCTGTGAACTAACTTACAACTTCTCTATCTTGAATGATCTAGAGCAGATTGTACAACACCCCTACTCGTATCCCCGATCGCCTTGGAAAAAGGCCCAACATTCTGGATTTATTTCTCACCACTCATCCTTCTTCTCACTCTGACCACAATCTTATATCTGTTTCCTGTCCTATCGCTCCAGTTCGGCCTTTAGATCCTCCCAATAGTAGACGCCTTTGACACTTTGGTGTCACTGGTTGGGAGGCCCTTAGGCAGTACTTATTTGATTTTCCATGGAATAATTACTGTTTCCGTGGTCGGGAACCCTTGCAGTGCGCTGAGCGCATCACGGAGGTGACTCTGTTGTGTATGGAGGCGTACATCCGATATTCTATTCCTACTACTAATGCAAAAACCTTCGTTGAACTTTGCTTGCTCTAATGCTTTCCACGACAAAGCGGAGGCTTTCAGCAGGTACTGTCGCCATCCAACTCCTGAATCACTCAGCTTATATTTCTGCCCGGAATCATGCAAAATCTGTTCTTCGGCTCGCCAAAAATTCCTTCATCTGACAAAAATGTAAAGATCTACCCAATTCTAATTCTTCTCGTTCTTTCTGGCACCTAACCAGGAACCTCTCTAATAACTTTACTTCTTCTTTCCCTCTCCTTTTCCATTCTGACGGCTCAGTTGCCATCTCTTCTTCTGATAAAACTGAACTCTTCACTCAAACTTTCGCTTACAATTCAACCCTAGACGATTCCGGTGCTGTTCCTCCATCTACCCCTCCGATCTAACTCAATTACGTCCAAAATTAGAATCACTTTCAAAGATGTTCTTTCTGCCCTATTCTGTTCAACCCAAAGAAGGCGAACGGTCCTAATGGTGTCCCTTTTGTTGTTCTCAAGAAGTGTGTTTCTGTGCTGACACCCTGCCTAGGTAAACTCTTTCATCTTTGTCTTTCATCTGATACTTTTCCTTCTTGCTGGAAGTTCGTACCGCTCTCAACCCTCCAACTATCGTCCAATTGCTTTTATTTCTTCTCTTTCTAAAGTTTTTGAATATATCCTTAATAGGAAGATTCTTAAACACCTCTCTACTCACAATCTCCTTTCAGATCATTCGTATGGGTTCCGCTAGGGACTTTCTACTGGCGATCTTCTTAGTCATCATCCTTTCGGGATTTCGGTGAAACGTTTGCATTGCTCTAGACCAAGGATGGGAAACTGAATCGAATTGGACAAACTGATAAAACCGATATTATTTTATGAACTGAAATCGAAAGAAAACTCGAACTGAAAAAAATTCTGATAACTAAAATCGAAATTCGAATTGAAATTGAAAAACAATCAAAAACTGAAATCTGAATTCGAATAGATTAAAAACAACAGTCTTACGTTTCAGTTTTGAGGAGCATTTGGATCGCAAAAAAATATAAATAACGTGAATTATTTTCCTTTTTTTGCGACTTAACATTTGTATGGATTTAAAATATTCATTTATCCTTTAATTCGATGTAGAAAAAACGCAGCTGAAAGTACGAGACAATGGTTTTTAAAATGAAAGAAAAAGAATTAAAGAGGAAAATGTTTATCCCATATCAAAATACTTTTCAATAATGACTGTGCTCCTTTCGTTGACCTAAGTTTAATTACTTGGTAAGGACGCCTTCAGTTTTTTCTGACCATTAAATTTTTCAGTTTGATAATAGCTATACCATCTATTCTATATCTATATAAGTGAATGAGATAATCCGTGGGAATGACCAAACTTCAACTCAAATGTTAATCCTTTGGAATGTTCCTCTAATCTTCTTGTGTTTCCTCTCTCCTCTCCTGAAATCTGTGGGAATGACCAAACTTCAACTCAAATATTAATCCTTTGGACTAAAAAAACTGGAATCGAAATTTAAATTGAATCGAACCGAAAAATATAAAACTTGAATCGAAAAATAAACTGAAATCGAAAAAAAATTAAAAACTTAAATCGAAACTGAAATCGATATTTTTGCAAACTTAAAATGAAATCGAAAACTGGACTTGAAAATTTATCAATTTCCCATCCCTGCGTCTAGAAATATCAGAAGCTTTTGATAGAGTTTGGCACAAATTCTTAAATTCCAAACAGCCCTCCTTCGGTTTCTATCCTTCTATCTGTGCCTTCTTCTCTAATTTCCTTCCTGGTCGATCTGCAACTGCGGATGTAGATGGCCACTGTTCTTCTCCTAAAGGTATTATTAGTGGTGTTCCTCAAAAGTCTGTCCTGTCACCCACTCTTTTCCTTTTATTTATCAATGATTTATTAAGTCGCACTTCCTTTCCTATCCACTCCTATGCTGATGATTCCTCTCTTCACTTCTTCACCAGCTTCACAAAAAGTCCCTCTCAACAGTCACTCCAAACGTTGCGTGGGACGGCTGTGATACACCTGACCTCTGATCTTTCTACGATCTCTGATTGGGGCAGAGAAAACCTTGTGGCTTTCAATGCCTCAGAAACTCAATTCCTCCATCTGTCTACTCGTCACTATCTTCCACACGACTACCTCTTACCTCGAACAGTACATAACTCAGTCCTTCCCTTTTTCTTAACATTCTTGGTGTTAGCTTTTTCTCGTGATCTTTCCTGGAAATATCACATATATTCTCTTTCTAAGACAGCCTCAAAGAGGTTAAATGTGCTGTACCGCCTCCGCAGTTTCTTCACCCTGACTCAGTTGCTGTTTCTATACAGGGGTGGTGTCCGCCCCTGTATCGAGTACGTTTCTCATGTGTGGGAGTGGCTTAACCCACACAGCTCTACCTGACCTCGTGGAATCAAAGGATTTTCTCCCATCAATTTCTCGCCTCTTACTGGCTGTTTTTATTCCCTCTCTCTTTGCCTCACTGTTGACTCACTCTCTCTTTACTATCGCCATTTTAACGGACAGTGCTCTTCTGAGTTCTCTAACCGCATGCCTCCTCAGTTAAGGAGAGCACGCAGTACCAGACTTCGACAATTCTCATTCCTTTTCTGTCCAACTCTCTAACGCAAGAGTTAATCGTTTCTTTCAATCTTTTATCTACTCAATTGGTCAACTCTGAAACAATCTTCCTCAATCCATCTTTCCCCTGTCTATGACCTCCAATCTTTCAACCGCAATGTTCAGGCACCTCGAAAACCTTGGACCTTGAATTTGGCTCTTCTTTCTCTATGGGAACCGGCGTTTTTTGGGCATTCGCCCTTGGCTCTTCCTTCCTTCCTTCATAAAAAAAAAATGCTTCCATTAAAATCAGTATCAAACTGTTTATAATTCTATATGACTACATATGCATTAAATAATGTATATACTTAATAAATAGTTTTAAAACAAGAATACTAGAACTGTAACTATATTCGGTAAATACATTCATATTACATATTGCTTATATGAATCATATATATATATATATAATTATAAAATTCACTATTGCATGGTTATCTCTCTCATCCACCCGGTTTTCCGTTGGGACCATTCCGGACCCTTGCCCCATTATTTAATTCTTTTTTGTAACTTTTGAGTCTGCTATCTCCATTTCTTTAAAGACCGCGAAAGAATTTACGTTCTGTGTACATGCGCCACATAGAATATATATATATATATATATATATATATATATATATATATATGAGGGGTGAGAGAGAGAGGGAGAGAGATTAAGGAAAATAAAAGTTTATTTGTAAATGAAGAATGAGATGGTAACTTGTTGGAGAAAGGGAATGTGCAAAATTTAGAGAAGGGCGAAGGGAACGGGTCTTGGGTTCGTGTGTAAGGAAATGCCTTCGCTATTCGTGCGTTTTACTAAGGTTAGTTTTGTGCCTTTCAATAACGCATCGTCCCAAAGCATTTATGACATTTGATTAATAATTCAATTCCGTGTCGTAATTTTGTCCATCTTTTCCGAAACAATTTCGTATAACTTTTTATTTATTTATTGACGGTTTTCAAGGAAAGAGTTTGTCTTAAGTTAATAAAAGGAATTCTCTTAATTAACACTTTGTTCACTAAGCGAGACATTTCATTTTCCACACTGCTTTCGTTGACATCATCGCTTAATCTCTCTCTCTCTCTCTCTCTCTCTCTCTCTCTCTCTCTCTCTATTTTATATATATAGGGTATATATGAAAATGGATTCGTAATGAGCACATTGATATTTGAGATAATTTATTTTCAAGCGTCATTTGAAATGAATTAATTATTTTTTAATTAAAAAATAATAATAAGAGACTCAATAAAAAACATCCGAAGTGGTTTTGCGACCCATTTTACGTTAATAACCGTCGCTTCTGGGCGTTCAATGTACGCGAGTACTCGCCCTTCAGTGAATGGCTTTTCCTCAATTGGTGCTCATTAGTTCCGCTTGCGAAAGCCTTTTCTGGGCCAACCGAATCAACTTCTACAAATTAGCAATTGAAAAAATTTATTTCAAAACGTGATCTTATATATCCGTGAATGCGTCCACATTTTGGACCTTTAGACGTTTCTGGAGATACTAATATGAGATTCTCTTCATAAGCCCGTTACGATAACGGAACGGATTCTCTGATTTTACTCGAACATTTGTTTATTTATATGCAAACTGTTTATTGTGTGTCAGATTTCTAGGTTAGATACAAAAAAGAAAAGGAAAATTGTTTATTAGAAGTTCATCATAAAATTTTCAAATTAATGTCTCAATTCTGAAATGCTTCTCGTGGCTTTTCAAAATTTAAGTTTATGTTATTTTGTCTTTCGTTAATAACACTGATAATTCTGTTCCATTATCGAAAATATACGTATAAATGAGAACGTAAGAAACCGTTTAAATAATATATAATTTTATTCGTATAATTACTAGTAACAGTCGAAAGGTAAATCTAAAATGTTATAATAACTGTTTGTTTCCGTAACAGTTTATAAATGAAGCGCGAACAAATTTGTCTCTGAAGGTAAATTGGATCGGATTTGATTTCCATATTTGTGAAGGTCTTACCATTCTTTCTCTCCACGTCCGTTCGATGTAAATTAGAAAGGGGCGCAACTAGAATAAAGAACCGGTTTGGAAGTAGGAAACGCAAATAATACGTAGCAACTTTTTTTTTTCATCCTTTGGACAAGAAGCAACGTTCAATCCAACTTTTCCAACTGAAACATTGTTTTTATATTTTTTTTGCAAATGGGCTAACGAAAAAAAAAAAGCATCACCAAAGCAGCGTCTCCAAGATATGAATTTTTTATAAATTCCAACTGGTTTCCAGTTTTAGTGCCCACTTTCGACACGTTCAGAGAATTAATGCTCCATCGCCCGTTAACTTTAATCATAAATAGTGATACGGTCAAAAAGACGCACATTCGCTTGCACTGTGAGAAATTTATTCTACTTTATAAGAAAACACTTCCGTTCTAAAATTTTAGTTTCGAAATAATTTATTTTCAAGCATAACAATGAAATTTAAATACTGTATATAAAATTGTTATGGGAAAATTATTTCTTTTTCGTGTTTTTTTTCACCTGAGACCCATCAATACACTTGTTTCGAAAGTAGTTACGGGCTTTCTACTTCACTGAGGTCATCAAAATGAAGCAAATTATTGCCTGCGAGTTTTTTACCATTATCTTTCTGTGCCAACTTTTATTCTTTAATGACAATGCGATGAATGGGCATAATGAGGGTATTTGATCAGTGCAAAATAGAGCTAACAGAAAGCGTTACTTACGTTTCACTTTCAATTGGTTATTCTGAATGTAAGTGAATTAAAGTAATTGTTCCCAAGTTGTTACAAAGTTAAATGAGTGTTGTAAAACATCCACTGCTCAATCTCGTATGAATTATATTTCCTTAAATTACTTAAAGGTTTCGCCGCTCTTTATATTAGCAATATTTTTTAACTTAAAATTTTTATTACAAGTACGACAGAACGTACGAAAATGCCTCAGGCACGTTTGCTTTAGTGAATGCAAACCTGACTGCCACTGCTACAGTTCAGATGCAGGGACGTTCTAGAATCAAGCCTTCGGGATGAAAAAGTAGGGAACAGAAAGACATTTAATTTCCTGGAAACTAGCACAATTTCGTACGATTGGATTCATATTAAGGATGACCGAAACAATCCCTCTACGTTAGGTACTAGGTTAAGTTAGGTCAAGTTAGGTTAGAATACGTTTAGAAAGTGTCGATGAAGGTGAGAAAGTGACTTATCCAAATTAGGGAGTCACACCGTTTACGTTATTGCAAACATGTATACAGTTTAAGTATCCGCGGTGTACGTATTATTTTCTTTCAACAACTGCAAAATTTATGTAAGGCAAACGAAACTGACCTTAACCTTGTAGAGTAATTTTATATTTCATCATAAAATCAAGTTCAGTGACTCTACTTCCCTCAACAGTTTAAATATTCTAAGATGAAATGACAATAAAATTTTCCTATCAGTAATAAATAAGTAGCCGCTCAATTTTCCAAAAGAATTTCATCAGTTACTTATTTGTATTTTAATTTTTTGTTTTATCTACAAAATGTAAGCGTTTGTTAAATTAATATTTTATTTTAGTTGTAATTGAGACGCTGATCATGATGAAAGCAGTTATCGAAAACTCTACAGAACATATGTAAAAAATACTAAAAAAGCGTGGGAAAAATGATATAAGGTTTTACGTACAGATGAAAAAGTATACGGAATAGTGATTATTATTACATACTGTAAATACAGTAAAAAGTATTACGAATTCGTTGATTAGAGGCGAGGAAGGTGACTTTAAAGAAGGAAAAGGATATGTTGATAGAACATTTGCAGTGAGACAATTGACTGAGAAATTAAGTGATAAGAAAATAAAGTGGTAATTGACATTGAGAGATTTGGAGAAAGTATGATAAAGTATGATAGAATTAAAATAAAGGAGATAGATTTTCCTCGTGACAAGGATGGTCAGTGGAGAGTTGTTAAATTAAGAGAGGAATTTTTATGCAGGTAGAAGCGCTTGCGTGAGAGTTAATGGTGTGTTGAGTGAATGGTTCAGTATTAATATTAACGGGACTAATTTTACAAATCACCAACCCACACATACCACTATCGCCTACTCAACATGGATTCAGACGTCACCACTCAACCACGACATTACTCACTAACCTCACGCCGCACATCATGGATGGCATCAACTCCAGACGACCAGTTCAACGTACACTATTAGCAACAATAGACATTAGTAAAGCATTTGATTCTATCTCACGCTTCCCTTTGATAAACAAAATACTCAACACAAACATGCACAATAACACCGAAAGGTGGCTGAGCAACTATCTTTCAGGAAGATACCCACATGTCACATTTAATGGTAAGTCATCCAAAAACAAGCTTTTTCCGAACGGGGTTCCTCAAGGCTCTGTTCTCTCACCAACACTGTTCAACTTATACATGCATGACATTCCAACACCCATAGGTAACAAGCTTGCCTTATCATCATATGCAGATGACATCACTCTAACATCCACCCATAACATCGACACCGCTACAAATAACCTACAAATATACATAAATAGTATACAAGACTGGCTCACACACACAATAGACTCAAAGTAGCGCCCACAAAATCAACCATCCCCTTGCTTTGCTTGTTAGCAAGGGGATGGTTGATTTTGTGGGCGCTACTTTGAGTCTATTGTGTGTGTGAGCCAGTCTTGTATACTATTTATGTATATTTGTAGGTTATTTGTAGCGGTGTCGATGTTATGGGTGGATGTTAGAGTGATGTCATCTGCATATGATGATAAGGCAAGCTTGTTACCTATGGTGTTGGAATGTCATGCATGTATAAGTTGAACAGTGTTGGTGAGAGAACAGAGCCTTGAGGAACCCCGTTCGGAAAAAGCTTGTTTTTGGATGACTTACCATTAAATGTGACATGTGGGTATCTTCCTGAAAGATAGTTGCTCAGCCACCTTTCGGTGTTATTGTGCATGTTTGTGTTGAGTATTTTGTTTATCAAAGGGAAGCGTGAGATAGAATCAAATGCTTTACTAATGTCTATTGTTGCTAATAGTGTACGTTGAACTGGTCGTCTGGAGTTGATGCCATCCATGATGTGCGGCGTGAGGTTAGTGAGTAATGTCGTGGTTGAGTGGTGACGTCTGAATCCATGTTGAGTAGGCGATAGTGGTATGTGTGGGTTGGTGATTTGTAAAATTAGTCCCGTTAATATTAATACTGAACCTGCATAAAAGAACACCAGATAACTCCACAGCTTACACTAAACAACACTAACATTCCACACACTCACAGGACCAAAATACTTGGGGTCACATACAACACATCATTATCTTTTGCAAACCACATTCAAGACATTAAAAACAAATATACGTCAAGACTTAACACGCTTAGGGTACTAACAGGCACAAACTTTGGACACCAGCAGGAAACAACATCACTCATATACAAACAATATATTCGCTTAATTATGGACTATGCTAACCCATGCTGAGCATCCATTATCTCAAACACACACGTAAACATCTTACAGACAATACAAAACAACGCACTTCGTATCATTACAGGATGTACTCAAACAACACCAATAGAACACCCGCACACAGAAACAAAAATTCTGAAAATTGGGGAACATTTAAACATGAGGGGAACACAATTCATGGCTGCAGCGACAACTAACCCACAACACCCTTGCTACTACATGTACAATCATGCACCAACACCTCGCACCATTAAAGTAACACTAGAGAGACATTATAACCAAATACTCCATTCCATACCACACCCTACAGACATCATACGGTACAGAAAACACATACACACACACACACACACACACACACACACTTAACCCACAAAGCACTGACACATCTCGGTCCGAATGCAGTCCTAGGTGCGAAGCCGCCACCCATTGACAGGTCAGAGACCAGCCTGAGCAGATCGGATCGAGTTAACTTAGCACGAACCCGATGTGGACATTACCCCCAACTTATAGACATATAAACACAGACTAGACAACTCCACAGACGACACCTGCCACCTGTGCCAGGATACACCACAAACAATTGAACAAATTATGACAGACTGTACCGCTCTAGCACAACGTAGAACACAACACAACATCACTATTGCGCTGAACCTCTGGTCCACTCCGGAGAGGGCGATCGGTTACCTGCGTGCCTCCGGCTTGCTCGATCAGGATGGACTGATCAGCTAACCAACAACAACAACGGGACTGTATTACGTCGACAAAACTGTTTAACCCTTTAACGCCGAACTTTTTTGTAGGGTTAAGTCTAAATGCGCGTATTTGAAATTGTACGTATTCGACCCAGTAGGCTTTAAAGGGTTAATGTGTATAGGGATAGAATAAGGCGTGAGATGAAAGCAAGAATGTTAGAGAGTGAAGTAAATAGGAATTGGAAATGGAATGAGTGGCGGTTGTCGCATATAATGTATGCTGATGATACAGTGTTTCTGGGTGAATCAAAAAAATGTGAGTGTCTGCTACGCAAACTAAATACACTACATAGAAAAGAAAATGGATATGACTGTTCACTGGATTATAATAACGCTTCCAGCTCAAGCTTTTGGTATATGTATTGACAAGTAAATAAATAAATAAATAAATATATATATATATATATATATATATATATTGTCGGTACACATGATATTAGAGGGGCTCGGTTTGGCTGGTGCCTCAGTCGCCGAGGTTGTCCACTTTTTACGAATGACAAAAATTAAATTATACCAAATAAGCACAATAGTGAGCGAAAATTAAGGCTGAAACAACGTGATAAAACAGTTTTATCACGAACTGTGAAGAGTGACCGGAATCCTACAACACCAAATCTTATATGTTTAGTTTTCTTCTATTATTTGACTGCAACAGCGCATGGTCGTCGTTGCGGACTACTCTTAATTAAGCTCTGGACATATTTTGATACAGTTGCTTCCGTTCAGGATTTACAATTCGTTTTGTCAGTGCTACTTTCTGCTCACTATTATACCCGCTTACACCATTTTTATTGTCATCCACAATATCATGACCTCGCAGGCTACAGTCCTCTCGAAAATGTTAAATGTTCTACGTATAATACAAATCCATAGATCAATTTCATACACGATATGACACCGTATCATCGAGTGTGAAACATGAACGCGAAACCTATGCGTGGGTCCAAACTTTTGAGCAGTAGTGTGTGTATATATACAGTATATATATATATATATATATATATACACGGTGAACCAAAAGTAGGTGGACAGTAGGTTGAATACGGTTTGTGTTATATTATATTATAACTATGGTGTTCATTATAACTATGGTGTTTGTGTTTTATTATATTAAATATTATAACTAAATTTATTTAAATTTTATTTTGTATTATAGTATACAAAAAAATTAAATATGTATTCTCAAAATAAACGTTATCATTTACTGTCCACCTACATTTGGTTCACCCTATATATATATATATATATATATATATAGTTCACAACAACTGGGACAATATATAAACTAAGGAGGAATTTCAAAAAATTAAAAGGATTAAGAGATGATTCCTCATTTCACGAAGGTCAAGCTTGTCACCCCTCCTCTCGAGTTGGCCTGATGAAGTAGTGAGTTGGTTTCTTGTACTCTCCACCTCACATAGCCAGGACGCCCGGCTCATCGGGGATTGTTCTGAGCCAGGCGTCTAATTTTTTTTGAAGATGTCCACCGCAACACTACTCGACTTTCTTAGGTCTTTGGGCAGCTGATTAAACAGTTTTGATCCTCTCACAACAAAACTATTTTCTTTCAAGGTTAAGGATGTTCCCTGTCTAGCCTTTAATTTGGGAACACGACACAGTCTTCCTTTTCTGCTTTCCACTGTTGTTTAGGGAGTTACAGTGTTCAGAGTAAGATTAGAGACTAGTTTCTCCGTTATTTTCCAAATTTAATAATGGTGTATCTCTCTCTTCTCCTTTCCAGTGAATATAGGTTTAATTCCCGTAACCCTTCCCAGATAATTTAGTTCTTTGCACCTATTGATCTTGGCTGTGAAGCTTCTCTGAATCCCTTCTAGCTGTCTAATATCTTTTTTTTTATATGGGCATGTTAGAACCGAGCAGAATTCCAATTTGGGTATGATCAGTGTTTTCAGTAGAGGAATCATTATATTCCTATCCCTTCGTTTAAAGGTTCTCAGTATCTGCCCGGTTATTATCTTTGCTCTGTTTACTGCTATCTTATTTTGCGTTTCAAATTTCGCATCATCATTCATTACAACCCCTAGATCTTTTGCTTTAGAATTTCTCTGCATTTCGTGTCCATCTGGGGTATAATATTCCATGGATTTTAGGTCTTCTCTTTTTCCGCACCGTAACAGCTGAAATTTCTCTGTGTTAAACTTCATATTGTTGTCTTCCGTCCACTTGTAGATTCTGTTCATGTCAGTTTGTAGAGATCCTATATCTTCTGGGTTTCTTATTTTTCTACTGAGCTTTGTGTCATCGGCAAAGGATGTTACTGTGCTGTCTCTGGTAACGTCCTCATCTATGTCAGTTGGCATGATTATGAAGAATAGTGGAGCTAATACTGTTCCTTGTGGTCTGAGCTGAGGACCTCTGATTCTGGTGAAGATATTCCTTGTACTGTAACGACTTGCCGCCGCTCACTAAGAAAATTATATATCCATTTCCCTACTTTTCCTGTTATTCCCATATATTTCAGTTTACAGTATGTATTGTGATTCCATGGTCATAATTGTCGAACACTTTGGCAAAGTCTGTGTATATTATATCATAGTTTTCATTACTTTCCAGTGCATCAGTAATGTTGTTGTATGGTTCCATTAGTTGTGATAGGCATAATCTGCCTGACCGAAACCAATGTTGGTTATCATTTAATTTTTTCTGCGTTTCCAAAAAGTCAGATTTTCTGTCTAACTATTCTTTCAAATATTTTTGTGAGATGAGATGTAAGCGACACTGGCTTATAGTTTTTGACCTCAGATCGATCTCCTCCTTTATACAGTATATTGGGACTATGTTCGGGCTCTTCAGGATGCCCGGTATTTCACCCGTGTCTAATGATCGTCTCCATATCCAATATAGGGGCTCAGCGATTGCATTCTTGCATTTTTTGGCCAGTGTGGCATTACATTTGTCCGGTCCTGCCGCTGAGCGTGCATTTAGTTTCCCTTTAGCTTGTGTAATATCATCTGTCGTAAAGTCGAAGTCCGTTATACTTTCCCCTTGTAGTTCTTTTTCAAAGGACTCGTTTCTATCGCATATCAGTTTGTCAGTTTTTGGGATACTGAAAGATGATTCGTACTGAGCTATTAATATTTCAGATACTTCTGTCAGATCATCAGATAAAACAATGTCTTCGTTTTTCAAAGGTCCGATAGTCGTGTGGTTTTTCGACTTCCTTTTTGCAAAATTATACAAGTACTTTGAGTTAACCTTTATCGCTTCTATAGCGTCGTCTTCTTTTTCTGTATACTTCTCAATTAGTTCCTGTATGATGCAATCGATACTCTGCAGTTCATCATTTAATATTTTTCTAATGTTGTTATTTTTACAGTTACTTAATTTTGCAGTCACTCTTTTTGTCTTTTTGAACAAATGACCTCTTTTTGTCTCTCGAACCAGCTTCTCTTTCCTCTTTGTTGTATTTTTGGGACATGTCTTTCCATGATTTCCAGCGTCTTCTCCTTTAAGGTCATTAGCATCTCTTCCGTTGTCTTGGCCTTGAAGATGGTTTACCATTCTATTACTTCCATACTGGATGCAACACCTTCCCAGTTCATAGCTTTGGAG
Organism: Bathynomus jamesi; assembly: GCA_023014485.1. Lineage (NCBI taxonomy): Eukaryota > Metazoa > Arthropoda > Malacostraca > Isopoda > Cirolanidae > Bathynomus > Bathynomus jamesi. Next base: position 993,127 of record JAJOZX010000402.1, read on the forward strand.
TGAAAATTAAAAATTTCGAACTTGCTTCTTTCTTTTGTTCGTGTTCTTTCCTTTCCTGTTGCTTTTATATTGGTTGTTATTTCAATAATGTTGTGATCCGATATTATAGTTGGGGATATTTCTACGTTATCTATTAGGTTGCTGTTGTTTGTGAATACCAAATCTAGGCAGTTGTTTTTTCTTGTGTTTTCTGTTATTTCTTGTGTTAACATAAATTCATCATCTTGAGATAGTAGCATTTTAACCTGCTCCTAGTCTTCCCGTGTGCTCCCCCTTTTCATGGTGTATGCATATAGTTTTTCCCATCCGTTTGTATTTCATGAATGGAAAATTAAAATCACCACAGAGAAAAATATTTGGCGTTGGAGAATGTAAATCTTTTACCCAGTTTCTTACCTCTGTAATGAAATCTGAGAATTTTGAGGTTGGCGTGTTTGGGTGTCTGTACATTACAATTAGTACTATATTTAATTTTTCAACTTTTGCTGCTACACATTCTACGTAGCTGTTTGAAGTACTTATATTCATTTCTGCCATATGCCTTTCGCGTGTGTAAATAGCACATCCTCCTTTACGTCTCACTGTTCTGTCGGCTCAGAGGATTTTATAGTTGTCAATTTGTACTTCTTTTTTTGTCAATACAGAACTTTCAGTTTTCACAGCAGTTCGCTTGGCAGTTCTTTAGATGGGTTTCCGTGAGGCATGCAAAATTCGCTCCGGTTTCTTGCATGAGTCCTTTCAGGTATAAAACTTTTATAATATATATATATATATATATATATAATATATATATATATATATAATATATAATATATATATATATATATATATATATATATATATATATATATATATATATATATATATATAAATATATATATATATATATATATATATATATATATATATATATATATATATACACGAGGGCCACTCAATATATTTTGCACCACCTTTTTTCTTCTTTCCAAGTTTTCTTGTAAGTTCCAGAAATTTTGTACACAAGTGCTTACATACCTATTTTACAAGTTTTTATTTTTCCACATCGTCTCCATCCTTTTCAATGGCTTTTCTCCACCTCGAAACAAGGGCCTTTATTCCTTGCTGGTAAAAGTCCGCCTCTTAACCTCCTCAACAACCTCATCGTCACTCTGAAACTTTCTTCCACGAATAGCATCCTTCATTGGCCCAAACAAATGGAAGTCTGAAGGTGCCAGATCCGGGCTGTATGAAAGGTCGGGTAACACAGTCAAATGCATTTTTGTGATGGCCTCTCTTCTTTGCAAACTGTTGTGTGGTCTTGCGTTATCGTGCAAAAGAAGGACGGCTTCCAGTTTTCTCTCCGGTCGAATTCGCTTTATATGTCTCTGGAGTCTCTACTAGGGTAGCAATATATGCCTCTGGGTTGATTGTTTGTCCTTTCTTCATAATCACCCCTTTCATGTCCCAGAAGATGGTGGCCATAACCTTTCGTGCAGAGGGAGCGATTTTGAACTTTTTCATGCGTGGGGAGTCTGCGTGATGCCACTCCATGGATTGCCGTTTTGCTTCAGGTTCAAAGTGGTGCACCCAAGTCTCATCCCCAGTCACAGTTCGTGAAAGGAAGTCATCCCCTTCTGTCTCGTATCGAACTAACGACTCAGAAGCAATTTTTTTCTTTGGGCTTTGTGATCTTCACTCAGTTCGCGAGGAACAAACCGTGAACACACTTTTGAGTATCCCAGTTGGTGAATTATCGTATTCACACTTCCTTCACTAATTCCTAGCTCCAGTGATAGCTCCTTGTATGTGACGCGCCGATTTGATCGAATGATGCTGTTAGCACGTTGCACAGTGTGAGATGTCACAGCCGATGCCGGGCGACCGCTGCGTGCTTCATCATCAAGGCTGGCTCTCCCTCTCTCCGATGATTTCACACGTTTAGACCAGCGTCCAACTTTGCTTCGATCAAGAGCAGCATCTCCGTAAACGTTTTTAAACGTTTGTGAATATTTAACCTGTTTTCTTCTCTGCGGTTAAGAACTCGATAACAGCTCTGTGTTTACGATGCACATCACTGTCAGACGCCATTTTAAAAACTGCGTTAACCACCTTGTTTTATACAAGGGCGTTTAAAAGGTTTTTTTTACAACGGAAGGAGGTTCAAACTGGAAAAATGCGGTTATGTGAAGCGCAGAAAGTTCAAACTTACGGCCCAAAAGACATTTCATCCCCATGGCCTATTATTTAGCTAAGAAAAAAGGGTGTGGCAAAATATATTGAGTGCCCCTAGTACACACACACACACACATATATATATATATATAGGGTTGCGCAAACCTCAGGAATCAAAGGGTCACCTATAGTGGCGGCCATATAATTAAATGGGACCAAAAAAAAAAAAAATAGTAATAACTATTTATTGAATTGATATATTCTAAAATTTTAAATGCATTGGATTTAGTAATGTAAGTTTTTTTTATAAAAACTTAAACAATGGTAAATGCGATAGTTTTAAAGAACACTGTATAACATCTGTTTTAACTATATAATTTTTGCCTAGCCTAGGCTTTAATTGTAATGGCATGTGTTCATGAGAAGGTTAAGTTTGTAAGGTGGCTTCACGAAATGTAGGTCAATCAGTACAGCCCAAAGACGATTTATGTGTGAATTAAACAAACCAGCACCACATAGAAATCTTATCGAGTGTGGGTAATGAAGTTCACTGGAGAAGGAAATGCGAAGAAGAGAAAGCCCTCGGTAGACCAAGAAATCATACACAAAGTTTTAAAATTTAGGTCCTATAAGATACCGATTGTTCACCAACTGCACGAGGAAGATTACGCTACAGGACTTAATACCTGTCATGAATTTATCGAAAACATTGAAACTGATGGTCGCTTCTTTCAAATCTCATTTTCAGCGACGAGGCAACTTTCCATACCTCTGGTAGATTAAACCGCCGTAACTGCAGTATCTGGTGAGAAGAAACTCCGCACGAAACATAAGAACACAAGAGAAATTCGCCAAAAGTGATCGTTTGATGTGTTTTATTGCGCGACCGTATTTGTGGTCTTTCTTTCCGAAGACAAATCGCTAATGTAGAAACTTTTCTCACAACGTTAAAAAAATTCTTTGTTCCTCTTCTATGATGAATTTCAGGTCTGTTACAACGTGCGGCGTTTCAGCAGGATGGCGCACCGCCTCATTTTGCTCGTACTGCGCATATGTTTGTAGACAAAACATTCCCAGGACGGTGAACTGGCGAAGAAGGACATACAAGATGGTCAGCGCGTTCTCCGGACCCATCTCCTTTACATTTGTACCTTTCGATATACGTAAAGACAATCGTACATCACAACAAACCCAGGAATATTAATGAACTAAAAATGCGCACTAAAGATGGTGTAGCATCGGTTCCTGTAACTGCTTTGAACGGGTCACATGAACAAAGTCGAATTTTATGATGTTGACGTTCGACACTATGCAAGTCGAACTTACTCGAGATCGACATTACGCAAGTACAGTATATGGACTTCAAATGAAAATTAAAATTTTCTTCAAAATTTTAACTGAAAGATTTCCTTTGAAAATGACTAACTTAAACTAACCTAGCGTAACTTCATTGGGTATTATATAATATATATATATATCTATAGTATGTTGAGTTTATACTTTCTGATGATTCTCTAATATCCCTTCTTTTTGTGAAACAGAGGTAAAAGAACAGTTAATTTAATTTTTTCATGAGTGTTTGAAGGGGTTATTCCAATTTTATTCCGCGCCCAAGAGTGGTAAAGCAGAGTGTGAAAATTTCAAAAGAGGCATTTTCAAATCGGTCAACTGTATTCCCATTTCATGCCATTTTCATTCTCATCCAAGGCTTTCCCACTTTGGTCAAGGTTGGGTTAGGCTAGGTTAGGTTAGGTTACAATAGGTTCGGTTAGGTTAAATTAAGTTATTAGGAAATATTAGCCATCCCCATTTGGGGCCTTTACCCCGATTGAGAATGGAGTGACATCGTTTCCCAAATCAAGAAACACTTTTTTTTTCAAATGTGCATATTTTACTTTGTGCATTTTCATTTGAGGACCACGGATGGGAATGGGAATAACATTGAGTGTCAATGTTTAACTGAAACTAGAATTCTACCTTTACCATCCTTACCTTTTCATTAATGCTGCCAGTGATGGAGTTAAATTATTATTATTATTATTATTATTATTATTATTATTCAATTAGATGTAAATTTTGTGTTATAATATTTAAATATTTTCCTTCTGAAACGATGTTCTTGGTCTCTTCTTTTGGCTGATGTTTCGTTCAAGTACACCTGAACGTCAGCAGAGTTTGATAGGAATTAATTCGTTTTGGAGTCCGTCGAATGTTTTCACTAAATCTGTTCTTAATGGCAATTGAATCACGCGCTGCAGTTAGTTCCGCGAAATTTACCCCCCTAAAATCAAGATTATGAAACGCGCAAAGTAAAGACTTAATAGGACGTTTGATGGGAACGAGTCAGTATCAGTATTCAATTAGTTTCAGTTTTTCCGTAATAAATTAGAGAGTTCTCCTTCGTTCAACGAGTCACTCTCACCCTCGAATGTCTGCTGCTCCATTTTAAAATGTAAATACGAGTACCTTAACAGTACCTTAAATATTCTAATACTTCATTAATGACTCATTATATATTATGGCGTTTATTTATCGTACTAAACTTTTGACGCTCATTCTTTTATTCATGATTTATTACACTCTAATTACTTTTACGCGTAACTCCCGCATAACAAATCCGTACATTTTTTGTCACTAACTTTCGCGTAACTTTCCCGTAACAAATATGCACTTCGTATAAACATTATTTTCGGAGGAAAATTGAGACGCATTACGAACTTAACTAAGATATTTATTATTGTAAGCGACATAAATAATACTTGAAAATAAATAAAACTGATAATTAAAACAAGAATATAAACGTAAAGAAATTACAAGGTCTATACATACATACAGCCATGAAGTGTACCGTGTATATATATATATATATATATATATATATATATATATATATATATATATATATATACTGATGTGAAAAATTCTTAGACATATTGCATTTTTCCACTGTGATGCATAAGGAAACTAAAACTTTGTATTAAATTTAAATACACTTTCAATAAAATGAAAATCAAATTCAAATAACTAAATTTATACAAATATACCTTCATATAAACTAATAACGAGTGTGCCTACTCTTTTCATTTAAAACCACTGAAATTCTTCTAGGGACACTTTAAAATAATTTTGTTATAAACTCTTGTGGTATGGTGCCCAACGCTTCTTCCTAAACCTTCACAGATCATCTAAATTGATGGGATTCTTTTTTACTTTTTCTTTATCCAAATAGTCCTATACAGCTTCAGTGATAGTGAGATCTGGGTTTTGAGTGGCCATGCCATGCGTTGAAGAATTCCAGCTTCTTCGTTCGTTAGCAAATAAGTTTTAATTATTCCAGCTGTGTGTCTTAGATCATTACTGTATCTTGGTGTAAGATAAAGTTTGAACCAATAAGTCTCGCACCACTGGGGAAAGCATAGTGAATCAAAATCTGTTTGTACCTAGCAGCATTCAATATACCATCAGTTTTCAGCAATTTTTCAGAAGATGCACCCCCAAAACTTGAACTGAACCTCCCCATGCTTAACTGTTGGTATCAAGCAAGGCTCTTTATAGATTTCAGTTGTTCATCGTCTCAAACTGTCTTCGATTACATCCAAATAATTGAAACTTTGACTCGTCCTTGTAAAGCACCTTTGACCATTGTTCCATAGTCTAATTTCCGTTTTTCTGTGCATATTTTAACCTTTTAGCTTTGTTCCCCTTTCTTAATAGAGGTTTTCTTACTGCAACACATCCTTTAAGTCCTGATTTCAAAAGTGCCCTTCGTACTGTTGATGGTTGAACAACGACACCCAAACCTATCAGTTCTGTTACCACTTCAACACTTTTCTTCATTTTATTCCTTAAAGATGATATCTTCAGGCATTGCTCATCCTCGTTAGACAGCTTTTTGGATCTTCCAGTCCTGGGTTTGTCAATTACAGAAAATGTTTCTCTATACTTATTGATAATGCTTTGAATACCACACCTTGAAAATCGAGTGATGCGAGCTATTTCATTCAATGTTTTTCCTTCTGTATGTAGAAATACAATTCTATGGCGATCTTCAACTGAAATTTTAGCCATTTGTTGAAACCAAACAGTTGATCCTGATTGAGCTTTATTTTGCAGTAGAAAAGGTAACCTGAAGGGTTATGGATCTGGCGAGTGTGCAGTTTACCGTTGCACCAAAATGAGAAATGTTTACGTCTGGAGCAAGGAAAATCCACACTTCTTTCAGGAACTGGAACACCATCCACCGCACGTGATGATATGTGGTGCAGTGTCTGCCAGGAACTTGTTCGGTCCATATTTTTTTGAGGGTCCTGTCAACCACACTGCCTACCTCAGCATGTTACGGGACTGGTTTGTGCCTGAGCTCGAACGTTTAGGGCTGCTTGGCAGGGTGTGGTTTCAACAGAAACACAGAAATTAGACTATGGAACAATGGTCAAAGGTGCTTTAGAAGGACGAGTCAAAGTTTCAATTATATGGATGTAATCGAACACAGTTTGTGAAACGATGAACAACTGAAATCTATAAAGAGCCTTGCTTGACACCAACAGTTAAGCATGGGGAGATTCAGTTCAAGTTTTGGGGGTGCATCTTCTGAAAAATTGCTGAAAACTGATGGTATATTGAATGCTGCTAGGTACAAACAGATTTTGATTCACTATGCTTTCCCCAGTGGTGCGAGACTTATTGGTTCAAACTTTATCTTACACCAAGATACAGTAATGATCCAAGACACACAGCTGGAATAATTAAAACTTATTTGCTAACGAACGAAGAAGCTGGAATTCTTCAACGCATGGCATGGCCACTCAAAACCCAGATCTCACTATCACTGAAGCTGTATAGGACTATTTGGATAAAGAAAAAGTAAAAAAGAATCCCATCAATTTAGATGATCTGTGAAGGTTTAGGAAGAAGCGTTGGGCACCATACCACAAGAGTTTATAACAAAATTATTTTAAAGTGTCCCTAGAAGAATTTCAGTGGTTTTAAATGAAAAGAGTAGGCACACTCGTTATTAGTTTATATGAAGGTATATTTTGTATAAATTTAGTTATTTGAATTTGATTTTCATTTTATTGAAAGTGTATTTAAATTTAATACAAAGTTTTAGTTTCCTTATGCATCACAGTGGAAAAATGCAATATGTCTAAGAATTTTTCACATCAGTATATATATATATATATATATATATAATAATATATATATATATATATATATATACACGGTACACTTCATGGCTGTATGTATGTATAGACCTTGTAATTTCTTTACGTTTATATTCTTGTTTTAATTATCAGTTTTATTTATTTTCAAGTATTATTTATGTCGCTTACAATAATAAATATCTTAGTTAAGTTCGTAATGCGTCTCAATTTTCCTCCGAAAATAATGTTTATACGAAGTGCATATTTGTTACGGGAAAGTTACGCGAAAGTTAGTGACAAAAAATGTACGGATTTGTTATGCGGGAGTTACGCGTAAAAGTAATTAGAGTGTAATAAATCATGAATAAAAGAATGAGCGTCAAAAGTTTAGTACGATAAATAAACGCCATAATATATAATGAGTCATTAATGAAGTATTAGAATATTTAAGGTACTGTTAAGGTACTCGTATTTACATTTTAAAATGGAGCAGCAGACATTCGAGGGTGAGAGTGACTCGTTGAACGAAGGAGAACTCTCTAATTTATTACGGAAAAACTGAAACTAATTGAATACTGATACTGACTCGTTCCCATCAAACGTCCTATTAAGTCTTTACTTTGCGCGTTTCATAATCTTGATTTTAGGGGGGTAAATTTCGCGGAACTAACTGCAGCGCGTGATTCAATTGCCATTAAGAACAGATTTAGTGAAAACATTCGACGGACTCCAAAACGAATTAATTCCTATCAAACTCTGCTGACGTTCAGGTGTACTTGAACGAAACATCAGCCAAAAGAAGAGACCAAGAACATCGTTTCAGAAGGAAAATATTTAAATATTATAACACAAAATTTACATCTAATTGAATAATAATAATAATAATAATAATAATAATAATAATAATAATAATTTAACTCCATCACTGGCAGCATTAATGAAAAGGTAAGGATGGTAAAGGTAGAATTCTAGTTTCAGTTAAACATTGACACTCAATGTCATTCCCATTCCCATCCGTGGTCCTCAAATGAAAATGCACAAAGTAAAATATGCACATTTGAAAAAAAAAGTGTTTCTTGATTTGGGAAACGATGTCACTCCATTCTCAATCGGGGTAAAGGCCCCAAATGGGGATGGCTAATATTTCCTAATAACTTAATTTAACCTAACCGAACCTATTGTAACCTAACCTAACCTAGCCTAACCTAACCTTGACCAAAGTGGGAAAGCCTTGGATGAGAATGAAAATGGCATGAAATGGGAATACAGTTGACCGATTTGAAAATGCCTCTTTTGAAATTTTCACAGTCTGCTTTACCATTCTTGGGCACAGAATAAAATTGGAATAATCCCTTCAAACACTCATGGAAAAATTAAATTAACTGTTCTTTTACCTCTGTTTCAAAAAAGAAGGAATATTAGAGAATCATCAGAAAGTATAAACTCAACATACTATATATATATGTGATGAATAAAACCACGAATGAAAGGAAACACAGAATGGTGCTCAAGCGCTTTCGTCTAATGACATCCTCAGGAACACTGAAGTACATAAAGAGTTACAGCCTATATATAGGTTACAGAAAAAAAATATATATATATACAGTATGTCCCACAAAAAAGTACACCCAACTTTAGATTGTACTAACTCCTCCAAAAATTGAGATATTTTGGATCTGTTTGTTTGATTTAATACAGCAAATTATTCTTTGTTAACGTTCAAATTTATTCATGTTTAAACGAATTAGTGTTTAAGCATCTGCTTTTAACTGAAGGGTACAACAAAATGGATTGCGCAAAATTGGTCAATGAAAAAATAATGTGTATGCTATCGATGTAATGAAAAGACAAATACATAATAATAGATACTTTAACATAATTTTAATAAGATACAAAGCATATTTTTCTTTATTCCTTATTACAAAAGTTATGCTTAGTTTCGTTTTCTTTCAACATGACCGTCATTCCTATCGATACAAATCTGGAGTCGAGCTCTCATCTTCCCCATCACTCTTTTGATAAGATCTGGATTGTCTTTTAACAAGTTGATTTTAGCTGTTATGCGTGTCCTGAAATCATCTAAATTGATAGGTTGTGATGCAAATACTGTATTTTTCAAATGACCCCATAAAAAGTAATCACACGGAATCAAGTCAGGGCTTCTGGGAGGCCATTCAATGTCATGGCCTGTAGCAATTACTCTTTGGTGGAAGACTTCCTGCAAGCGTTCCTTCACAATAACTCTCCTGTGAGCAGGAGCTCCGTCTTGCACAAAGCCCAAAGAAAAGAAATTGCTACTGAGTCGTTAGTTCGATACGAGACAGAAGGGGATGACTTCCTTTCACGAACTGTGACTGGGGATGAGACTTGGGTACACCACTTTGAACCTGAAGCAAAACGGCAATCCATGGAGTGGCATCACGCAGACTCCCCACGCATGAAAAAGTTCAAAATCGCTCCCTCTGCACGAAAGGTTATGGCCACCATCTTCTGGGACATGAAAGGGGTGATTATGAAGAAAGGACAAACAATCAACCCAGAGGCATATATTGCTACCCTAGTAGAGACTCCAGAGACATATAAAGCGAATTCGACCGGAGAGAAAACTGGAAGCCGTCCTTCTTTTGCACGATAACGCAAGACCACACAACAGTTTGCAAAGAAGAGAGGCCATCACAAAAATGCATTTGACTGTGTTACCCGACCTTCCATACAGCCCGGATCTGGCACCTTCAGACTTCCATTTGTTTGGGCCAATGAAGGATGCTATTCGTGGAAGAAAGTTTCAGAGTGACGATGAGGTTGTTGAGGAGGTTAAGAGGTGGCTCCAGTGGAACCCGGCGGACTTTTACCAGCAAGGAATAAAGGCCCTTGTTTCGAGGTGGAGGAAAGCCGTAGAAAAGGATGGAGACTATGTGAAAAAATAAAAACTTGTAAAATAGGAATGTAACTACTTGTGTACAAAATTTCTGGAACTTACGAGAAAACTTGAAAAGAAGAAAAAAGGTGGTGCAAAATATATTGAGTGGCCCTCATATATATATATATATATATTAATATATATATATATATATATATATATATATATATATATATATATATATTATATAAGTTTTATACCTCAAAGGACTCATGCAAGAAACCGGAGCGGATTTTGCATGCCTCACGGAAACCCATCTAAAGGCCTTCCAGGCGAACTGCTGTGAAAACTGAGAGTTCTGTATTGACAAAAAAAGAAATACAAATTGACAACTATAAAATCCTCTGAGCCGACAGAACAGTGAGACGTAAAGGAGGCTGTGCTATTTACACACGCGAAAGGCATATGGCCGAAATGAATATAAGTACTTCAAACAGCTACGTAGAATGTGTAGCAGCAAAAGTTGAAAAATTAAATATGGTACTAATTGTAATGTACAGACACCCGAACACGCAAACCTCAAAATTCTCAGATTCCATTGCAGAGGTAAGAAAATGGGTAAAAGATTTACATTCTCCAACGCCAAATATTTTCCTCTGTGGTGATTTTAATTTTCCATTCATGAAATACAAACGGATAGGAAAAACTATATGTATACACCATGACAAGGGGGGGCACACGGGAAAACTAGGAGCAGGTAAAAATGCTACTAGCTCTAGATGATGAATTTATGTTAACACAAGAAATAACAGAAAACACAAGAAAAAACAACTGCCTAGATTTGGTATTCACAAACAACAGCAACCTAATTGATAACGTAGAAATATCCTCAACTATAATATCGGATCACAACATCATTGAAATAACAACCAATAAAAAAGCAACAGGAAAGGAAAGAACACGAACAACAGAAAGAAGCGAGTGCGAAATTTTTAATTTTCACTCCAAAGCTATGACTAGCTGGGAAGTTGTTGCATCCAACATGGAAGTAATAGAATAGAAAACCATATTCAAGGCCAAGACAACGGAAGAGATGCTAATGACATTAAAGGAGAAGACGCTGTAAATCATGGAAAGACATGTCTCAAAAACACAACAAAGAGGAAAGAGAAGCTGGTTCGAGAGACAAAAGAGGTCATTGTTCCGAAAGACAAAAAGAGTGACTACAAAATTAAGTAACTATAAAAATAACAACATCAGCAAATATTAAATGATGAACTGCAGAGTATCGATTGCGTCATACAGGAACTAATTGAGAAGCATACAGAAAAAGAAGAAGACGTCGCTATAGAAGCGATAAAGGTTAACTCAAAGTACTTCTATAATTTTGCAAAAAGGAAGTTGAAAAACCACACGACTATCGGACCTTTGAAAAACGAAGACATTGTTTTATCTGATGATCTGACAGAAGTATCTGAAATATTAATAGCTCAGTACGAATCACCTTTCAGTATCCCAAAAACTGACAAACTGATATGCGATAGAATCGCGTTCTTTGAAAAAGAACTACAAGGGGAAAGTATAACGGACTTCGACTTTACGACAGATGATATTACACAAGCTAAAGGGAAACTAAATGCACGCTCAGCGGCAGGACCGGACAAATGGAATGCCACACTGACCAAAATCTGCAAGAATGCAATCGCTGAGCCCCTATATTGGATATGGAGACGTTCATTAGACACGGGTGAAATACCGGGCATCCTGAAGAGCCCGAACATAGTCCCAATATATAAAGGAGGAGATCGATCTGAGGTCAAAAACTATAAGCCAGTGTCGCTTACATCTCATCTCACAAAAATATTTGAAAGAATAGTTAGACAGAAAATCTGACTTTTTGGAAACGCAGAAAAAATTAAATGATAACCAACATTGGTTTCGGTCAGGCAGATTGTGCCTATCACAACTAATGGAACCATACAACAACATTACTGATGCACTGGAAAGTAATGAAAACTATGATATAATATACACAGACTTTGCCAAAGTGTTCGACAATTATGACCATGGAATCACAATACATACTGTAAACTGAAATATATGGGAATAACAGGAAAAGTAGGGAAATGGATATATAATTTTCTTAGTGAGCGGCGGCAAGTCGTTACAGTACAAGGAATATCTTCACCAGAATCAGAGGTCCTCAGCTCAGAACCACAAGGAACAGTATTAGCTCCACTATTCTTCATAATCATGCCAACTGACATAGATGAGGACGTTACCAGAGACAGCACAGTAACATCCTTTGCCGATGACACAAAGCTCAGTAGAAAAATAAGAAACCCAGAAGATATAGGATCTCTACAAACTGACATGAACAGAATCTACAAGTGGACGGAAGACAACAATATGAAGTTTAACACATAGAAATTTCAGCTGTTACGGTACGGAAAAAGAGAAGACCTAAAATCCATGGGATATTATACCCGAAATGGACAGGAAATTCAGAGAAATTCTAAAGCAAAAGATTTAGGGGTTGTAATGAATGATGATGCGAAATTTGAAACGCAAATTAAGATAGCAGTAAACAGAGCAAAGATAATAACCGGGCAGATACTGAGAACCTTTAAACGAAGGGATAGGAATATAATGATTCCTCTACTGAAAACACTGATCATACCCAAATTGGAATTCTGCTCGGTTCTAACATGCCCATATAAAAAAGAAGACATTAGACAGCTAGAAGGGATTCAGAGAAGCTTTACAGCCAAGATCAATAGGTGCAAAGAACTAAATTACTGGGAAGGGTTACGCGAATTAAACCTATATTCACTGGAAAGGAGAAGAGAGAGATACACCATCATCTACATTTGGAAAATAATGGAGAAACTACTTCCTAATCTTACTCTGAACCCTGTAACTCCCCAAACAACAGTGGAAAGCAGAAAAGGAAGACTGTGTCGTGTTCCCAAATTAAAGGCTAGACAGGGAACATCCTTAACCTTGAAAGAAAATAGTTTTGTTGTGAGAGGACCAAGACTCTTTAATCAGCTGCCCAAAGACCTAAGGAACACGAGTAATGTTGCGGAGGACATCTCCAAAAAAAATTAGACGCCTGGCTCAGAACAATCCCCGATGAGCAGGGCGTCCTGGCTATGTGAGGTGGAGAGTACAAGAAACCAACTCACTACTTCATCAGGCCAACTCGAGAGGAGGGGCGACAAGCTTGACCTTCGTGAAATGAGGAATCATCTCTTAATCCTTTTAATTTTTTGAAATTCCTCCTTAGTTTATATATTGTCACGGTTATTGTGAATTATTATATATATATATATATATATATATATATATATATATATATATATATATATACACTACTGCTCAAAAGTTTGGACCCACGCATAGGTTTCGCGTTCATGTTTCACACTCGATGATACGGTGTGATATCGTGTATCAAATTGATCTATGGATTTGTATTATACGCAGAACATTTAACATTTTAATATGCTCAGGTTGATTTTTTTGCTTTCATTTAGAATAAATATAAAAGTGGACCTTGGGAGAGATTTAAATTAGTTAAAATAGGGATGATATAAAGGGTCCGTCTGTATGTTGCCTTAGTGACCAAAGTAGCTGAGATTGTCCGTGTTTCGAGAGGACTGTATGTAGCCTGCGAGGTCATGATATTGTGGATGACAATAAAAAAGGTATAAGCGGGTATAATAGTGAACAGAAAGTAGCATTGACAAAACGAATTGTAAATCTTGAACGGAAGGAACTGCATCAAAATATGTCCAGAGCTTAATTAAGAGTAGTCTACAACGACGACCATGCGCTGTTGCAGTCAAAATAATAGAAGAAAACTAAGCATATAAGATTTGGTGTTGTAGGATTCCGGTCACTCTTCACAATTCGTGATAATACTGTTTTATCACGTTGTTTCAGCTCTTAATTTTCGCTCACTATTGTCCTTATTTGGTACAATTTAATTTTTGTCATTCGTAAACATGGACAACCTCGGCGACTGAGGCACCAGCCAAACCGAGCCCCTCTAATATCATGTCCATTTTAGCGTCATTTAAATATCTTATCTTCGAAGGGTCATTAGTCATTATTATATTTACTCTGAAAGAAAAGTAAAACTCAACCTGCGCATATTAAAATATTAAGTGTTCTACATATAATACAAATCCATAGATCGATTTCATACACGATATGACGCCTTATCATTAAGTGTGAAACATGAACGTGAAACCTATACGCTTTCAAACTTTTGAGCAGTAGTATATACTACACATGGCAATAGCTTTAGCCTTAAGGTATTGACGTGTGTACCGACAAATATATATATATATATATATATATATATATATATATATATGTATGTATATATATATATATATATATATATATATATATATATATATATATATATATTATATATATATGATGAATAAAACCACGAAGGAAATTTTCATATATATATATATATTTATTTATTTATTTATTTATTTACTTGTCAATACATATGCCAAAAGCTTAAGCTGGAAGCGTTATTATAATCCAGCGAACAGTCATATCCATTTTCTTGTCTATGTGTTGTATTTAGTTTGCGTGGCAGACACACATTTTTTGATTCACCCAGAAACACTGTACCATCAGCATACATCATATACGACAACCGCCACTCATTCCCTTTCCAATTCCTATTTACTTCACTCTCTAGCATACTTGCTTTCATCTCACGCCTTATTCTATCCCTATACACATTAAACAGCTTTGTCGACGTAACACAGTCCCGTTGTTGTTGTTGGTTAGCTGATCAGTCCATCCTGATCGAGCAAGCCGGAGGCACGCAGGTAACCGATCGCCCTCTCCGGAGTGGACCAGAGGTTCAGCGCAATAGTGATGTTGTGTTGTGTTCTACGTTGCGCTAGTGCGGTACAGTCTGGCATAATGTGTTCAATTGTTTGTGGTGTGTCCTGGCACAGGTGGCAGGTGTCGTCTGTGGAGTTGTCTAGTCTGTGTTTATATGTCTGTAAGTTGGGGTGATGTCCACATCGGAATCGTGCTGAGTTAACTCGATCCGATCTGCTCAGGCTGGTCTCTGACCTGTCAATTGGTGGCGGCTTCGCACCTAGGACTGCATTCGGACCGAGATGTGTCAGTGCTTTGTGGGTTAGATGTGTGTGTGTGTGTGTTTGTGTGTGTGTATGTATTTTCTGTACTGTGTGATGTCTGTGGGGCGTGGTATGGAATGGAGTATTTGGTTATAATGTCTCTCAGTGTTACTTTAATGGTGCGAGGTGTTGGTGCATGATTGTACATGTAGTGGCAAGGGTGTTATGGGTTAGGTGTCGCTGCTGCCATGAATTGTGTTCTCCTCATGTTTAAATGTTCCCCAATTTTCAGAATTTTTGTTTCTGTGTGCAGGTGTTCTATTGGTGTTGTTTGAGTACATCCTGTAATGATGTGTTTGAGATAATGATGTGCTTGAGATAATGGATGCCCAGCATGGGCCAGCATAA
This sequence comes from Bathynomus jamesi, assembly GCA_023014485.1. Classification (NCBI taxonomy): domain Eukaryota; kingdom Metazoa; phylum Arthropoda; class Malacostraca; order Isopoda; family Cirolanidae; genus Bathynomus; species Bathynomus jamesi. The sequence goes on from JAJOZX010000402.1 coordinate 1,008,813, forward strand.
TCCATAATTAAGCGAATATATTGTTTGTATATGAGTGATGTTGTTTCCTGTTGGTGTCCAAAGTTTGTGCCTGTTATTACCCTAATCGTGTTAAGTCTTGACGTACATTTGTTTTTAATGTCCTGAATGTGGTTTGCAAAAGATAATGATGTGTTGTATGTGACCCCAAGTATTTTGGTCATGTGAGTGTGTGGAATGTTAGTGCTGTTTAGTGTAAGCTGTGGAGTTATCTGGTGTTCTTTTGTGTTGCTTGTTAGCAAGGGGATGGTTGATTTTGTGGGTGCTACTTTGAGTCTATTGTGTGTGAGCCAGTCTTGTATACTATTTATGTATATTTGTAGGTTATTTGTAGCAGTGTCGATGTTGTTGTGGGTGGATGTTAGAGTGATGTCATCTACATATGATGATAAGGTAAGTTTGTTATCTATGGGTGTTGGAATGTCATGCATGTATTGTATAAGTTGAACAGTGTTGGTGAGAGAACAGAACCTTGAGGAACCCCGTTCGGAAAAAGCTTGTTTTTGGATGACTTGCCATTAAATATGACATGTGAGTATCTTCCTGAAAGATAGTTGCTCAGCCAACTTTCGGTGTTATTGTGTATGTTTGTGTTGAGTCTATTGTTGCTAATAGTGTACGTTGAGCTGGTCGTCTGGAGTTGATGCCTTCCATGATGTGCTACGTGAGGTTAGTGAGTAATGTCGTGGTTGAGTTGTGAGGTCTGAATCCATGTTGAGTAGGCGATAGTGGTGTGTGTGGGTTGGTGATTTGTAAGATTAGTCCCGTTAGTATTAATACTAAACCATTCACTCAACACACCATTAACTTTCACGCAAGCGCTTCTATCTGCATAAAAATTCCTCACTTCATTTAACAACTCTCCATTGACACCATCCTTGTCACGAGGAAAATCTATCTCCTTTATCTTAATTCTATCATAATTTATCATACTTTCTTCAAATCTCTCAATGTCAAATACCTCTTTATTTTCTTATCACTTAATTTCTCAGTCAATTGTCTCACTGCAAATGTTCTATCAACATATCCTTTTCCTTCTTTAAAGTCACCCTCCTCGCCTCTAACCAACGAATTCGTAATACTTTTTACTCTATCTATGTAATAATAACACTGGTCTGCGTCATTTTTGAGGTCAAGTTCTTTTTAGTTGTTCTTTTATAAGTTTTGCATGCTGAATTAAAAAATGTAACTCATTTTGCTCAATCAGGTCAGGTTTTTATGCTATCTCAATTTAAAAAAATTAGATAATCGTTATGAAATGAGCAAGTTTATTTTTTTAAAACAGACTTACATTTTAGCCAAGTGTTAGCCAAGCTGTATATAATAAACAGACACAACTTATTTCTAATTACGATTGTCATTACTGTTTTTCAGCATGGATAGAATGTGCAAGAATGACCCAAACAGGTTCTGCTACATCTGTGGTAAAGTCACTATGTCAGACTGGCAGTCAAACATCACACATTTTGTGAGGAAAAGTTATCACGCCTACTTTGGAGTTAAACTTGGTGACCAGGACAAAGCCTTTGCCCCTCACATATGCTGCAAAACGTGCGTTGAAAGTCTGCGGCGCTGGAGCCACAAGAAGGTAGAGTGTCTACCTTTTGGTGTCCCAATGGTGTGGAGGGAAGGAAGAGATCATACTACTGACTGTTATTTCTGTATGACAAACCTACAAGGTAAGTTAGTATGAATTTAGTATGAATTTCATTTTATACTTACAAAAATATGCCTGACAATATATGAGAAATGTCTTTATCTTATCTTTATCTGTTTCGTTTTAGGCATAAATCGAAAAAACAAGCAACACGTAAAGTATCCAGACATGCCATCTGCCATAAAGCCAGTGCCTCATGGACCAGAAATTCCAATTCCAACACCGCCCGACAACTTTGATTCGTTGTCCGACTCAGATGAAGAAATGGATGACGGTGACATATCTGGTACATATCAACCTACTGCCGAGACAAGTCAACCCAAACTCTTGAGCCAAGCTGAGTTGAACGATTTGACAAGAGATTTGTGCTTGTCCAAAGAATCTGCTCAGTTGCTAGGGTCACGTCTTCGCGAAAATCGTTTGTTAGCTCCAGAAACAACATTCTTCTGGTATCGCAGCCGCGAAGAAGAGTTTCGAGAATATTTCACGTTGGACGAAGAAGCTTCGCTGGTTTACTGTAACAACGTCAACGGCCTCATTGCAGCTATAGGTTTAGCGTATGACCCTACAGAATGGCGGCTCTTCATCGACTCCTCAAGCAGAAGCTTGAAAGCAGTACTACTCTACAATGGTAACAAGGTCGCGTCTGTTCCGGTGGGTCACTCGGTGCAGATGACTGAAAGTTATAGTAACATGGAGCTTTTGCTAACTGCTTTGAAGTACAAACATCACAATTGGATGATATGCGGAGACCTAAAGGTATGTTCGTGTCTACAAAAAGAAAATATATATATATATACATATATATATATATATATATATATATATATATATATATATATATATATTTTTTTTTTTTTTTTTGTAGACACGAACATAACTTTAGGTCTCCGCATATCATCCAATTGTGATGTTTGTACTTCAAAGCAGTTAGCAAAAGCTCCATGTTACTATAACTTTCAGTCATCTGCACCGAGTGACCCACCGGAACAGACGCGACCTTTTACCATTGTAGAGTAGTACTGTTTTCAAGCTTCTGCTTGAGGAGTCGATGAAGAGCTGCCATTCTGTAGGGTCATACGCTAAACCCATAGCTGCAATGAGGCCGTTGACGTTGTATATATATATATATATATATATACCTTACCTTACCTTGTGAACCTTATGTTGTTTCGTGCGTTGGTCTCTCTTCACGCGGAGGTCAAGCTGGTGGCCCCGCCTCTAGGTCTGGCCTGGTGGAGGAGCGAGTTGCTTTCTTGCGCTCTCCACCGTACATAGCCAGGCACGCCCGGCTCATCTGGTACTGTCCTGAGCCAGGCATCCAGTCTTTTCTTGAAGACTTCAACTTTGACCCCCGTTACGTTTCTGAGGTCCTTAGGAAGCTGGTTGAAACGTCTTGGCCCCCTGACAACCAAGCTATTTTCCTTCAGGGTTGAGGAGGTCCCTTGTCGGGCCTTTAATTTGGGAACACTACACATTCTGCCTTTCCTATTTTCCAGTGTTGTTTGAATGGTAATTGGGTTTAGTTTTAGGTTTGGTACCAGTTTTTCGATCATTTTCCATATGTAGATTATGATGTACCTCTCTCTTCTTCTTTCCAGTGAATACAGATTTAGTTTACGTAGTCTTTCCCAGTAGTTGAGTTCTTTGTAGCCATCAATCTTGGCTGTGAAATGCCTTTGCGTTTCTTCTAGTTTATTAGTTTCTTCCTTTTTATATGGGGACGTCAAAACTGAGCAGTATTCAAGTTTTGGTATAATCAGTGTTTTTAGCAGGGGAATCATTACTGTCCTCTCCCTTCTCTTGAACGTTCTTAGAACCTGTCCGGCGACTCTTTTTGCTTCATTTATCGCTATCTGATTTTGTGTTTCGAATTTCGCATCATCTGTCATTATTATCCCGAGATCAATCGCTTTCATGCTTCTCTGAATTTCCTGTCTATCTGGAGCATAATATGCAGTCTGTTTAAGTTCTTCTTTTCTACCATATCTCAAGAGCTGAAATTTCTCGGCGTTGAATGACATGTTGTTGTCTTCTGACCATTTGTATATTTTGTTCGTGTCCCTCTGCAAGGCCTTTACGTCATGTACATCGCTAATTTTTCTGCTGATCTTTGTATCGTCTGCAAAGGATGTTACTATACTATTGCTGTTTACTCCGCTGTCTATGTCTGTTAGCATGATAATGAACAGGAGTGGGGCCAGTACTGTCCCTTGTGGTACTGATCTGCGTACTTCCGATTCTGATGATGATATACTTTGAATTTTGACGACCTGCAGACGATCACTAAGGAAGTTGTAGATCCATTTTCCCACTTTGCCTGTTATTCCCATGTCTTTAATTTTATGTGCTATTATACCATGGTCACATTTATCGAAAGCTTTAGCAAAATCTGTGTATATAACATCGTAGTTGTCATTGCCTTCCAATGCATCTAGGATATTGTTGTAGTGCTCTATTAGTTGCGATAGGCATGATCTACCTGATCGGAATCCATGCTGATTTTCGTTGAATCTTTCCCGTGTCTCCAGTAAATCATAAATTTTCTCTCTAACTATTCTTTCAAATACTTTGGTGAGGTGGGACGTCAATGACACTGGTCTATAGTTCTTTGCTTGAGATCTGTCCCCTCCTTTATATATAGGAACAATGTTTGCTCTTTTCAAGATGTTCGGTATTTCCCCAGTGTCTAGGGATCTTCTCCATATCCAGTATAAAGGTGTAGCTATTTCATTTTTACAGTTTTTAATCAATAATGCGTTCCAATTGTCCGGACCTGCAGCTGAATGTAGTTTCATTTGTCCTATAGCTCTCGCTACATCTTCTGGTGTAAACTCAAAGTCTGTTATATACTCTCCTTGCAATTCCTCTTCAAAGAATGCATTTATGTCAGGTATCGCTTTGTCACTTTTTGGGGTACTGAAAACTGATTTATATTGAGCTCTCAATGTATCAGATATTTCTTTTGGATCGTCGGTTAGTTCATTATATATATATATATATTTAGGCCCTGATATATATATATTTTTATAGGTTATAGCCCTAGTGCTGGGTCTACAAGGCGGCTACACCAAATAACCCTGTTTTCTCTGTCTGTGGGACAGCCGAGCAGACAAGCAACACTACGAACAACGCGACTGGCCAGCAAGACGTGGCCTGGAACCAGGTTCGCACAACGTCCTGTCACACGCTCTCGTGAATCCGCAGATGATTCTACTTCCGCCGCTGCACATCAAGCTCGGACTTATGAAGAATTTCGTCAGAGCACTCAACAAAGAAAGCCGAGCTTTCGCTTTCTTGAATCAGAAATTTCCACGCGTCAGTGAGGGCAAACTGAAAGCAGGTATTTTTGACGGCCCTCAGATCAGGGAGCTAATGAAAGATGCTCAATTCGACGAAAGTCTGGAGGACAATGAGATCAATGCCTGGCTCGCATTCAAGTCCATTGTCACGAATTTTCTGGGCAACCACCGAAGTCCAGAGTACGAACGTGTTGTCGAGGAGCTCCTGCAGAGCTTCCAGGCTCTTGGTGCACGTATGTCCATAAAGATGCATTTTCTCAGCTCGCATTTAGACTACTTTCCGGACAACTGCGGTGATGTCAGCGAGGAGCAAGGAGAGCGCTTCCACCAGGATATTCGAGTGATGGAAGAGAGGTACCAGGGCCGCTGGGATGTGAACATGCTCGCGGACTACTGCTGGTGCCTCAAGAGAGACGTTCCAGCTGTGGAACACAGACGAAAGTCTTTGAGAAAGCCCTTTCGTCCACATTAACTGTACTCGTGTACCATTTTTTATATACTTTGTACATTTTCTGTCGATTTAAGTCCGTTTTAAAAAAATAAACTTGCTAATTTCATAACGATTATTTTCGAATTATCTATTTTTTTAAATTGAGATAGCATAAAAACCTGACCTGATTGAGCAAAATGAGTTACATTTTTTAATTCAGCATGCAAAAATTATAAAAGAACAACTCAAAAAACCTTCACCTCAGGAAAAAAAAATTCAAACGCAGACTAGTGTAATCACTATTCCATATGCTTTTTCATCTGTACGTAAAACCTTATATCATTTTTCCCACGCTTTTTTAGTATTTTTTACATATGTTCTGTAGAGTTTTCGATAACTGCTTTCATCATGATCAGCGTCTCAATTACAACTAAAATAAAATATTAATTTAACAAACGCTTACATTTTGTAGATAAAACAAAAAAATTAAAATACAAATAAGTAACTGATGAAATTCTTTTGGAAAATTGAGCGGCTACTTATTTATTACTGATAGGAAAATTTTATTGTCATTTCATCTTAGAATATTTAAACTGTTGAGGGAAGTAGAGTCACTGAACTTGATTTTATGATGAAATATAAAATTAATCTACAAGGTTAAGGTCAGTTTCGTTTGCCTTACATAAATTTTGCAGTTGTTGAAAGAAAATAATACCTACACCGCGGATACTTAAACTGTATACATGTTTGCAATAACGTAAACGGTGTGAGTCTTGGGATGGAAAATAACCGAAAAGTGTAAAACTGGTTTCACCGTCGCTATATTCTTAAAGCCGGTTTTTACCGGTTTTCACCGATGAGATTCTGTATGCTTTTAGGGAGGTAAATGATCAAAATATTAAACAGAAATAAGGTTTTAATTCATTCAATCAAGTATGTGTAACATTTGAATTAAAAAGTTTATTATCGAACTTGATTTTTGAAATAACACTTGAGAAAACAAAGAGCATTAAGTGTCTGATCTGACATTCTTGATCGAATCTTTGTGACGAATAAACCAGCAGCTGAAAACACTCCTCTCTCGGACTCTACGCTGGTGGCTTTTATTGTAAGCAACGCCTCGTACATTCGATCCAAATTTTCGCTTCTATTCAAAGTAGCTTCAAAATATTTGAATTCATTGTTTGCGTCAAAGGTCTCAGAAGAATCTTTCTTGGGTTTCACTTTCAGTTTGTTCATCTCACACATGTACTCGTTCATAAGCTGATCGTCATCATTTGCTTCACGACCTGAGCTGCATTGTGAATCTTCGAGTTTCGAAGCATTTGATTGGACTTGGTCGTCTGTTTCTGAAATCTGGCAAGCTTCTGGAAAAAGCCTCTTAATTGTATGATCCGCATACTTCTTAAGTGTTTGTCTTGAAGGAAAGAGGAACAGTACTGATGATTCATTTTTCAAGACCTCGGGATTGTGGAGAAAACTCAGCAAGGCGACAGCTTCTTTTTGTCTTCTCGATGAGTAGCGATCAATGAGACACTGACGTAGCTCAAAAGCTAAAGGATTGTTTTTGCTTTCAAATTTATCCAAAATGAACTTCATGGAAGATTCAGCTTTGAGAAAATTTGCATCTTCGGAACAGAGTCCCTTCAAAACAATTTCCAGTGGACGAAGCGTGTCAAAGAGGCTCTTTAGAGCATTTCATTCTTCATCTGAAATCGTCTCTGTTGAGCGTATCACTCTGAGGGCCTTTGGAATACAATTTTTGAGTTTCAAAAAATCTTTCTATCATGGCCAAAAGACTGTTCCATCTCGTTCAACAGTCAAGGATAAGCTTCATTTCCTTTCCATTAAATTCATCTTTGACAAAATCCTGCAATCTCTCATTTTTCAAAGGAGACTTTCGAAATATGCGGCAGATTTTTCTCACCTTATTTATTACTTCATCTTGAACATTAATATTAATATTAATGTATACTCATCCATATTTAATGAATGGCGGATTCCTTGTATCACCTGATTCTTGAAGTAGTTGACCAATTCATGTTTCTTTTTCTCATAAAAACTAAGCACCATTTTTCTGACACCATTATGGGAAGTTGGATGAGGCTTGTCGTATTTTATCTTTCTTAGGCTTTCTTGAATGAATTCACTTTTAGCAATTGATTAGAAACTCAGTCCATCTACACACGCAAGTTTCGAAATTTCCTCTTCTATGGACTTTTTTTGCACAAACTCTTCCACTGTTCTTTGTTTCTTCAATGGCTGATTAATCTGGTCGAGGTTTATGCCATGAATATTTTTCATGTGGGACGACAAACTTGAAGTAGAACCTCCACAACACTTTAAAACTTTGTGACATGTCATACACTCTGCTTCTTCTTTATTCTTACGAGTGAAATGATACCAAGCATTTGATTTCTTTGACATGATGGAGTATTAAATTTTAGAATCTTAACTGATCAATGTGCAATCATCCACATAACATTCAAGACTGAAGCATCAATTATTTACACTTATAAACAAACAAAAAACGATACGAAACGATGCAAAACGTAATTACTAAGTTTTTAAACGTTTGGAAACGTTTGTTTTATAGAAAATGGACCAAAGTGATAGGAGACTTGCGCAAAAATGTGAAAACCGGTTCTTATCGTCGGTTTCGGTGATGATTAAAAAATTTCATCACCGGTTAAAAACCGGTTTTTTAAAAACGGGTTCCATCTCTAGGTGTGACTCCCTAATTTGGATAAGTCACTTTCTCACCTTCATCGACACTTTCTAAACGTAATCTAACCTAACTTGACCTAACTTAACTTAGTACCTAACGTAGAGGGATTGTTTCGGTCATCCTTAATATGAATCCCAATCGTACGAAATTGTGCTAGTTTCCAGGAAATTAAATCTCTTTCTGTTCCCTGCTTTTTCATCCCGAAGGCTTGATTCTAGAACGTCCCTGCATCTGAACTGGAGTAGTGGCAGTCAGGTTTGCACTCACTAAAGGAAACGTGCCTGAGGCATTTTCGTACGTTCTGCCGTACTTGTAATAAAACTTTTAAGTTAAAAAATATTGCTAATATAAAGAGCGAAACCTTTAAGTAATTTAAGGAAATATAATTCATACGAGATTGAGCAGTGGATGTTTTACAACACTCATTTAACTTTGTAACAACTTGGGAACAATTACTTTAATTCACTTACATTCAGAATAGCCAATTGAAAGTGAAACGTAAGTAACACTTTCTGTTAGCTCTATTTTGCACTGATCAAATACCCTCATTATGCCCATTCATCGCATTGTCATTAAAGAATAAAAGTTGGCACAGAAAGATAATGGTAAAAAACTCGCAGGCAATAATTTGTTTCATTTTGATGACCTCATTGAAGTAGAAAGCCCGTAACTACTTTCGAAACAAGTGTATTGATGGGTCTCAGGTGAAAAAAAATACGAAAAAGAAATAATTTTCCCATAACAATTTTATATATTTAAATTTCATTGTCATGCGTGAAAATAAATTATTTCGAAACTAAAATTTTAGAACGGAAGTGTTTTCTTATAAAGTAGAATAAATTTCTCACAGTGCAAGCGAATGTGCGTCTTTTTGACCGTGTCACTATTTATGATTAAAGTTAACGGGCGATAGAGCATTAATTCTCTGAACGTGTCGAAAGTGGGCACTAAAACTGGAAACCAGTTGGAATTTACAAAAAAATCATATCTTGGAGACGCTGCTTTGGTGATGCTTTTTTTTTTTCGTTAGCCCATTAGCAAAAAAATATAAAAACAATGTTTCAGTTTTTTCTTTTTATTAGTAACGGGTGGAAAAGTTGGATTGAACGTTGCTTCTTGTCCAAAAGATGAAAAAGAAAAAAGCTGCTACGTATTATTTGCGTTTCCTACTTCCAAACCGGTTCTTTATTCTAGTTGCGCCCCTTTCTAATTTACATCGAACGGACGTGGAGAGAAAGAATGGTAAGACATTCACATTACAAAGCTGTGCACTTGCGGTTTTTTTTGCGGTACTGCGGTACTGCGGTACTACCGCACTACCAAACCGGTACCGCATAACGCAGTACCGCAAAAAATGCGGTAGCGGTACTGCTGTACTTTCAGCGATCCTTTGCGGTACTGCGTTATGCGGTACCGGTTTGGTAGTGCGGTAGTACCGCAGTACCGCAGTACCGCAAAAAAAACCGCAAGTGTCCCAGCTTTGCTTCACAAATATGGAAATCAAATCCGATCCAATTTACCTTCAGAGACAAATTTGTTCGCACTTCATTTATAAACTGTTACGGAAACAAACAGTTATTATAACATTTTAGATTTACCTTTCGACTGTTACTAGTAATTATACGAATAAAATTATATATTATTTAAACGGTTTCTTACGTTCTCATTTATACGTATATTTTCGATAATGGAACAGAATTATCAGTGTTATTAACGAAAGACAAAATAACATAAACTTAAATTTTGAAAAACCACGAGAAGCATTTCAGAATTGAGACATTAATTTGAAAATTTTATGATGAACTTCTAATAAACAATTTTCCTTTTCTTTTTTGTATCTAACCTAGAAATCTGACACACAATAAACAGTTTGCATATAAATAAAAAATGTTCGAGTAAAATCAGAGAATCCGTTCCGTTATCGTAACGGGCTTATGAAGAGAATCTCATATTAGTATCTCCAGAAACGTCTAAAGGTCCAAAATGTGGACGCATTCACGGATATATAAGATCACGTTTTGAAATAAATTTTTTCAATTGCTAATTTGTAGAAGTTGATTCGGTTGGCCCAGAAAAGGCTTTCGCAAGCGGAACTAATGAGCACCAATTGAGGAAAAGCCATTCACTGAAGGGCGAGTACTCGCGTACATTGAACGCCCAGAAGCGACGGTTATTAACGTAAAATGGGTCGCAAAACCACTTCGGATGTTTTTTATTGAGTCTCTTATTATTATTTTTTAATTAAAAAATAATTAATTCATTTCAAATGACGCTTGAAAATAAATTACCTCAAATATCAATGTGCTCATTACGAATCCATTTTCATATATACCCTATATATATAAAATAGAGAGAGAGAGAGAGAGAGAGAGAGAGATTAAGCGATGATGTCAACGAAAGCAGTGTGGAAAATGAAATGTCTCGCTTAGTGAACAAAGTGTTAATTAAGAGAATTCCTTTTATTAACTTAAGACAAACTCTTTCCTTGAAAACCGTCAATAAATAAATAAAAAGTTATACGAAATTGTTTCGGAAAAGATGGACAAAATTACGACACGGAATTGAATTATTAATCAAATGTCATAAATGCTTTGGGACGATGCGTTATTGAAAGGCACAAAACTAACCTTAGTAAAACGCACGAATAGCGAAGGCATTTCCTTACACACGAACCCAAGACCCGTTCCCTTCGCCCTTCTCTAAATCTTGCACATTCCCTTTCTCCAACAAGTTACCATCTCATTCTTCATTTACAAAAATAAACTTTTATTTTCCTTAATCTCTCCCCCTCTCTCTCCCCCCCCATATATATATATATATATATATATATATATATATATATACACGGTAAATATTAAGTTTCGTGGAGACAAAATTATTACAAATATCGTAACTGGCCGAAATTTGTCACGTGGGAAATAACTAACCAGTCTAAAATGACCACCTAAACTCGTGTAATCTTGTCTTCGTGAAACTTAATATTATATATATATATATATATATATATATATATATATATATATATATATATATATATATATATATATACTCGTATATATCATTTGCAAACCTGCAAGACAGCTATTAAAATTATTGGCAACTTTCCTAATTTTGCTGGCTTTCTTGTGAAATAAAATTGAAGTAAAATTGAAGAAGATTGTTTGGAGAATTCCTTACTTTTCCCTCAACTATTTTCCCTAAAATGCTTCCCAAATAAAGAGAAGGAAGTGCAAAAGATCATTAATGAGAAAGGACTCGAAAATGGAGTCTATTCTAAATTCTAATTTCAATTTTTAAAAGATACAAAATTTCGATTGCAGTTGAAATAGATCCTAAAATCCATCGAGGATAATTAATTTGGAAGAAATTTAACAAATCCTCCCAATCTTAACACACACCACACACACACACACACATACACACGAGTGTGCATATATATATATATATGTGTGTGTGTGTGTGTGTATCATAAATATATATTTGAAAGTTTGAATGTGTTCCGTAGTTATAAAAACTAATGAATTATCGTTAATAGCTTTCGATTTCAGTTTTTTTTTTTTTTTATTCCTTTCATTGTTGAGGAAGAAAGTGGAAACGTTGTCCAGGAAGAAGACTCAACCTCTTCACATTTGAACGAAAATCTTCTCTTCTCGCAATCTCACACCAGGAGAACATATATGTAAACGTACATTCCTTTATATATATATATATATATATATATATACAAGAGAGAAGAGAGAGAGAGAGAGAGAGAGAGAGAGAGAGAGAGAGAGAGAGAGAATATGCATGACCTATTTTTCGAGCATGAATTTCTTCACTATAAAAGGAATAATAATGAATTATTGAAATGTTAACAAATTCCCTTATTTGGCGTATACTTTTTTTCTACCTATTGCAGACCTTCAATGAGTATTATCTAACGAACAGACGACTGCTGTCACTCCTTTATTTCAAACATGATGTGGAAAACTGGTTAAAACGAGCACTTATCGAGACCTTTCACTGTATGTTATTTATATTTTAACGAGTCCATAAAGTTTACGAGATATTTTTTTATGCAGAATGTTTGCCGTCGTGCCCTTAAAATACCCAAGATTTAAACGGAACTTTCATTTTATTTTTTAATTGTAAATTGAGGAAAGGTCACATTTATTTCAAATTACTAAACCCTCCGAAAATGCGTATGAATTTTAGGCCACGTTGTAATCATGTGGCTACATCTCTTCTCGTAAGATTGGCAAAGTTGTAACGTTGGGTTTGGACAGTGATTGGATGGGCGACCATCCGTCAGCGTTCTGATGATGTAGCACCCCGCTGTCAGGATTCCACATTAAGCTGTAAGTCCCCCTCTCTCATATGACAGTCGCCGCCCCCTCCCATGGTTGTTAGTATGAAGGTTAAATCATGTATGTATTTAAGAGCTAGACTAAATGGACACTAACAGGTAATTTCTTACTAGTTTCTATAAATTTTCAATATATATACTGTGTGTGTGCGTGTGTGTATATATATATACTGATAATAAGAAGGGCAGACTGAATGTTGATACGAATAATCCAAAATAAATTGGAAAGCGAACATTTTGTATGTTCCAAATGAGAAAAAAATTGATACATGGTTTGTGCTACTTCGAATGATAGAAGGTGCATGGTACTCAGGCTCATTTTTAATTAATGGAGTTTACCAAGTTTTACAGAAGTTCTTTAAAATCATTGCAAAGACGTAAATATGGAAGTGACAATGAAATGACCAAGTGCATTTTTTTTTTAAATCACTAATTTTGTTCTCTTTGTGTTGGCGCGTAAAAAATTGTTTGAAAGTTCGTTTGTTAAATGTTCATTGAAGGAATTTGTATCCTTTCGTCAGTAAGAGTACTGTATGTTATAGTGCTTCTGAGTAAAAGATCATCATCAAATACTGTAGAAGACGCTTATCATTATGGAACAAATAAAATGTATCTTCTGCAGTACTACTATAAGATGGATTTTTAAAAAGAGATTTGTAGTGAAGACATTCACTCCCATTTTTTATTGAACAAAATGAGAAGGGATCGTATGAACAGTTTTGAAATTACGTCATTTGTATAATTTGTAAAATGATTCAAAAGTAAAATCAGGAATATTATTAGAAATAAGGATCGAAGGAGTGATATGATTTTCAAGTATTCCTTCTGAAAGAGATTTAGCAACAAAATCTCGAGTCCTGATCTATCTGATTATGTTATATTGCGTTTGGCCATTTTTGTTTTATTCAGATTTGTTGCTTATTCTACGGCGATCAGTTATTGGTTACTGTGTAACATTTATTTAATTCACTGATATTAATTAAAGGGAAGAATTAGGTAAAGGAAAACGCTAGCGTTTTCCAGCGTCCTCTTGGTTCAGAGAGCATATTAAAGCGAGTGGTTTAACTGATTTAAAAAGAGGTGAGAAGTTATAAAGTATTTTCATACGTATGTTAAAGCGTATTGTAAGAAAATTATCAAAGAAAGCGGAATTTCATTATATACCACTAATGTAAAACGTATGACGTTATCTTAATATTAAAATGATGTATTGTTAAAGACGAGGGGAATTAAATTACGGCAACTACTCTACTCTATCATATATTTAAACTGGAGAGAGGGAAATATTTGTGCTTTCCTGTTAACGGGAATACCCAACCGCCCGCCACTATCTGTTTGTTATGTATTTTTGCTCTCGTCATTTTCGTTTAAACTAACGAAAATATCACAACTTAACCTAACCAATCATCAAGGGCGTACAGTTGACCTAACCGGGCATTCAATTGACCTAACCGAGCATTGAATTAACCTAACAGGTTAATATAACGGAAAATGCCCGGTTAGGTCAACTGAATGCCCAGTTAGGTTAATTGAACGCCCGGTTAGGTCAACTGTACGCCTTTCATAATTGGTTAGGTTAAGTTGTGATATTTTCGTTAGTTTAAACGAAAATGACGAGAGCAAAAATACATCATAAACAGTTTGGTAGTCCCGATAATACGTAAGTACCGAATTTATTAATCATTTCAATGAAATTAGTTAATATGTGAGCGATAATCAGTTAGTAGGGGGCCAAAATGTCTTTATGCCATCTAAAATCGCAGAAAAAACGTCGCTGCTTTCGGTACGTTGTCGCCACATGAATTCCGCAAGATACGAGTCCAGATGATGGTGGACGGTTGGGTATTCCCGTTAACAGGAAAGCACCGAAATATTTTATAATTTATACGAAACTTACCAAATTATACGTGGTTCGATTTAATTTCCGTACTATTCAATTTATTTTATAATTACTACTCGTACATAGTTAATTTTATAAAAATGCAAAGATCTCCTATAAGCTCAAAAGTCGTATCGTGCGTTTGAATTTAAAACACTGAATGCTATACAGGGTGTACATAAAGTCAGGATATATTTTTGTGAAGCACTTGGAAATTATATGGAATTCAATCATAAAATGATAAAGTGGTAACATTTATTAAATAATTAAGAGTAGGATTCGACGTGACGCCCATCAGTATCCCTGCACAGCTCAAATCGTTCCGCAGCATTTCTAAACACATTCTGGAGCATTTGCGGTGTTATGTTATCTGCAGCAGTTCGTATACGTGTACGTAAGTTTTCAAGACTCGTAATCTTCGTCTGATAGACGTGCGATTTGATAAAGCCCCATGCAAAGAAATCTAAAGGGGTTAAATCTAGTGATCTCGCTGGCCAAGGTCTGTTGCTTCCGCGTCCGATCCAGCGATTTGGAAAACGTCCATTTAGATAAATCCTGAACAATTTTGGCATAGTGACAAGGAGCACCATCATGTTGATAGACGACGGTACTAACAATCCTATCCCCGTCCAAGTGCTTCACAAAAATAGATCCTGACTTTATGTACACCCTGTATAATACTTCATTCATTTACATTTTAGTAGTTACACCAATAAACTGATTAAGGGAACTATGATGACACGCGGCGAAGAGTCAGTGAAGAGAGATTCTAAACATCGACTTTTCGTAACCTTTTTCAGTGAAATAGAATTTGTGTACGAGTTTACGCGTCACCAGGACGAAAACGATACACAAAGTATGCGTATGCGTCTACACTACTGTATATGATCGAGAATTCCTAAGTATATCCGATACGAAAATATAGATGAATTCGTAAATTATTTACTCAGTATTTTAATTTAAATAATTTTTTTAAGAAAAATATAGAAACAAATTTAAATCTTTTATTAACAACTTTCTTACCGACAGAGTTAATGTTAAGTGGATGAAACGACACCATATCCAGTCTACGAATGATTCAAAGTAATATTCTTGTGAACTCTGAATGGCTGGTGCGGTTCTTACTTATGCAGCAAAAGGATAGTCTGATACACCTTGTATAAAATAGTCATTGGCCTTATAACTCAGCCACACATTCAGCTTCACGAACGAAATACTGATAAAAGTATAAGCAGAGTGGGTTTTTTCACAGAACAAAAATATTTTCTGTGGATTTCCTTGCTTAAGGACGGGTTTTTTGTGTAAGAAAGTTCTTTCTTAATTCGTAATTTACAAACACAAATTTTAAAAAAAAAATTCAGAAATTACTTTCCCAGTTTGCATGGTTCAAAAATCAAGTTTTTAATAATGCATTCATTAAACATTATAACCATTTGAGCAAAAGCTATTCTGAAAGTGAAAAATATATATATTAATATATATATAAAAACTTATATATATATATATTATATTATATATATATTATATATATTATTTTTTTTTTTTAGTTCAGGAAGAACCGATTCGCCTCTATTTAAAAGGGCATATCTCGGTGGAAAAAACAAAGAAAAAAGTGAGAGGAAAGACAGAGAAAAAGAAAGGGTGGAGGGGACAGTCGAAGTAGAAAAAGACCAAAGATGACAAGGACTGCAGGGTCGAGCCCCATCATCCTTGGGTGCTAGGGCCGGGAGGGCGCACGTGAAACCTCCAGGAACAAGCACATACAAACGAGCACAACAAGCACTCGAGAGCACGAGCTTAGAACCCCCTTGCGGGGATATATATAATATATATATATATAAGTTTTATATATATATATATATATATATATATATATATATTTTTTTTTCACTTTCAGAATAGCTTTTGCTCAAATGGTTATAATGTTTAATGAATGCATTATTAAAAACTTGATTTTTGAACCATGCAAACTGGGAAAGTAATTTCTGAATTTTTTTTTTAAATTTGTGTTTGTAAATTACGAATTAAGAAAGAACTTTCTTACACAAAAAACCCGTCCTTAAGCAAGGAAATCCACAGAAAATATATACTGAGCGGCAGAAAAATCGGCCCACTTGGAATATCGCGAAGAGTAAAACAGTGAGCAAGCTTCTGTTTATAAAAGTTTTAAAATTCGAAAATATAGTCTATGAGGCAACCAAATAACGAGACAAAACAACGTCAGCTGCGAACACACTAGCTGTAACGAATTTTCGACTTCTTTTAAGAATTCGACAGTCTGACATTCAGTTACTCTTAGACTGCTAGTGCCACTTTTTCTTCCACTACTGGGAGTAGGCATTTGCTTTTAGTAACATATAGACTTCTAATTCTTTTGGGTTTCAGAATTAAAAATTTACAATGGATATGAGTGCCGTGAACGTCGCAAGAGTCGTCGCCCTAATTGAAGATGGTCGGAGCCAGCGTTACGTCGCCGATGCGCTAGGAATTCCAAGAACAACGGTTCGACGTGTCTACCAACGTTATGTGGAGACAGGAGAGTACACCCGAAGACCAGGATCTGGAAGATCGCGCTGCACATCTGCCCGTGACGATCGTTTCACTGTCTTGAGTGTTTTGCGAGATCGTCGCTTCTCTGCCACAAACGTCCGCAATGAACTGGAAAGGTCTCGACACGTCAGTGTATCGGAGCGAACCGTTAGAAGGAGACTTATGGAAAGTGGCTTACATGCTAGACGTTCAGCAATGGGGGCACTCAATCTTTTAAAAGATCTGATTCCTTTACTTTTCATTTTGTTTTAGACACTTGCGCGAAATATTTAAATTATTCACCATTTTTCTCTGCGAAAGATGAGTACCAGGATTATTTTCCTGCGATAACGCATGTTCTTCAACGTACCTTTCGTTTTCTCGAGTTCGAGCAGTACGCGGACGACCGCTGCCACGTTTTCTGTCAGTTGACCGTGATTGTCTAATTTTATTTATTACGTATTGTACTGTACTTCTTTTCCAATTTTTTCTCGGAAATTCCCTAATTATTTTTCTAGCACTCCATCCCTTCTCGGCAAAACACGCCTTTATAACAGCTAAGTCTTCTTTACTTAAAAACATTACGATAGAATTTTAATTAACACCACAAGAAAAAAAAATAAGAAAAAACATTCCATCAGCCAACACTTCTTAAAGAAATCTGACACTGCTAGCCTACCAATTCGCCATGTGGCCACTTATCATTGTCTTAGGTGCGCATGCGCAAATTGCTTATTTTGTAGCGAACATCTGACACATCCAATGGCGTAGTCAGCTTCACAAAATCTCGCTGTTTGTTTCGTCAAGTTAATTTTTTTATAATTAAGAAACGGCCAAAGATAATTAACTGAGGTTTTCAGCACATGATAACCATACTATTAGCTACATCTTGTACTAATTTGGGTGTATTAGCTTGAATAGGTTGAAATTTGTAGGAAAAACAAGAGTGTCCAGGTTTTTTTCGTCCATCCGGTATATATATATATATATATACTGTATATATATGAATGAACTAACGGACGATCTAAAAGAAATATTTGAAACATTGAAAGCCCAGTATGAATCAATCTTCAGTACATAGATGCAGTCTCCGAAGAGAAATTACAAGTAGAGTGTATAACAGAATTTGATTTTACCCCAGAAGATATAGCGAGAGCTATGGGGAAAATTAAATCGCATTCAGCTGCAGGTCCGGACAAATGGAACACATTATTGATTAAAAACTGTAAAAATGAAACAGCTACACCCTTATACTGGATATGGAGAAGATCCCTAGACACTGGGGAAATACCGAGCATCTTGAAAAGAGCAAACATTGTCCCTATATATAAAGGAGGGAATAGATCTCAAGCAAAGAACTATAGACCAGTGTTATAACGTCCCACCTCATCAAAATATTTGAAAGAATAGCCAGAGAGAAAATCTATGACTTCTTGGAGACACTGGAAAGACTTAACGAAAATCGGTTTCGACCAGGAAGATCATGCCTATCACAACTTATAGAGCACTATAACAATATCCTAGATGCACTCGAAGACAATGAAAACTACGATGTCATATACACGGATTTTGCTGAAGCTTTCAACAAATGTGATCATGGTATAATAGCACATAAAATGAAATATATGGGAATAACAGGCAAACTGGGAAAATGGATCTATTATACAACTTCCTCAGAGAACGTCTACAGGCAGGGCCACCGGTTAAATCGCCGGGGCCGGGACCTCTAGGGGTCCCGGAAAGAGGGGGGGATAAAATCTAAAAATATTAATAAAGCAATTAATTAAATAACAGAGAGGAAATATAATTAATGAACATACATTTTATAGAGATTATCATACTGTATGTTTTGAATAGTGACTTGGACATATAATAAGTTTGCTTGTTATGTACACAAAAACATTCATAATAAAATACTGAGTAAACAGGGGGGCCATTATATCAATCCTTCCCCGGGACCCGTGGCAGCTCTCGCCGGCCCTGTCTACAGGTCGTCAAAATTCAAGTTACATCATCATCAGACTCAGAAGTATGCAGCTCAGTACCACAAGGTACAGTACTGGCCCCACTCCTGCTCATTATCATGCTAACAGACATAGACAGTGGAGTAAATAGCAACAGTATAGTAACATCCTTTACAGACGATACAATGATTAGCAGAAAAATCAGCGATGCAAATGAGGTGGAGGCCTTGCAGGGAGACACGAACAAAATATACACATGGTCAGAAGACAACAATATGACATTTAACACTCAGAAATTTCAGCTCTTGAGATATGGTAGAAATGAGGAACTTAAACAGACCGCATATTATGCTCCAGATAGACAGAAATTCAGAGAAGCACGAGAGCGGTCGACTTGGGGGTAATAATGACCGATGATGCTAAATTCGAGATATAAAATCAGACAGCAATAAACAAAGCAAAAAGGGTCGCGGGACAGGTACTAAGAACGTTGAAAACACTGACCATACCAAAACTTGAATACTTCCCAGTCTTGACGTCTCCAAACTCAGAGACATTTCACAGCTAAGATTGATGGCTGCAAAGAACTCAACTCCTGGGAAAGACTACGTAAACTAAATCTGTACTCCCTGGAAAGAAGAAGAGAGGTACACCATAATCTAAAGGGTGTTTCAAAAGTCTTTACCCTTTTTTTCCCCAAGGACCCTAAGGTGACCATACATTCAACATAAACCTTTATAAAATGTTTATTGAGCCATTTTTCGAATTTTTCTGAGTGGGTTGTGTCGGCGCTTGGCCTGCGTTCGCAAGAAATGAACGTCCGGCTCTGAAAATCTGCGCTTGCGACCACTTCGCTTTTTGTCCGCAAAATCGGTAACGCTCCGCTCAGGTCCGCTTGCCACCACTCGTTGACAGTTTTTTCACAGATATTCAAGCGTTGTGCCACCCACGCCACAGATACAGGGTTTTTCAAACCTGGAACTTTGAGCTTGTGATCAGTGTGACGAATTCTCCGAATCATGTCTGCACAAGCTCGATGTGCCTCCCCAAACGCAGCGCAAGCAACCCGAGTTTTCAATTGCTCCATCGAACCTGACATATTGACTTGCGTGGCCTCTGATTGTGTTCACGAAGTGTGTGCACACTCTGCACGCTCTGACAGTTATGTTCACTCGGGTGTTGAACGTATGGTCACCTTAGGGTCCTTAGGGAAAAAAAGGGTAAAGACTTTTGAAACACCCTTTACACACGGAAAATGATCGAAAAACTGGTACCAAACCTCAAACTAAACCCAATTACCATCCAAACAACGCTGGAAAATAGGAAAGGCAGAATGTGTAGTGTTCCCAAATTATAGGCCCGACAAGGGACCTCCTCAACACTGAAGGAAAATAGCTTGGTTGTCAGGGAGCCAAGACTTTTTTACCAGCCTCCAGAGGACCCCCAGAAACGTTATAGGGGTCAAAGTTGAAGTTTTCAAAAGAAGACTAGATGACTGGCTCAGGACGGTACCAGATGAGCCGGGTGTACCTGGCTATTTGCGGTGGAGAGCGCAAGAGAGCAACTCGCTCTTCCACCAAGCTTGGCCTAGAGGCGGGGCCACCAGCTTGACCCTCATGTGAAGAGAGACAAACACACGGAACGTCAACGAGGTCCAAATGTCCAAAAGAGCTGAAACACTTTCAAATTTTTTGTAATGAAAGAGATATTAATAGAAATTACTTTTAAAATCACTGATGTATTTCGAGTATTGATAATGAATTTAGTAACATCCCGAGAAAGAGTTGGTGTAATTATTATTTGCTATATTAATTTTAATATGTGATACTTTTTAATTTTTTTACTTTCTTGGTAAGTTTATTTAAACTGAAAGGTGGTGTGAAATTCAATATACCAACGACATATTGTAGGATGCAGGTTTTATTTGACTTTATCAATCAAAGTTAAAAAGGTCTCGGGTGATACAACTCTTTTGGCGAAAACTGCATATGCTGTAATTAATAGTTTTCGTGTTGTCTTCTTTTAAAATGTATGCGGGGAATAAAAAAGGAATCCTTTTAGATATAAATTTAATGCATTTAAAACTCTCTGACAGTGACGTGAGTCAAGGCATACACACACACAAAATTTTTTTTTATAGATTCTGAGCTGATTCAACTCATTTTGGCTGAGGCTGGCTTTGGTCAAAGGAATTGCATCACCCTTGAACTTCTTAAGTTTGGCTGATAAAGTCAACCGAAACCTTGATGCTACTTCTGAATAATTGTGTGTTGTTGATGTATTGAATTTCATACCACTTTGTACTTTAAAAATACTTATCAAGTAACTGCAAAAATAGAAGTATGACATATTAAAACTAATATAGCATATAATAATTACGCCCAACAAAGTAGACATTGAAACTGAATAAGCATTTATTAGATTTGATGACGAAAGGTTTTTGAAATATCAACTGAATAATTTTACTTCATACATTCAACTAATTAAGAAATCTTCATAAGTTTGACTTACACTTGCTCATGAAATGCACGAGTAAATGTAAAAGTTATTCAGTCGATATTTGAAAAAAATTCTTCGTCAAAACTAGTAAATTCTTACTCAATTTTAATGCCTACTTTTACGGGTACGAGTATAAGCTTGTTTTGTTAGTGCCTTTTTTGAGCAAATCGTTTCTATAGTGACGTGTCCAAATGGTCATTAAAAACATGGCACATACGAACTGAGGACTGTACTGTAGTGGTTCTATTATATACAGTAAATATGCTATAGTATCATATATTCATCAATGATGTCGGACTCGAGACCTATTTTTGTGGTCACACAGGGTGATCATAACTAATATTTATTTATACGACGATACTTATTAAAGTCAGACTTTCACATTATATTAACATACGAGAACCGTCCAAGTTGTAAACTCATTTGAAAACTCTTCAAAGAAAACTGTAAAATATTATATAAAAAGTAAGAGCAGCGGAATTATATTACATTAGTACATTAAACTGTTACTTGATTAAGTTTGTACTATATAATTTTCATAATAGAAGAGTAACTAAATTATTTTCATATTTACACAAAAACACAAGTATTTAAATTGGATAAAAATTTACTAGATTTAATGAAGAAATTTTTTCAAATATCAACTGAATAAATTTTCTTCATTGATTCAACTTACGAAAGATGTGAATGCGTTTTAGGTGGTTTGTTTCTTCACACATTACTAAATTCCTTAACTCCAATAGAATTTTAATGATTTTTTTTTCATTAATATAGCTGTACGAATGCGTTTCGCACAATTTTTTTTCAATGTATCATACATCCAGTATTTCTGAGGAAGTTCACAAATGTTGACAAGTGTTACTAAATTCATTACACCGTGTAACAAAAAAAAATTTTCTTTGTTTCTGGGCAAATAACCTTTATTTTCTGATTCATTATGCTTCAAATCACTGGAAAAAAGCTGTCAGTGATTTTAAACTTCGGGTTTGTTGTCAGTACATCGATTTTGTTGAAATAAGAATATTATTATTTTTTAACCCTATATGGACATCTGCGACAGATCTGTAAACTCTTCAAAATTTACTATATATTTACCGAAACAAGTACATTTTAACTTAAATGACGATATCGTCAAATTTGTAACGGTTCAAGGAGTTTATATCACGAATTGGCAACTCCTACTGCAGAAAACCGAGCTTTAATGAAAATAATAAGTTAGTGCGTCAGTAGAAGTAAAAGTGTATGGTTACGCAGTTCGTTTTTTATTTTTTATCACTTTATTTGATTAAAGGTAAGTTGAATAATTTTTTATTGCTCAATATATGTTGTTAGAGTGGCTGAAGTAATACCGTGTGACCACAAAAATTGTCCCTGTTTTTAATCGCTTATTACTCAGTCATTATTGCAGCTTCACAAATGAAATAAAAAGCTTTCGAAAAAGAATATTTAAAAGTTTTATTTAATTTTTTCGATATCCTGGATACGAAATCAGTACTTATAAAAAAATGACAGTTTTATCCACCACAATCATGGGTTATTTGTCGGACATGCAACGTGTTTTCATCGCAGAAGAGATGATCAAACATGGCTCGGTAGTTGCCACCCAACGGTCTTTCAGACGACAATACGGTCAGCAAAGGACCATAGATCCTAAAACGATTCGCAGGATTTTCGCAAATGGAAACATCACGGCTCAATCAAGAACATGCATAAAGGCAACTCTGGGCGCAGCAAAGGTGTGCGAACCGCTGAAAACATTGATTCAGTCGCAAATCAGCTTGAAACGGACAACAAGAAATCTGTGAGACGACTATCAGCTGTGACAGGAATCGAACGGGAGAGCATTCGGAAAATAATCACGTTGGATTTGAGAATGAAGTCATTCAAAATTATGTGTTTGCAACAGCTTAGCTAACAAGACTACCAGCGTCGTTTGATGTTTTTGTGAACGCATTGAAACAATAATTGAACAAAACCAGATAAGATTAAGTGACATAATATTCAGTGATGAATGCCACATCTATCTCAATGGGTTCATCAACAGACAGAATTACCGGTGTTGGTCACAAAAAAGTCAAATATACACTTGGAGAAACCTCTGCATTCACCAAAAGTTACTGTCTGGTGTGGTTTGAGTAGCAGCAAGGTTTATGGTCCTTACTTTTTTGAGGACCCAGAGACAAGGAGACCGCTTTCAGTAACTTCAGAAAGATATGTAGAAATGCTGAACACTGTTTTTGAACAAGAAAACTGCAGTAACAAGTGGTTTCAGCAAGACGGAGCAACAGCCCACACAACTAGGCAATCACTGGAATGTTTAACAAGATTTTTTGAACAAAGATTCATTTCTCATCGCTCGCAGTTTCCCTGGCCCGCAAGATCTCCCGATCTATCACCTATGGACTTTTTTCTCTGGGGATTTGTCAAGGACAAAGTATTCAGGCAAGAGCCATCCTCTATCGAAGAATTAAAGCAAGCGGTGGTAGAGAGTGTACAGTCCATTGAATGCAGCGTTTTGGAAAATGTAATAAATAACTTCCTTTCCCGTTGTGTGAAATGTAGAATGTTCAGGGACGTCACTTTGAACACATGTAGAATAAATTAAAACTTTAAAATGTTCTCTTTCGAATGCTTTTTATTTCATTTGTGAAGCTGCAATAATGACTGAGTAATAAGCGATTAAAAATAGGGACAATTTTTGTGGTCACACGGTATAAAACAATTCTGATAAACTGCGCACTAGAATATTTTATTGAAACGTAACAATATTGATGGCTCTGACATCCATGCCTTCTTTGCCACGTGGTATAAGGTTGTCCAATTTGTATTATATATATTACATTATATATATATTATATATATTATTATATATATATATATATATATATATTATTTATATATTATTATTATATATATATATTACATTAAAAATCACATATTTATGTTCAAAGTACTCTAAATGAATGTTTAATATAGGTAAAAAAAATTTAAGACAAAAATAAGAATTATGTCCATATAGGGTTAAATTAATCCATTATTTTTACTTTTTCAGACGTGTGACGTGTGACGAAGTTACTGTTATGGCTGCTCGTGGTTGCAAATACCCAGCGGATTCCTTCTGCTCCGTGTGCGGCGAGTTCTTCGCAAAGACGGCTAAAAAACACTGCTTGGATAGTTGCACCCGTGCAAAGGAAGCCTATCATGCCTACTTCGGAATGCCAGTCGGTGACCAAGACAAACGCTGGGCACCACATGTCATCTGTGACTACTGCCGCCGCACTCTTGAAGGTTGGTTTAGAGGAGAGAAGAGGGCAATGCGTTTCGCTATCCCCCGTGTCTGGCGTGAGCCCTCAGACCATCTCACGGACTGCTATTTCTGTATGGTGGACCCAACAAAACGAAGAAAGGGGAAGAATGCGCCTCCCATTGAGTACCCTGACATTCCGTCATCTATTGCACCTGTTCCCCATAACGCGACGGACCTACCTGTGCCACAGCCTCCCTTGAGAGATCAATCTTGTCCAGCAGAAGAAGCAAGCTATGATGATTCCGAGGAGGAGCAAGGTGCGTCATCTGCTGCGCGCCGTCGACGCCGGGTGGCCGGTGAAAGGTGCCCCTACTACCCCAACCAAGAGGACATCAACGACCTCATCAGGGAAATGGCCTTGACAAAGTCCAACGCCGAGCTGCTCATTTCCAGACTGAAGCAGTGGGACTTACTGGACGACAGCGTTCGAATTACTTCCCAGAGGAAGCGGCATCGCGGCTTTTCAGTGTTCTTCACTCTTAGAGATGGGTTGTGCTACTGCCATGACATCAGAGGACTCTTCGACGCTGTGGGCATTCCCTGCAACACCTCTGACTGGCGGCTCTTCATCGACAGTTCATCTAAAAGCCTCAAGGCTGTTTTACTGCACAACACAAATCAGTGGCCCTCGATTCCTCTGGCTCATTCAGTGCACATGAAAGAAGAGTACCAGAACGTCAAAATCCTGCTGAGTGCACTGAAGTACGACCAATTCAGCTGGGAGGTCATTGGCGATTTCAAGATGGTGGCCTTCTTGATGGGGCTTCAGGGAGGCTTCACCAAGTTCCCTTGCTATCTGTGCTCTGGGATAGCCGAAATACAGCCCTTCACTACGAGAAGAGGAACTGGCCCCTCAGGACCGGCTATGAGGTTGGGGCCCATAACGTGAAGCAAGAGCCGCTGGTGGAACCAACGAAAGTGCTGATGCCACCCCTGCACATCAAATTGGGCATCATTAAGCAGTTTGTTAAACAGCTGGATCCAGAGGGTGAGGCCTTGAAGCACATCCAGGAGCTGTTCCCGAAGTTGTCGGAGGCGAAGATCAAAGCAGGAGTATTTGTGGGCCCTCAGGTGAAGCGACTTATTGACTCCGACAGCTTTCCTGAGAAGCTGTCTGAGGTTGAGCGGGCAGCTTGGACAAGCTTCGTTTCTCTAGTCAAAGGTTTCCTCGGAAACCACAAGGCAGAGAACTACAGGGAAATCGTTGACGAACTTGTGGACACGTACCGGAGCATGGGCTGCCGGATGTCGCTGAAACTGCACGTACTACACGCCCACCTTGATGAGTTCAAAGAAAACATGGGAGACTACTCAGAAGAAGAAGGTGAAAGATTTCACCAGGATGTCAGCTCTTTCGAGGAACGCTACAAGGGACAGTACAATGAAAGTATGATGGGGGACTATATCTGGAACCTTTTGCGTGAGAGTGAACTGAAATACAATCGCCAATCTCGTAGACAAACTTCTTTTTGATTAAACTATAACGCCAGAATTTTTGTATCAATTCTGTATCAATTCTCCGTAGCAATACTCTTTATCAATGCTCTGCATCACTGCAATGTATCACTGTCTGTGTATTAACATATTATAATACATAATTATTCCCTACTCGTTTCCTTCTTTTTATTTTCATTTCTAAAGACGGGGCCTGGAGAACTTCATTTTTCATCATTGATTTATCATAATAATCGTGTTAACATCAATTAAAATTATATTTAACAGGATTCATTTGATTTAAAAGCAGATAGTGTGAAAAACCCTTAAATTAATAAGCAAAAATGGCAAAAAATCAATAAATCGATCTCATGAACTCAGAACCGAAGTCTGAACTTGGTGACTGCTCATTTTTACTTATTTATGCCCTAAAAAATCAGAAAATAATAGTTTTAACTCATGGACAAATTTTGTGTTACACGGTGTTATCATTACTCAAAATACATCAGTGATGTTATAAGTAATTTCAATTAATACCTCTTTCATTTCAAAAATATTTAAAAGGTGTTTCGACCTTTTTGAAATCATAGTTGTATATATAAACTTCAGATTAGTCATTATAAATAAATATATCAAAACTATGTAATACTTTTGTTAAACCTGAATCCAAATTATCCTTATAAAGATAATAATAATAATAAAAACTATCTTTCTATTGAAAATGAATACTTTAGTGACGAGCGATTTTTGTTGTTTTCGTCCTGTCTTCCACTGACACAACCACGGTTTGGAATAACAAAAGCGTGAAGGATTCGTTCTTTTTTAATGCAAAAATTATCATAAAAATTCACAAATTCACGGCAAAGGCTAATATTATGAAACCTCAAAGCGAAAAGAGGCGCAATGCAACTTTAAGAAATTTGACCAACTATGTTTATGAAAGATCCACATTCAGAGATTTATAAGGAACTTATCAAGAATTTTTCCATGGACCCAAGAACCTCTTGGCACTTCCGAAGAAAGCGTTTTTCTTCTCTTTCAATGCAATCATTATATCTTTCCTAAGATATAATGATTGCACCTCCTCCATTCTCAACTCCTAAAATATCAGGTTGTAACATAAATTCTGCTCGAATAGAAAACGGACGATAGATAAATAATAGAAAAACTTCAAGATAATGTGAAATAGTTTTAGAAATGTTGCAAAATACACGCGGTGACAGGTTCGCACATGTTTTATCACAATACAGAGTGACTTAGGCTAGTGTAGGATTAGGCTAATGAATATTTTCTCTGGTGTTTTTCATACAGTTACAACGCCACCCCTACATATTACAGTAATTGAAAAAACATGGAGCCTACGAAAGAGTATATTCGACATGTGATGCTGTATGAGTTCCATAAAAGGTCTAACGCTAGTGAATCCGCAAGAAACATTCAGAGTTTATGGAAATGATGTTGTGAGCGAATGGATATGTAGGAGATGGTTTGAGAAGTTCAGAAATGGAGACTTCAGTCTGAAAGATTACACTGGTCAACAAAGATTTTTCATCAGAGTAAAATGTGTGGTGGCTGGATAGCATTTTTCACGCTGATTCCAAAACTGCATTCAGATTTTTTCTAGCACGTATAGTTTTCAAGATGAAGGCATATATATAACTACACAGATTTAACCATTTTAAATAGGCAAAATACTAATATTTCAACATTTGATTGTGTTTATTTTATTGTGTTTTTTTAGTTTATTCATCTTATTTATTTCAATTATCTTAATTACACATCTTATGTATTTCAGGTGTGAGCTTTTACGTCTAGCAGCATTGTGATTCAGGCAACAACGCCGTGCTTTGTGTGTCAAAAGATCAGTCCAGTCCAAGAACTTGTTGTGTCAAGTTGGTGTACATTTTTTTTGAATTTATAGTTTGCTCAGGTCAGTCAACATGCCTCGACAATGTAAGAATGACCCCGACAAGTTCTGTTTCGTATGCGGCCAGTTCACAACTAAAACACAGCGACGAAGTATTACAACCGACATTAAGAAAATATACAAGCTATACTTTGGTTGCCATCTAGGTGACCAAGATAAACCATGGGCGCCACATCAAATCTGTTCTGGCTGTTCAAATGGATTACGTGATTGGCTTAACAAAAAGAAAGCTTCAATGCCATTTGCCATACCCATGATATGGAGGGAGCCGAGAGATCATCATGAAGACTGTTATTTTTGTAGTGTGAACTTAATGGGGTTTTCTGCCAAGAACAAACACCAGATTGTATATCCAAACTTGGATTCAGCACGTAGACCAGTAAAACATGATGAAACATTGCCCATTCCAATTCCCCCAAGTGATAGGCTAGATTCTATCATAGATGACATGGAAAGTGATGAAGGTGCAACTGGCGTTTCCGGACCATCTACAGAACCAGAGTACACTTTTGAAGGTAGACATTTAGAGCCTAAAAAGTTAACCCAAGGACAGTTGAATGATCTTGTTAGAGACTTATCGCTGTCTAAAGAGAAATCAGAGCTTCTCGCCTCAAGACTAAAGGAGAACAATTTACTTGAGAACAATGTTCGTATTAGTTACTACCGAAAGCGGAATTTTGAATTAACAGCATTCTTTTCAGTAGACGGTCCTCTCTGTTATTGCCATGACATCAATGGACTATTTACAGCCATATCTCAGACGTATGTGGCATCTGAGTGGCGCCTCTTTATTGATTCGTCGCAGAGAAGCCTGAAAGCAGTTCTTTTGCATAATGGTAATATAATGCCATCCATCCCCATTGCCCATTCCGTCCATCTAAAAGAGACATATGACAATATGGATATACTACTTAAGGCAATCAAATACGACAGTCATCAATGGAATGTTTGTGGAGATCTAAAAGTTATAGGAATGCTTATGGGTATGCAGTCAGGATTCACAAAATTTTGTTGTTTCCTTTGCCTGTGGGACAGTCGCGCCACTATAGAACATTACACCAAAAGTGACTGGCCACTTAGGTATACAATATGTCCCAGGGATAAGCAATGTCCAATCTGTCCCTTTAGTGGATCCACAGAAGATCTATCTGCCACCTCTTCACATTAAACTTGGTTTAATGAAGAATTTTGTTAAAGCAATGGGTAAAGTCAATTCTGAAGGGTTCCAATACCTTTCAAGGAAATTTCCGAAGGTTACTGCAGCAAAATTGAAGGAAGGAATTTTTGTTGGGCCACAAATAAGGGAGGTTTTGAATGACACTGAATTTGAAAAAGTCCTAAGTCCGCTGGAATTGAAGGCTTGGCTGGCGTTCAAATGTCTATGTGAAAACTTTCTTGGAAGCAACAAGTCACCTGCGTATAATGATGGAGTCAAGAACCTCCTTGATGCCTTCAAAGAAATGGAGTGTCGAATGTCGTTAAAAATTCACTTCCTGCATTCCCACTTAGATTCCTTTCCTGAAAACCTTGGTGCAGTGAGTGACGAGCAAGGAGAGCGCTTCCATCAAGATATTCAGATGATGGAGAAGCGCTACCAAGGATATTGGAATGAAAGCATGATGGCGGACCATTGTTGGATGCTGTATCGTGACAATCCAGGCCAAATTTACAAAAGGAAATCACACTCACAGCGCTTTTAATAAAATAATGCATATATTCTTTATTTATAAGTACATTGAATAAGGTATATGATGTATTTGTTGTTTAGCATTCCTAAGTGTGATCTATACATCCATAAATTTTCTTATAGCAATATCAAAAACTTAAAAATATCAAAACCAGTGTATCTATATAACTATACGTGCTAGAAAAAAATAAAACCAGATTCGGAATCAGCGCGAAAAATGCATTAAGAAAAGTGTGATCATGTTTGTGATGAGAAAAAAAAGTTTCATTTTGTTAGCCAGTGTTATCAACGAACAGGACGACCAAATGAGTTAGATGAAGAGTTGCTGGAAGCAACAGTGGCGGAAAACCCAACGGTAACTGTAAGAGAACTTGGCCTGCAACTCGGCGTTAGCTATATGACCATTCATCGTCATTTGAAGCTGTTAGGAAAAGTAGTGAGGGTTGGAAAATGGGTTCCGCATGATTTGTCACAAGCGAATCTTCAACAGCGAATCGATATTTGCACATCACTGCATTCTCGGCAATTGCAGGCACCGGTTTTGAATCGGATCGTCACTGGGGATGAAAAATGGGTCCTCTATAACAATATTAAGCGTCGACATCAGTGACTTAGCCGTGAAACAAAGCCTGAACCTCAGCCAAGGAATGAACCCCATCCAAAGAAAATTTTGCTATGCGTTTGATGGGATATGCAAGGAATTATTCATTTTGAGCTTCTGCCAGATAACCAAACAATCACAGTTGAGGTCTACTGCCAACGACTCCAACGATTGAAGACGGCATTACAAGAAAAACGTCCTGCATTAATTAATCGCAGAGGTGTTCTATTCCACCAGGATAACGCGCGCCCTCACACTGCTCGAATCACCACTGCCCAATTGGAGGCATTTGGTTGGGAAAAAACGCTTCATCCACCTTATTCTCCGGACATCGCACCTTCAGACTACCATTTATTCAGAAGCCTGCAACACCACCTAGATGGACAAAAGTTGCAATCCAGGGAAGCTATCGAAAACGAAGTGATCGCTTTTTTTTTTAATTCGAAACCAAGGGATTTCTTCGAATGTGGCATAAAAACCTTTTCTACAGGTGGGAGGAGGTTATAGAAAAAGAAGGGAATTATATTGATGATTAATTTGTCATTATGTTATTTAATTTTTGTTGTGAATAAGCTAAAAATTAGAGCAAATTTGTCCTTATAAGTCATTTAATTTTTGTTTTGAATGAACTAAAAAATCGTGCAGAATATATGTTACAACCTTATATAATAAAAATCGTTACGCAATTCTAACAAGTTCCAAAGCCATGAAAAAGTTTTCATTTACAAATATTTGCTATGAAAAGCCATTCGAACAATCAAAATAAAGAATGGAATTCTTTAATTAAATATGGTGCTCGAAAGCGTATCATCATTGCAATAACTGTATATGTATTTTTTCTATATTTATCTTTTGAACAATAACGAATAAGAATCTAAATA